>BMAU01005279.1:600000-1007500 GCA_019973935.1 Trichonephila clavipes
AGTTAGTATTGCTTTAACTAGTAATTAGTAGTCTTATCTTGACTGTTGAAGCTATTAGGGATTACTTCGGCTGTTGAACGAGCGATTGATTGTGAATAATCTTTTACATGCGTGTATTTTAGACACCGATAATTGTGTCTTAGCTCTGTTTGAAGTTGTGAAGACCTTCTGAGATTTATTCTGAGAATATTGTTGCTGAATCCTGTATTTCAAGGATTGGATTTTCGACATTTAAATGCTCATCGCTCTTAAAGATCTGTCTTGTTCTCTGCGATTGATTTGAATAAAATCTTCCAACCTCGATCAACGTAACAATATCTTTCCTCAGATAGTATGTACACAACAATTTCATCGTTCATTCCCCTTTTCTAAGCAAGTAGAGCTTTTTTCTGGAAGCTACTTCAATGAACCCTGCACTGTGGAAATAGTGTCTGAATTTGTGTTACATCTTCATCCGCATAGCTTTCCCTGCAACGTCGGAAATAGCCAGAAATCGCATGGGGTCTGGAATCTGGACTGTGAGAGGGATGTGGCATAAATTTAATATTGCATTTCCTAAGCTATTTATGAGCAGAAGTAGCAACATGGGGGAATCCTTATCGTGATGTAAATCTTCAATGGGCTAATTTCATGTGACGTCATAGCCACGTGATAATGACAACCACTTGTTTCTAGCCAATCAGTTTATAAACTCATGTGACATCATAGTTCACGATAAAAGCAATCATGTATTTCCAGCTATTCAGTTGATGCAATTCGTTGTTGCCAACTTTTGCTCTCTTTGTAGAAATTTTCTCTTAAAAAATACATATTCGTCCACATTAATAACGTAAATAAAATATGAAAATTTATTTTGTTTTAAATACATGCATAAAGTACAATTTTTTAAAAAATTTTTTAAATGTTTTTGAAAACAAAAGTTTTATAGCATTTAAACATTTTTACCCAATTATAAAATTTTAAATTTTACTAACAGAACAATAAGTACAATTAGTTAAGTGTTTGTTTTGAAATCAATGGAGAGCAGGTGTTTGTCTGTATCATGTGACCGTCATGAATTGAGCCTCTTTCCTAACATCCTTCCGCTTTCATGACATCCATTGCCGTAAATTCTTCAAAACTGGAACACACAATATTCACCATTCTCAGTAGTTCTTGGAGGTAGAGCGCATACTGATAGATTATACTTTTATAATCACAGAAAACAATCAGCATGACATTTTTAGAAGATTTCCTTCGTAAGAATTATTAGTTTCCAAACACTTGTTGCAGACTTGGTACCGGGATCAAAATAATACATCCAAGTTTCGTTCCCTGTTATTTCAATATTTGGGGAATTCGGATTATTTTGAATTCTTTGTTTTCATTCACAGCACTAATGAATTCTTGTTTGCATTTTGTCCGAGCATGCGCAGTGGGCACAGCCTGCCGGTGATTAAGTCTATTAAGCAAAACGAGAGTTGGGATTTTTCAGTGTGTGTGTGTGTGGAAGATTAGACGAGCGAGAGCGTGGAATTACGGTGCCGATTGTGGTGTTCTGACGTACCCCTTGAGCAACCGAGGTAGAAAATAAAAGGTGTTTTGTCATCACACACACACACAACCTCGTCTGGTTTTCTGAGAACAACATATAGGGACCACTCCCTAACACATTTGTTCTTAAGGTAAGGTTGTGACGAATCTATACGGCACTTTTCCACTCATACTCTTAGGCGTCTTCGGGGATTGTAAATTCGCGTATATTTCCAACCAACTCTAAAAGAAGAAAATGGGATATGCAAATGAATTAAGGTTTTTAAGGAGAGCGTTGTAAGTTAGCAGATGGAAGGTGATTGAGCCAAGAACAGTAGTGACGAAGTTAAGTGGATTGCATGATTAGAGTATTGCTGTTATTATTCAGAGAAGTAGCATTAGAAGGATTGATCTACCTGGAGAGAACGACATTACAACCAGGTGATATATTATAACTTAGTTTCTCTGACCACAAGAGTTAATATATAATAAAGTTAGCGAAAATTTAATGAAGGTTAATAATTCTAGTTGCGTATATTTCTCGGTCCTCTTATTCCGGTAAAACCGTAATATGAAATTTTGTGATTTAAAGTAATATTAAGGGTAAATCCCTTTGACGTAGACATATTGTTTAATATTTGTAATTAGAAGGTTTCTATTGAATAAATATAATTTATTATTATACAAATGGCGTCTGGTAATTCTTTGCCTCAAGTTAATCTTAGTGTCCAGGGTGGAATCCTAGGGGGTTCTCACAAGGTGATGAGGGTGCCATCTGGAGCAAGCATGGTGAAACCGTAAATTGTTGAGTAGATTGCAAAATATCAACATTTTCTATATGTTAGTTGATCCCGCTATCTCCTTACATTATACTCGCCGATTCTCTTGCAAGATTGTCCACATAATGTTAACATTTCGATCATTCACAACACTTTCTGGTCGGCCAGGTTTAGGAAACAGTTCTGCAGTCAAACGTCATTTTTTGAAATCATCATGACATCTAAAAGTCGTAGATTTACAAAACATTTGTCTTTGTAAGCCTCTTTCATTAACTTAACTCAGTGCTTCTCAAACTTTCAATATTTAAGACCCAATTTTCAATAATAATTTTCCTCGCGCCACCTTTACAATAACAATGTATTGAATGCAATAATAATGTACTTTAACGCTAAAGTTACACAATACGACTTTAATTATAAGCCGTACAAATTATCAAGATAAGTATTGAATTTTTTATATGTGTTGCTTTTTACACTATAAAGTCCGGGATTTCGATTACCCTTAAACGTCCGCCGGTGTCATTTTGACACCGCGATATAAAATATATAAAATAATTGTTTTAACTAAATAATTGCAGTACTACTGTTTAGTAGCGTTTAGTTTTAAGACTTTTTAATATTATTTCATGTAATTATCATATATTAGGACCCTTTATATCATAAAAAACTGACTTTGACATTATGTTTCGCTGAGCTTGTTGGACCCCTGCTTTGTCGCAAAACATTTCGAGTCACACAAACTGCCAGGAACATTACTATATTTTGCGGTATTCATTACATGTAATTCCTAGCGACATATATATCAGGATTTACTGTAATATTGTCAATTACATCAGCGCTTTCTGCAGATACTTCGCAATCACTTTCATTCAATCTTATGTCTACTTCCGAACCCAAATTAGAGCCAATTAAATCTCAGAAAGCTCTCGCAACAAATTAGCAATTTCATCAGGGGTTAGATTTTCAATAAGAGCTATCGTTTCCTGGTGTCTGCTTTGCACTAAGTTCGACAATCGAATGAAGTTTTTTTTATTATGAGCAGATACGCAAATACTATGTAACGAAACACTTAGACACAACAATTTTAGTATAATTGATTCATTTCCACTGTGAACTGAATAACACTGTATTCAAGGTAAAAAAAAAATGCGAGATAGAACTTTGGGAAGTTTTTTTGAAGTTAACTTCTTATGGCACGGTAGGGAGAAATTTCTGTTACGCGTGACGCGTTACCAGTTACGGTTAGCGATGAATATAAGGTACAAATGAATGAAGTTCCGAATTTTCCCCTCGTTTTAAAAAGCGGCATCTAATTCATACTATCTATCTCAGACAAAAATAATTACAGAATCGGAAAGATCATTCTTTTCGCCACGATATGGTATATATTTCTTAACAAAATAATGATATTTTCTATTTTTTACGATTTTTTTTAAATGAGTCAAAATTGATACGCTTTTATAAAAATGGTTTCTAAATCATTCCTTTAAGTTTCCTTTCGAGTTAATGAATTGATATTTTATTCTAAACAAGTTCATGCTTTTCTCTTTTAGAATCAGTTATAAATATAAAAAAAATGACGAAACCTTTTTTTTTTTTTTTGCGATTTTTCAAAAAATACTCAAAATTTTAATTAAATATTTAATAATTTCATTATTTATAAAAATAATCTAACGAAACTTTTTTTCCATATGTAGAATAGTATTATCCGTAATCTGTTCAAAGATTGAAAAAATAGATTAAAATTTACGGCTTTTAAATTTTTTTTGTTTTTTGTCTATTATCTCTGAACTAGCACCCACCCCCTCTCCTCATTCAACAGCAGCTTTAACAAGCATTTCCTCTTTTAGCTTTGCGATACATACTTCGTTTGTACGTTACCTAGAAGTCAAAATATAATCCATTTTATGAATTTAAAAAAAAAATCGGAAGTAAGTCTTTAATCTACCCGAAGTAGGCATTTAAATGGTTCAAAATCTGTCAAAAATTAGATTAAGGTGAGTTTGTTGGATATACAGTTTTAAAATTTTTTTAAGGAAATAATGCAAACAATCTATTGTTTTAAATTTAGTGGCAACACAACATTTCTTGCAATAGTTTGGCAATAAAAGATTGTGTTTACTAAATTTTCAATCGAATGGAATTTCTAAATCCAGTTTAAGAAGTGAGTTTTTAAATCATATATAGTTTAAACGACTTTCATTGAACAAACTACAAACTATGAATGAAGATTTGATTAATTTCATAACGAACAGACAAGGTTTATCGATTTTTACTTTTAATTGCCAAAGTCTTACAGCTCAGGCTGTAGACAGACTTACAAAATTCAGTAATAAGAAATTCAAATATCTTAGTTTTATCAGAAACTTGGCTGGGCAATGAAAGTGATATATCTATTCTAAATTTCAACTGCATTGTGAAGAATAAACGACCAAATACGAGAGCAGGAGGAGTTGCGATATATCAAAATTCAAGCGATGCTGTTAACTCCATCCATGGAATGTTCTGTCAGTCAATCCGATATTTATGGTACCATACAATCTTCAGTGGGGGATTAGTGCTTGGCTGAATGCGTAATAGATAATGGACAAAAAATTATAATTGTAGCAGTATATATTACTCCGAAACAAAAAGTTGATGACATTATAGAGTTCCTTCATCGATCATTATTACCATATACATCAAGAGGTTCTGCTTTACTTAATAAAAATTATCATAAAATACCTATGATTTTAAGTGTAGATTTTAATGTCAATTTTGCTTTAGACAAATCTCTACAATTGATTGAATTTTTAAAAGACAATTTCACCTTATCTCTACAAAACAACAGAAAAATATCAACCACAAAATAAAATACTACGATTAATGCAGTCTTTTCGAGATACTTAAGCAATATTGAGTGCAAAACCTACATTTTTTACTTTAGTTACCACAAGCCCTTGATAACAAAAGTATGTACTGAAGAACCCATAAGCATAATGGAAATAGACTAATAATGATGATACTTTTCTCGAAATACAACATTTTTTTTAGTATTATGTATTGAAAATGAAAATTTTGTCTATACTTATACCTTTTCCATCCTAATTATTTTTTTAAATACAGTTTGAAATAATAATGATAATAATAAATTTGTTGATTATATATAAGATTACTTCAAAATAAAACTTTATTATACAATTCAATACATGTAAGCCAAAGAAGTTAACTTCTAACGCGTGTTCACACTGATACACGCTTTCTTTTTTTACGAATAGTATCTGCTTAGTGGACTATATTTTGTTGATCGGCAGCTTTTTATAGTGATAAACTGCCTTGGAATCTAAATGTCTCCAGCGGACGTTCTAGATATATTTAGTTGTAAAATCACTCCTAATTAACCTAGAACCACAAAACTTTTTCTGTGTTATTACCAGGGAAAACGATTAAAAGTCATGAAACATTTTCAAATTCCCTGCAAAAATGCGGAATGGAGAACAAAGTAAACAAGCTCCGGTGTCAAATTGACACCGACGGACGTTCTAGTGTTAAGTAATAGATGTTTTAAGTAAGTTACTTCTAAGCAATAGGTTAAGTATTATGTTACTTTTTCTTTCTAATTTTTTAATTGGAACAGACTGCAAAATAATTTTTTTAAATTAAATTAAATATTTATTTTCTCAGTCGTCCATTTTTAAAGTCTAATTCTACATTTCTAACATCCTACTTTCGTGGGTAGGGATTTTTTTCCATGGCTGCTTTAAGACAAAATATAGATCTCAGCTAAATATAAAAAAAAAAAACTTAGACTAATATTAAACCTTACTTTGAAAAACTTTGCTCTGCAAGACAAGCTCATTGGAGTCACTAGTAATTATTAAACTTGTTCTTTACTTAGTATTGATGAATTATTCGTCAAATATATTGTGCAGTACTGATACATTTATAACTATAATAAGTATTATTTTAGAATGTATATTTATATTTTATTTTGCTGCCTCTCAGTAAATTAATCTTTTAAATAATCTTTTATTTTCAACTTTTCGATATGCTCGCGCCCCCACGCATGATTTTCAAGGCCCCTAAGGGGGCGTGCCTCACAGTTTGAGAAGTGTTGCCAACTGTTTGTGAAGCTGTGTTATGCAGAAAAAAACATAGCAACATTTTATGGCACATTCCGTTTTTTAATTCTTAATCACTTTCCTCCACTTCTACGGGGCAAATAGAAACAGGTTTTTAAATAAGTACGAAACTAGGAAAATGAAATTATCTGCTACGCTTAGGATATTCATAAATGCTCCGTTAACATTTTATAAAATTCACATGCCCTTTTAATTTCTAGTTTCGAGGTGTTGCCACTGCGTAAAAAATAACTCTAAGTTTTTATGGAATGCCCTTTGTATATCTATAGATTAGACAGCGTTATATATATTGTTTAAAAAATAAAGTTGTTTTGGATTTATAAGATGGAATATTGTCAACAGACTTCATAATTTAGAATTATGATCAAGGGACCCGGATGTATATGCAGTCAGATCCCGATTTAACGAACCCCTATTTAACGAATTTTTTTTCTTTCCTCGATTAAAATGAAGGCAAGAAAAGCCTATTTAACGAAGAATAAACGACGAATGATTTCAGCAGCTGGAATTTTTTTCTATTAGCTTGTATTAGGAAAAAAATGTTTTTTTGTGTGTGTTTGTTTGTTTTTCAAATGACACATCTTTTTTGTCCGAAACAGAAAAAGCCTATTCTTGAAAGCAGCAAATTTTGACGGGAAAGGATAAGAATCATTACTAGACTTTACAGGTGTAGCTAGTCATGAGCGTGGCCTATCGTGTGAGTCTTGAATAAGACAAGAAAATTCCTTTCTTATCTCATTCCCAATGCACAACGCAGGGGATATTTTAAGATTACAACGATTATGATACATTTGATGACGGTAATAGTAGATTTGTCGGAGCCAAGGAATAGAGATTCTAATGCAAAAATTGATGACTCCTATCAAAACTGTTACATTTTCTAGTATTTTACATAGTTTGAAAACTTAAAACACGCCTCTCTTTTATGCAGCAGGATGTAAATGATGCAGTATTTCCTTCCCTGCATAAAATCAAGAAAGAACTTTTCCAAGTCAGAAATCAAAAAGATTCTCAACTATCTATAAGTCAGAATTTTAAAATTTTCAGTTAACTGAGGCGTAATAATTCCCGAATAACAATTTTAGCTGTTGAATAAAAAGTGTATTATTTCTAACTACGGGTATATTTTTGTGTAGTTGCAGAAAAAAATTTCCAAAAGGTAAGTGCAAAAAAATGTATATTTTGTTTGCACCCCAATATAACGAATAAAATTTTCGGTCCAGATGAATGCGTTAAATCGGAGTTTACCTGTATTTCGAATTGGAAACATACGCTCCAAACTTCTTCACCGTTCCACTTGAGAAGCATTTAAATTTTAGTTGCAGCAGAAATCCTGTTGTTTGGCATAAAGATTTTTAAAACAAGTAATATAAAAAAAAATTTTAAGTCAATTCCTACTTAGATCAACAAAGAAAATTTTTATTTTAGCTACTTTTGATTAAATAGTTACAATTAATGTAAATATGTATATACATATGACACAATCATAACATTAAGTGGTAATTAATTTTTATTAATTATCATTAAAGTATCCTATTGTCATCCAAAACAATCGTGTATATAAAATTTCAGTTCAACTGAATGCTTTAAAACGTGAGAAAAAAGCCTTTTCAAGTTTTGACACAAGTTGCCAAAAGAGTCGCTAAGTCGCCAACGTGGCTGTATTTGTAATTCTTTAAATAATTAGTTTTAATCAATTAATTTGTATTAATTACAATTAAAAAAAAATTATTGCATTGCCATCCAAAATAATCATGTATATATAATTTCAGCTCAATTGAGCGCTTCAAAATGTATTTTATTAACGATTGAAAATTCCACCAAGATAAATAAATTAATACTTAGAGAGTGTGAGCTAATAGTAGGAATTGAAAAAATAAGATTAGAAGCTATAATCTTATAATCATTGTAATAACAGACTACTGTAGTTTTCAAGAAAGAAGATATTAACCTTTAATTCTTTTCTTTCCTTAAATCCTCATTATTATTTCTTTGTTTATTTCTGACAAAACCTCTTTGCGAAAGATCCAAATTCACATTTTATAAGTAATGTGTAGTTGTTGTCATTAAAGCTCATTACAACCAATAATAAAAGAAAGAGCATACAATAATATTTATTTTATCATTTTATATGTACTCCACTTTAAACTTGCTCTTAGCAACTTTCGCTACTTTTCACTCATAAACACCTGATTTGCCGCTTAAGATAATTGCAAAGCACTTTTCATTCCTCTGAAGGTTTATTTATGTCTCTGAAATATAGCGAAAACAATAGTATTTACATTACAAAGAGCAAGTACGATTATTGCAATTTAAAATTAATTACCCCCACAACGGCAATCAAATTATTAATCATTCAAATAACTCCCCATGCATCATCTAAAAAATATTTTTACTTCGCAGTAGTTTTTTCCCTCTTCTTTGTTTCAAAGTCTTCAATTATCTTATCGGAGACAATACCGCAGAAAATGTCGCCTTTGACTAATAATAAAGATAAACTCATTAATCTTTCATGCACTGTAGATTTTCAATAACTTTTTGATTCATCACAAACTAATACATTAGGTTTTAAATAATTGTATTTATATATATACTGCAAAACAAAAAACTCTTCAGTTGAGTCATATGATTTTTCTTTTCTATCTTTTACATTTGTATGAATTTCAAAATGCTTATCAATGAAATGTTTTTTTTTATGAAAATTGCGTTACAGAAGAATTGTGCAATCCCGTTACACACACATATATGTTGTTATTGTTGTTTATGCCACCTGATCGACAGTAACATTAGATCAAGGTCCACAAAATTCATCGTGGCAGAGGGCTAGATTTTTACGCCTGTCGTTAACCTTAGCTTTGAGTACCATGCAGGCGACAGTACGATTTTGTTCGGTTCTTCCCCCATTTTGAGGGAGAACACCCAGGGGGTGATCAGGGGCCTCTCACCTCTCTTCCCTTACCACCAACCTCACGAAAGGACTTGCGGCTTGACGGCTAATTAGAGTACCACCATGCTATGAAGGCACTATAAATTTACAAACATCCCCGCCTTCTCTGGGATTCGAACCCAGGCCCTACGGCACCGCAGTCAGCGTCACTAACCACTATACCGGAAGGGCGGCCCGCACACATATACATAGGGTGATATGTTTTTAAAACTAATACTATTCAGAGCCTCCTGTGGCTCGATCTAACAACCGCAACATCAACTTCGCAATGAAGACTAATGATGACATGGAAAGTAAGATCACGAGGGGAGAAATTTAGTTTCAAAAATCGCCGGTAAGGAAAATTTATCGCGCTCTACAACGCAAAAAGTGTAAAAAAAAGAAAAGAAAAAAATAACACATGCAAAATAACAGTGGAATGTTAAGTTTTATTCACTACGTTCACTTCACCATCTAGGAATTCGACTACGTTCAATATGACCGTCATTCTCAGAGACTACTCTGTGCTCTGTGACATATGCTCATGAGTAGAACTCTCTCCAACAATACTTGTCAAGATTAACGTACGGCAGACCAAGTTTTCCAGATGGGACATGACATTGTATCTCCCCAAAAAAGACGCTATTACTTCCTCATGAATAGGGCACAACACATGCGAGCCGATTCGGAAAGCGGATTTGATGTCGCCACACCTTTCCTTTCACCGACATCCAGAGGATCTTTAGTCCCAACGTTCTTTTGGAAGGAAGCTCCGGGGAGCAGCATCTATTGTGTTGGGTTTCCCTCGCACATCTGGACCACAAACATTTTAAATGAAGAGTAATGTCACTCGGTCATGACAAAGATGCAGCCTCAGAGTAGATGTGACAAGGCGATTTATAGCCCTCTAGATGGCGAACAAGATTCCGCCTCGGAGTTGGGATCAGACGTGTCGGCCTATTGTCTCCAAGCACCAATGGAGTAGGACTAAAGGGAGGATAGTTGTGTGAAGATCTGTTACACTCGCCAATAAGAGGTGATTGGGGGCTTGAAAGTGACCCACCCAGGGAGTTTAATGGTCGGCTCGGAAGTTGACAAGGCTCTCGATCTCCTTCAATTTTCGGAATTACTTCGCTCTTGAATCTTATTTTTCTCCAACGACGCTCTATAGGATTTTTGGGGACAGCCGCACCTCAAGGACCAAGGAAGATGAAGTTAGTCCACTTTTGAAAGATGGAGTGCCTTAGTCGGTGGAGCAACGGCTGGATTGATCGAATTTTTGGACAAGAACTTGTCTACCACGAAATGCTGTAAACTTTAATAATTTGATAAGGAATATTCTTTTTGTTTATTTAATCTAGAATAAAAATTCTTTTTTGCAATTAGCTGTGTTATCCCTCACGCTATCATGTTACAAAGTACTTTAAAGGGATCACGACGCCACTGTACGACAGCACGACATTCTCAACAGCCGTACGCAACGTATCACAAGGAATATTCCACACTGACTGTGATATGTTGTCCTTTAAGACACCTCAGTTTGCAACTACATCAGCAAAAACTACTTATTCTATGTAACTTCAAAGCAAAGAGTCACATGGAGTTAGGTGAGGAGAACGAGGCGGCCATGCAACTGTAAAACCCCGTTCGATGAATCTTTCATCGGTGAAGTGATGGCGCAGCTGCTTAACTCAACACCGATCTGTGGTAGTGCTCCCCATCCTGCATAAAGATTATCTGATTGAGACATTTTCTTTGTTGAAGTTTCGGGATATTTTGGAACTATAACTAATTATTTTCTATATTTTTTGTTAAATTATGATGAGAAGGTAATGCTGAATCTTGTCAAGATCCTCATAATTTTGAGCCGTGGACCGTTGGCGACAAAATTAGTCAGCATGTTGTCGTATCTGTGCATTAACGATACACAATACTGTTCCTGTCGGAGTGATAGTCTCAATAAAAGGGCCCAATTCCCAAGAATTCAGGCGGGAATCTAGACCAAACGGTTACTTTTGCTGAATGCATAGGAATTTCTTGCACTTCATGATGCTGTTCAGAGGCCCAAATTCGACAATACTGTGTGTTAACAGAAGCATCCAGATGATGTGTGATGAGCTTCATCTGCCCGTAGATTTTGCCACGGGAATCATCGTCGCCTTTCACCTTGGCCAGAAACGACAAAACAAAAGTCAGTCGCTTATCACAATCACTGAGTTTGAGTTTATGTAAGTGGCTATGATGTTGTACGGATAGCAGGAAAATCGTCGCAAAACTTTCCATGCAGTGGGAAAACTAATATCCAATTGTCGCGTTACACTCTATTACTACCCTCAATGGATTCTTGTGATCCGTCGATGATTGCAGTTGTAACATCTGTTATCACCTCTTCTGACACAGGTTTGTGTCCTCTGCCTGTATGATACAGTTTTACCAATGATAAGTGATGAGTGAGTGAATATTAACGCCGCACTGTTCAGCTACAGGAGGGCTTTTGGCGACGGGCTTCGTAATTTTGAACCATGGTCAAGTGACGAGGACGACAACTGAGCCGGCATCCCTTCTCCTGTCTATCACGCCACATCAATGGGAGGACGTTTGAGCTCTCAACAGATTTAACGCGCATCGCTCCCCTACACGGCGGGTCTTTACTGGTACTGGCCTCGAACTCGTGACAAGCCAGCTACGATTCGATACCTTGAGCACTAGGCTACCGCAGCCACGCTTTACCAATGATGCACTTTCTGATAATGTAAGTCTCCTAATTCACTTGAGTTGGCTCGCTTCAGCTGAAAGTACTATTCTTCAGAGCTGTCTACATGTTTTCATATCACTAGCGCGACTGTCGCATATGAAAGCCTACTTTGGGGTTTTGCTTAGATACCCTAGTTTTATCGGAAGTTTTTAAAGTAAATCTTTTGTCGCAGGATCTTCCCACGTCATCATTAGTGTGCATACCAAGTTTGGTGCTGTTGCGGGTGTTAGACCGGGCTTAAAAGTGTCAGTTTTAAATAAATTCCCTTGTATATATATATATATATATATATATATATATATATATATATATGTATTCAAATTACTTAATTAAATATTTATTCAGTGGACCGTTGAGAAGACCAGTACTTCTCAAACTTTCAATACTTGCGACCCAATATATTTAATCACAATTTCCATCACGCCTCCACCATTATGATACGATAACACGATACGATTATTCGATAACACGATACTTTGACGCTTAAGCTACAATACGACTTTAATCTCTCTGACGTATATATACGTCTTGCTCAGCTCTAATTGTTTCTCTGTGTGAATTGTCCTACACGTATATATACGTCTTTCCGAAGTACGATCTTTTCTATTCACTGCTATCCATAAAATTATTACGAAAGCTTTGGAATACAATAAAATCCCCTTGACGGTGTTTGCGAAGGATTTACTTATTTCAGAGTATTTTCTTATTTATTCCCCTTCTCCCGTCCCTTAAACATACTCGTGCATACGTGCAAAACAGTGGCATTGTGGAGCGATTTTAATCCACAGTTAAGAGACTATAAGCCGTACAAATTATCAAGATAAATGTTAATATTTGCAAATAATTTAATGTATGACAAGCCTTGTTAATTATTAATCTTGTTCTTAACTTAGTAATGATAAATTAATTATAAAATACACTGTGATACATTTATAAGTGTATTATATTCTTATTTATTTTTCATTATGTCAGAATGTATCGCAGTTTGAATAATACTTTACTTTCTCTACTTCAGAAAAATAACTGTATTTTCGTCAAATTCTGTCTGTTTGTTGTGTATCGATATCTTTGTTTCTTTGCTAAAAATTTCATATTTTTTGCTATATGTCTAAAATCATGGAGAACGACTATGATATGAATTTATACGCAGAACCTGCAGGAGGGCAAAACGAACAGCTCTACTGCTAAAGGCCACGTGTTCTTCAAGGCCTTCTGGTCTTGCTTGTGTAATCACATTTTTGAGAAATTTATTATTTGATCATTTTTTATTGTTCGCTGAATTAACTAGTTTTTAATGAAATGATAACTGCTCTGTTCTTGTCTTCTTTTTTAAATTTGTTCAGAGTGTGCTTCTATTTTTAGACTATATTATAAATCTCTCGTACAGTTAAAAAAAAATTTCAGAAGATTTATAGACGTAATTAATTAGAAACGATATTTCTGCCTAGAAGTTCTATTCTTAGAATCAGAACTATTCAAGAAATTGATAAGCCATTCAACGCATCTGCTAATATAAAATGCTGAAGAAAAATAATTATATAAATAGAATGTTAATTTTGTGTCCTGCACAACCATCATTTTGTCTTAAGTTAATTTATTATGTTGTTGTTGCTTATGCCACCTGATCGACAGCAACATCAATTCAAGGTCCACGAAATTCATTGGGGCTAAGAGCTAGATTCCCTACTGCAGTGGGTCGATAAATGAGTACCACGCTTGCTTGGGGACTTAAACACTGGAGGCCTCGCTTTTCGTATATTTGTAATTATTTAATAAAAAGGCCCGGTGGTCGAGTGGTAGCGTTTCGCGCTTCCACGCCACAGGTCCGGGTTTTATTTCCGAGCCGGGCAAGGTTGACTCAACCTTTCATCGCTACTGCAGTGGGTTGATAAATGCGTACCAAGCTTGCTTGGGGACTTAAACACTGGGGGTCTCGCTTCAGATCGACCACCTGATCGAGGCATCTGCTCATGCACTTCAGCACCCAGTGGTCACGTATACTGGGATAGGCATAGTAGGCCCTGGCCCTCATGGGCTGTTGCGCCACTGAGTTTGAGTTTTAAGGGCTAGATTTTTACGTCAGTCGTTATCAGTAGCTTTGAGCACCACACAGGAGACAGTATTATTTGGCTCGGTTGTAGCTTAATTTAGAGGGAGAACCCCTGGAGTTGATCAGAGGCCTCCCACCTCCCTCCCCCTTTTACCAACATCACGAGAGGACTTGCGGATAGACGGCTGTTAGATGATCCTCATGCCGCAAAGGACCTATACATTTACAAACATCCATACCTTCTCCGAGATTCGAACCCTGGCCCTAAGGCACCGCAGTCAGCGTCACTAACCACTATACCGGATGGGCGGCAGTTCATGTATTACAAATAATGGAATAAGTAGATTGTTTTTTGATACTGTTATAAAGTACCAATTAGAGTACCATTTTACAAATTTATTTTAATAACTGTAGTCTCTTTATATATATAAAAATTTACTTTATTTTTAATTTTTTTTATTTTTGTAAATTTACTTTAATTTTATTTATATTTCCTTTTCTTTTTTCTTTTAAAAACTTGTATTTCTGTTCAGTAAAATGGCCACATAAAGGGGGAACATGATTTAATTTAAAGTTAGATTTCATGGGGAATTCATTAGCATAGTATTAATAATTATCTTTCTATGTATCTCTATAAGAGGCAATCTAATAGTCATGATCATAGATTCGTGGCTAGCGTATGATGAGTTCAAACCTAATGCTACTAAAATCTGTCAAGGCTCAAAATCCTCCCGTTGGCGAGGGGTAAAAGTTGGGTACCGGCTCAAATGATGTCCTCGTCACTTGACCATGGCTCAAAATTTCGAGGTTCGTGACCAACAGCCCTCGCGTTGCTTTATACTGCGAGGTTAATAAGTTCTCACTCGAAATGCTTTCTGAAAAATAATTTTATACAGCAAATTGAGAGACAATAAGAAATGTGAAGCAGAATTTCATTTAGGTTTTTAAAACCCCATAAAAATTAAATATTTAACCAAGGTACTGTACATATATAAGAGTGAATAATAAGTACTGTACATCAGCGTTTCTCAAACTGTGGGGTGCACCCACCCCCTGAGGGAGCGTGATAACTCTACGAGGGGGGCGCAAGCATATTGAAAAATCGAACACAAAAGATTATTTTTGAAAAAAAGTTATTAATTTACAGAAATTAAACAAGCAAAATACATTCTGACATAATAAAGAAATAAAATTAACATTTTACATTTATAAATGTATCAGTACTGCACGATGTAGTTTAAAATTATAATTTAACAATACCAAGTTAAGAACGAGCTTAATAATTACCAGTGACCACACACACACACACACATGGTCTTGTCATATATAAAATTATATACAAAAATTAACAACTATTTTGATAATTTATACGGTTTATAATCAATCCCTAAAGTTACGCGATTCGTTCCCCAATACCACCGTTTTAGAAGTAGGCGAGCGTATGTGATGTATGTGTGTGTGGGGGGGGAATAAATAAGGAAATCCTCTGAAATTAGAGTAAATCTTTCACAAACACTGTCATTGCATTCCAAAGCCTTCAGAATAATTTGATGGATAGCAGTGCGCAGAAAAGATTGTTCTTCGGAAAGACGTATATATACGTCCGGGGCAATTAACGATTTGGGTGAGCGAGACGTTTATATACGTCGGTGACGCTTAAGAAAAAGTTGTACTGTACTTTAGTGTCAAAATATAGCATTATTGAATTCAGTGGCACACACAAGAGGGGGGGGTCCTGGTGGTCTGGACCCCCCAAAGCCCTTGATATTTTTTCCGATTGACTATAATTCTAAGTATATAGTACGTAAAATTTAATTAAGTATTTGTCATTAATGATTAATTTTATTAATTAATGCTAATTATTTATTCAATAATTACTTTTTTACTGTGTTTTGTCCCCGAAAATCGACAAAGCCAAAAGGAGTATGGTACAAGAATGGTGAACTTTCGACCCCGGACCCCCCCCCCTTCATGAAAAATTCCTGTGTGCGCGACTGATTGAATTCAATACATTATTATTTGTAAGTAGGGAAGGGGTGATGAAAATTATGTTTGAATATTGGGTCTCTAATATTGAAAATTTGAGTAGCATTGCTGTACATATTTTTAAGAATGAAAAAAACATATTTTATATTATAGCATATGTGTTGTATATTGTAACAGTCACGTAAAAATTCGTACTCAGAAAAGTATTCGGGAATAAAATCTTCATTACATAAAGTAATGACCATGGATACAGCACTAGCTGACCTTACGCTTGATTGTACAAGGTAAAAATCATGACATTGGATGAAACGGCCACGACCCTGTTCGAGTCGATGCGCCTTGATTATGCATTTTATGCAGACGATTCGTCCTTGAGGTCGCATCGCTAATGAGAGGGTCTAACGACACTTTGAAAACGACAAAGGCACCTTGGAATGAAACGAAGGTCAACCAACGAGGCGTTTGTAGGATTCTTTTATTCTTTTTAATCCTTATTACTTTAATCGTCATTCTCAAATGCCTGCCGCTTCATTGACTAACATGGCAGAAAGGTCCAAGACCTTTAGGTTCCGCAATTAACTAATTGAAGCTTAAGCATCTACCGAATATCCTTTGAGACGAGGAGGAGGAATTGAGTGGTTTTTCTAGAAAATTATAGGCTTGAAGTTATACTCTAAAGGATTATTGGTAATTATAATCAATAACTTAATAGATCATTTGATTCCGTTTTATAAAATTAAAGTTACATTGTAGCCGTAAAATTCACTTTTAGCGAATTATATCATCAGTATAAGCAGCAAAGAGATGACGAAGGGGACATATGACATATTACCGAATTTTCATCATATTTTTAGAGAGCCACCACAGCGTAGTGGTAAGATCGCTAATTTAGAAGCGTCGTTGTTGTGGCTAATACCACCTATCTGACTTAGTCAGAACGAAGCCCACGAAATTCATCAGAGCAAGGGGCTAGAAGTACGCCTGTCGTTGGCCTTGAGCACCATACAGGTGACAGTAATTCCCCGAAGAGACAATAGATGGCGACACCACCTATCTCCACCTCCCCACTTTAGACATGGAACTGAACGGGAGGGAAATATTCTCCAGTCCCCTGCTCTCGTTATTCAGTCCACAAGACTTTCGGACCCACTGATTTAACGAGCACGTACTCCGTGTGTACTCGGAGGGTATTTGGTGGCATCGAGCATCGAACCCAGGCCTTCTGGTCTGGAGTCCGATTCTCTAACCACTAGGCTACCCATGGCCCGCTAACTTAGAAGTAAATCGGGGGTTGCCATTGTTCCATTCTCCATCTGAGACAGTGGTTTCCAAAGTGGTCCCTACTTATATCATTATTGAATGGGTCCATGGACAATTAAAATTGATTTTGGGGTCTTTGAACAACGTCAGGGGGCATGCACAAGGTTTAATATAAAATAAAACAAATTTTGATTCATTTTTATTTTTATGGAAATTTAAATAAATAACAATAGTTCACTTGGATATTCTCGACTGGGTGTTGAACCCTTTTGCGCGTGGACTAACTCAGATCCCAAACACAGGCGAATCCATATTAATACATGAGCATCTCATTGAAATATCCGCAAATGAGGGATTTAAACCAATGTTTCAACAAAGAAACCACAAATTATGATTACAAAAATAAATCTCAATTTTGTATCCTGTATTATAGGTTATTGTACAGAAGCTGTTGACAACTTTCCTGCTTTTCATTTTGGTAGAACGTGGATTCAGGGCCGTAAAAAAAACCTCATCACGCACACACAAAGACTAAAAATTCCAGTTACAGTTAATATCTTTGTGTGGGATTTGGAGCAACAAAGACTATTATCCCGACTAAAACTAGTTTTTCATGAGGATTTGTGCTTGCTACTCACAAACCTTGAGACGGACATAAATACTTATAACATCTCATCAAGTTCATCCAAAAAAAGTCATCAATTTTTTTTTAATATTTTAAACAAAAGTTATAATTTCAATAAATAATTAGTTAACAAAATGTTTTTTTTAATTTGTAATTTTTGTACAATGCATTTATGTTGCTTTTTCACTTAGAAGTCCATGAGAAAGTTTTGACTTTAAAAAGGGCTCTGTGGGCAAGTTTTGATTATAAAAAGGGGTCCATGGGTTAAAAAAGTTTGGGAACTATTGATCTAAGACAAGCATGTAAAATGATGAGGCAGCTTAGAGTTGTACACATACTCTTTTTATGGGGGATGGGGGGGACTATATTCTAAAAAATACCTAGATCAGGGGTCAGCAACTTTGTTGCTGCGGTGTGCTAAATAAAACTATCAATAGGATTCAGGGAGCCACACAGTAGGAAATATTTGAAATAATTCAATTCCTGCGGCAATGCATGCGGAGTTAGTGGATAGTGGTCAAGAATGCAGATTTAGTTTTCTTTGTATTGATTATGTGCATTATTTAAAAATATTTGTTAACATAAAAACAAACATAAAATATAACTTTTCCTTCAACATAAATAAAAAATTAAAATTTGATATACATTTTGTACTATGTAACTCTTAAATTTAATTATTAAAGAAAGAGATTAGCAAAAAAAATTCCTTCAATATAGTTAAAAATTTCATTGCGAAACTTTTGTCCCTTCGCTTCTCTATGTAATATAGCAATGTCAGGGGAATAATTTGTGACTTCATATTTCACACGACACTGAATGTTCAGTTGCTGGTCCCGGTAGTCTAACGGTCAAGGTAACGGACTCATGATGTGACCGCGGTTGCCTAGTGGTCAAGGTATCTGATTGTGGCTTGCTTGTCACGAGTTCAAGCACAGTACCACTAAAGACCCGCCGTGTAGGGAAGCGATGCACGTTTAATCTGTCGAGAGCTCAATCGTCCTCCCTTTAGTGTGGTGTGGTAGTTAGCAGAGGGTGGTGCCAGCTCAGGTGTCGTCTTCGTCCCTTAACTATGGTTCAAAATTACGAAATCCGTCACCAAAATCCCTAGTGTAGCTGAATAGTGCGACATTAATATTCAATCATTCACTCACTCAACGGACTCGTGGTCTGCGTGTCAAGAGTTCCAGCCTAGTACCGCTGAAGACCCGCAGTGTAGGGGGCGATGCACGTTAAATTAGTCAATGTTCAAACTTCCTCCCGTTGGTATGATGAGGAAGCTAGGAGAGGAAATGCCAGCTCGGATGACGTCCTCGTCACTTGACCATGGTTCAAAATTACGAGGTCCGTCACGTGAGTGAGGGAATATTAGCATCACCCACTGTTTGGCTACACGAGGGCTTTCGGCGACGAAACTCGTAATTTTGAACCATGGTCAAATGAAGAGGACGACACCTGAGCTGGCAGCCCCTCTCCTAACTACAACACCACACCATCGGTTGATTGATTGAATATTCACGTCGCCCTGTTCAGCTGCACGAGGGCTTTTAGCGACGGACCACGTAATTTTGAACCATGGTCAAGTGACGTGGACGACACCTGAGCTGGCTACACCCTCTCCTAACTACCACACCAACGGGAGGACGTTTGAGCTCTCAACAGATTTAACGTGCATCGCTCCCCTACAGGGCGGGTCTTTAGTGGTACTGGGCTCGAAATGACATGCCAGTCACGATCTGATACTTTGACCACTAGGCTACTGTGGCCACACGAGGTTCGTCGCCAAAAGCCCTAGAGTAACTAAATAGTGCGACGTCATATTCATTTAATCACGCACAATGTTCAGTTGAGTCAGCAAAGAAGTTGTACAACATCTTTGGGGACTCAAAATACTTTTCATATATAAGAATGGTTTATTCACATAGTTATGTAGAACCGAAAGCAGAGCGCATGAAGTCGTCTCTTCAAACAATAAAATCTCTAAGGAAATTCAGCGATTTATATCTGTCGATTTATCATAAGAGTTATCTTCCTCATTTTTTTAATAATTCTGCACATTTTCTATTCCATGATCCTGAAAATGTTGGTTCATTAAGCTGCATATCAAAAACATACATTTATAGAGAGTTAGTTGTGGAGGGTTTCTAAGAATTGTAATACGCTCAATTATGGTACGCATGCCATAGTTGGCCGACTCCTGACGTAGATGAAGACGCCGATTCATAATCTTTTCACTAAAAATGAAAAATCTGTTGGGAGGGGTGTGGTTTGGACCCTCCAAACTCCACCCGCGTGTTGATCATTGAGGAAAAGCATATTAAATTAATTTGGATCTCGGGTATCGCATATCAGAATTTTGGACAGTAAGATTCAAATTCAGTCTTCCAAAGTTAAGCAAACAAGTAATTTACAATATCCTATAACACAGAGTTTTAAGAATCAAATTTTTTGAAAGATATTCACTCTATCTGAACTCAAATCTTACTTCGTCAATTCTCCAAAAACGATTCCCGAACGTTGTAGTAAAATTTTCATCAGATTTTTTTTTTAAAAAAATCACACAGATTTTTCTAACAGATCTAACAAAAAGATCTAATAGATTTTTTTGTGGTGTTACGACCCTGTTTGGAGTAAATAGAGCCAGATACAAGCTTAAAATCAGTAATGGAATCTTGAATATATTTCTCAAATTTCTTTCTCTTTTCGCTTATGTGTAGATTAAATTAAAGAATTACTTGCATTATGAATGAGTGAGTGGCTGAGTGTTATATTTACGTTGCACACTGTAAAGCATTACGAGGGATATTGGCGACGGATCTCGTAATTTTGAACCTAGGCCAAGTGACGAGGACGACACCTGAGCCGGCTAATTGATGCCATTAATGACTATTCAGTAGAAGTGATATGGCTGCGGTAGTCTAGTGGTCAAGGTAGTGGATAGTGGCTGGCGTGTCGCGAATTCGAGCCCAATACCACTAAAGACCCGCCGTGTAGGGCAGCGATGAACGTTAAATCTGTCGAGAGCTCTAACGTCCTCCCGTTGGTGTGCTGTGGTAGTTAGGAGAAGGGGGCAGCTCGGGTGTCGTCCTCGTCACTTGACCATGGTTCAAAATTACGAGGTCCATCGCCAAAAGCCCTCGAGAAGCTGAACAGTGCGACGTTAATATTCACTTCTCAGTAGAGGTGATGATGCAAGTTGAATCTGTCGATGCTCAGTTGATGTGGCATGGAAGACTGGAGAGTGGGATGCTTACTCAGATATCATCCTTGATAGTGACTCAAAATTGCGAAGTGCTTTACAAATAGCCCTTGCGTTGCTAAGCTTTTTACTTTTTAATGCATTTTATTCATTATTCAATACAGATTCTATTTGCTTTAGGAAGGTGAATATGAATTTATATATTTATTTTTGCAAATGAAGTTATCGTATTCGAAACGGTGGTCAATGATTTCTGTGTGACTATAACTAATTTGTTATCCCAGATTAAAAATAAACCTAAATAAATTGCGTGTTTGCTTCCTACTGTTCTATTTCTGCCGGATACGAAGCCTCTAACCACAATTCATATGCATCAAAATTTTGAACCATGATACAGCAGCGGTAGACTAGCAGTCATGTTCACGAGCTCATGACCATTGAAGATCCGCCGGGCAAAGGGTTTGATGCACGTTAAATCTGTCGTGGCTCGAAACTCTTACGTTGGTGGTATAGTATGGAGAGGCGTTGTAGCTCAAATGTCATTCTTATCACACCTTGACTGTGGTTGAAAATTACGAGATCTGTCAGCAACAATCCTCATGTTGACTCATAGTGAGACGTAAGCCTTTAAAGGTATATTGCTCTCAATTGTCTACATTCCATTTCCACTTAATATTGTTTAAAAACCTGAATGTGTGTTTCTGAACGCATTTTGATAACCATAGACAATAAATCGCGTGTGAAAGAAAAAATACATTACTTCTTTGAGTGTAAAGATATACAGTTACTCCCAAAATTGAGGGTACACCTACTTTTAAAAAGGGAATTAATGTTTAGAATGAAAAAATTATATTAAATGAGGGAAATAATTAAAACCTTTAAGCATAGATGCGTTTATTAGATCATAATTCATTATTTCGAATGATAAAACAAAATATTTGATAGTTTAAACATACATATAATAACTTATAAAGAAAATTAAGACAAATTAATGGCCACAAAATTGAGAGTACATGCATCTATTTTCCTGCATAAATCATGAATAATAAAGAGCTAATATTTAGTAGCATAACCTTTTGCTGATATGACAGCTTCCAATTGCCAAGGCATCGATTACACAAGATGTCTAGTGGTCTCGGGAGCAATGTTCAGCTATTCTTCTTGCAATACCGATTTCAATTGTTCCTTGCTTGTAATTTGATGTTTTTGCACAGCTCTCTCAAGGTGGGACCACAGATTCTCGATAACATTTAAGTCGGGAGACTGTGGAGGTGTATTAAGTTGATTCCGACAATGGTAAAGCAGCCATTCTTCTACAACAAACGCAGTGTGCTTGGAGTCATTGTCTTGCTGGAATATGAAATTCGACCCCAGTCCCAATTTATCAGCACTTTCTTTCAAATTATTTTGCAGTATGTTAAGATAAGCCATCTTGTGCATGATTCCATCAATGAATACTAGCTTTTCCACCCCCAACGCAGCCATACACCCCCAATATCATCACCGACCCACCTCCGTGCTTCACAGTAGGAGTTGTGTGTTTTAGGTGGTGTGAGGTATTTGGTTTACGCCACACCATAAGACGACCGTCACCGCCGAAGATGTCGAACTTACACTCATCGCTGAAAATGACTTCGTTCCAAAACTGTTGAGGCTTTAAAATGTGTTCTTTAGCGAATTTCAATCGCTTGACTCTATTCCTCTTACCAATTAAGGGTTTTTTTCGAGCTACTCTACCATTATATCCAGCCTTTCTTAGGACTCTTCGTACCGTTTCTGCAGAAACCGATCGACCTAAGGTATTAGAGGTACTGGCTGCAGTTTTAGGAGCACTAATTTTAGGATCAATCTTCACTTGATGTATAACTCTTCGCTCGGTTATAGAGTTCATAATTTTCTTTCTCACTCTTCCTTCGTTATTTGCCAGTATACCAGTCTTTTTAAATTTTTGCAGGATTTTTTAGATGCAGTTAACACTTCGACCAACTACTTTAGCAATATTCCGCTGGGATTTACCTTCATTTGACAGTTTAATAACAAGTTTTCTCTCTTCGATCGTCGTTTCCTTCCGATTCTCCATTTTAATCAAGACATCAAATCACAAACATAAATTTGCTATCAGATAGCCTTCGAAAACCTTCCTTTATCATAGATCTATTATCAAATTTCTATTTAAAAATTACTGGTAGTTTTGCATAGTGATTAAAGAAGTGTACCCTCAATTTTGTGACATTAAAATGGTATAGTTTTTCTTTCAAACCTTCATATTTTTGTTTCAATCAATTTCCACATCTTACATTTAATGTTATTTGGAAGAGTAATGTATGCATTTTGAATGTACAAAAGTGCGTTAACATAGCGTATTAATTTCTACACCTGGTGTTCCGATGGTGAATTCGGAATTAAGTGTACTCTCAATTTTGGGAGTCACTGTATATATTATACATATGCAGTCGAACCTGTATATAACGGACTTCTATATTGCGAATTTTTTTATATAGCGAACTTTTGCAAGGAAGCTTGAACATTTCATGATTTTCTTCGCAAAATAACTTCTCTGTAGCGAAGTGCATTTTCTATGTAACGAACTTTCTCTTTTATGATTCAATTTTTGCTGTCCCTTTTTTTAAAGTATTTCTGAAAAATTTCAAGTTATTCTCTCTTTAACATATTTTATGATGGTCATAAATCTTGAACTGGTTTTATTAGATCTTAACACGCCGAGAGCAATAGGGTTCTGGTCGTTTCATCCAAGAAGTGCAACCTTTATTCTCATTGAACAGTTCACTAGAAACACCTTCGATATCCTCTTTCACCCTCAGTGGAGTTGCCCCGTGTTCTAATTATAAAATAATGTATGTTTAATATTACTTGTATGTTTTAAATTATAAAATGTCCCCCAAATTCATTAATTTTAGTATAAAATTATTTTCTTATTATTGAAAATACAGTGAATTCTTCGACATTCTTTTTTCTTGTTTTCCTTGCAGTTTTTCTTTCTTTCTTTCTTTTTTGATGGGTAAAATATATAAAATAAACATACATTAATTTTAAAAAAGGTGGGAATAATTACTTTTTTTTAATATATAGTGTTCATGAAAATTTAAAATTTGTTTTATGTGTTTTATAAAGTATATTAAAAGATGAACCTCTATGTAACGAATTTTCCATGTAACGAACTTTTTCCGGGATTTAGCGACTTCGTTATATAGAGGTCCGACTGTATATATATTTCATATTTGAATATGGTGAGTGATAAAGTTCCCTGTGCTACTAGGAGAGAAATATTCTCTTTTCCTATAAAGGTGTGGGATTTATCTAATTTAAAATAAATGACTTCTCATTTATTGTCAGGTAGA
Organism: Trichonephila clavipes; assembly: GCA_019973935.1. Classification (NCBI taxonomy): domain Eukaryota; kingdom Metazoa; phylum Arthropoda; class Arachnida; order Araneae; family Nephilidae; genus Trichonephila; species Trichonephila clavipes. The sequence goes on from BMAU01005279.1 coordinate 624,570, forward strand.
CTATCAATGTTTGATGTTGCATTTGAAAATTTTAGTGGTTACATGTTAAATTTTTGGGAAAAACTGTGTGTTGCCAAATGTCTACATACAATTTTTTTTCGCAATAAACACTCAATATTACTACCTGGAACTTTTTTTATTTATTTATTACGTAACCAATAGATTTTTTTTACAAAAAAGATTTTTTGGAATTTAAAACAAAAGTCATGCATTTAAGGGTTAATTAACTTTCACTCAAGCTAGATACAAAGCCACTAAACACAATTAATATGACTCATAATTTTGGATTTGGAACTATGATCAAATGACGAGATCGTCCCCTGATCGGTTACCCCATCCACAGCCCGCCAGTTAAATATCTTTGTAGTGGCAAAGAGCGCTTTCAGCCCTGAAGCTACATTCACACCAATGCTGTCAGCATCGAGCGTCTAGCCAATCAGAGACTCCATCTTGTGCGAGATAAGGTCTCTGATTGGCTAGACGCTCAACGCTGACAGCTTTGGTGTGAATTCAGCTTAACAGATTTAACGAGCATCAACCCATCTATACGACGGAAAGTTCTGGAAATGAAGGCTCAAACATAGGGCTGGACTGAAACATCATCAAAAATACGTAGTTTAAACATAGAATCCAGATTTCTTCAACATTGCATTATAAAAATTACATATCTTTTTTATCATCTAATTTCTGGCAGCAGTACCTGAGTGGTCATTAAATCTATTAAATCAAATGGGGCTCAGATTCCTCGCGTTGGAGTAACGTTAATGTGGAGGAGGCCGCGGTATCTCCGAGTGGTATAGGTATCGGATCGTGGCTTGCCTTGTCACGAGTTCGAGCCCAGTACCACTAAAGACCCGCCGTGTAGGGCAGCGATGCACGCAAAGTCTGTCGAGAGCTCAAACGTACTCCCGTTGGTGTGGTGTGGTAGTTAGGAGAGGGGGTGCCAGCTCAGGTGTCGTCCACGTCACTTGACCATGGTTCAAAATTACGTGGTCCGTCGCCAAAAGCCCTCGTGTAGCTGAACAGTGCGACGTTAATATTCAATCAATCTCACTATGAGTCAGCAAGAGGATTGTTGCTGACACACCTCGTAATTTTCAACCACAGTCAGATGTGATAAGAATAACATTTGAGCTACAACGCCTCTCCATACTATCCCACCAGCGTAAGATGTGTGTCAATCAATCAACGTTAATATGGAGAGTAGGGTGCCAGTTCAAGTGTCGACTTCTTTATTTGAATGCATTTCAAAAATGTCTGGCAGAAAGAGATAATAGAAAGCGTTAAATGTACAATGAGTCTGAATAAATTGAGAAACCTAAGATCATAGAAATTTAGAAAATAGATTTCCATACAAAAGAACGAAAAATAATATTTGAATGAATGTAATATAAAAAAATATTCTAATGTAAGAATTTTTTTAAAAAAATTATGAAATGAAATCCGATGACGATTTAACACCTCATAATTTCTTTAATCAGAAATATATTCCGAAACAACTAATGTTATCGCTCTCAAAAAATTCCCCAAATCTAGATTGTATGTGTGAAACATGCATTTGACTTCTTCATAATTATATTTTTTTCTCCAACGAATAGTAAAAATGGTCTTTAAGTTAGCAGATTAATATCAATATTTTCCCCTCTCACTATGCATGTGCAAACTAACAGGAAGATAAAATAGATGGGAAGAGAAATTATATTTCTCTTCTGAATTATAATCACCTTAAAACGTGTAAAGGTTTTAATGTATTCAAAAGTAACGTAATCCAAAAAGGAAAGAAAAGATATGTAAAAAAATATGTTTTTCGTATACATCGATATTTTTGTCACGACTATTCAAAACCCTTCATGACCATTTTTATACACTATCTTGATTTTTTCTTGAATTTGTTTTGTTAACGTCGCTCTTTTATTAGGAAACGCAGTTCTTCGAGCCTTATACCGCTGAAGACCCGCCGTGTAGGGGAGCGAAACTCGTTAGATATGCCGAGAGCTCAAACGTCCTCCCATTGGTCTGGTGTGGTAGTTAGGAGAGGGGCAGGGCACCTCAGGTGTCATGACCTTGACCAGCTCAGGTGTCTTGTGGTTCAAAATTACGAGGTCCGTCGCCAAAAGCCCTCGAGTAGCTGAATAGTCATTAATATCCACCCACTGTAAAGAAACGCGAGAGCTATTGGAAACGGACGTCGTAATTTTAAACCTCAATCAAGTCACGAGGATAACGCCTCAACTGGCATGCCACTTTCTTGAATTACTCACAACTTCAGCATTAGGACTTCGATTCTTAACAGGTAGCCGCGTGGTATAGGCATCGGATCGTGGCTGGCTTTGTCACTAGTTCGAGCCCAGTACCACTAAAGACCTTCCGTGTAGGGCAGCGATGCACGCTAAATCTGTCGAGAGCTGAAACGTCCTCCCGTTGGTGTAGTGTGGTAGTTAGGAGAGGAGGAGTGCCAGCTCAGGTATCATCCACGTCACTTGACCATGGTTCAAAATTACGCGGTCCGTCGCCAAAAGCCCTCGTGTAGCTGAACAGTGCGACGTTGATATTCACTCACTCACTCGATTCTTGACAGAGTTAACGTGCACCAGTCCCGTTACGTGGCGGGTCTTCAATGAGACCAGGACTTGAACCTACGATTTCACATTGCCGCCCATGATAAAGCTTTACAAACATGACCAATTGGCTTCCGCAATCTGATTTTTTCCCTTGAAGACATATATCTGAAGCTATTAACACGCTTGAGGCAACGCAAATAATAAGAAAAGATCATACAGAAAATTTGAAAAATTTAACATAACCATTTCTCTCAACAAAAATAAATTAGACTCTTCAATAAGTTCAGTAGCTTTACTTTGGCGTATTGTTTATTCTGAGAAGTAACTTTCATATTCGTTTGCTTTCTTAGTTCTAGAACTATTGCGTTTCGTATAAAAAAAATTCTTGAATGACGATAACTATTTCTCTCAAATAAGTTTGGCCAACGTACTGGAATTAAATATTTCTGTCGCTTAGAGAACTTAAACGTTATTCTGTATTCTCTTGTAGACCGCGTTTAGCTTCGAAATGCGTTGTAAAAAAAATAATGGATCCATACATATATATTTGCTGAGAGTATATTTTCCCCTTTAAAATTATCAATTCAATCATAAAATGAAATAAAATACTCGGAAGCCCAATTGAAAAAAAATTACTACTGGAATTTTTTACGCTATTTTCTTTTCGATTGTTTTTTATTCAAAATGACAAATATTTCGCAAAAATTAGTATTGAAAAAAGTATTCTCTTCGGGATACGAATACTTGTAAAAGTGATGTATTATTGCACCGAGAGACAGTAATGATTTCTTACGAATAACTATTACATGTGTAAAGTTCTCTCTAACCAGTTTGACTAGATTTTGGAATTTCTCGGAAAATTTACGAGAAATTATATACGGTACAGTATATGTAATTTCACAAAAAAGCTTTATGCATTCACTTCCAGAAATTTTAAATTTATAGAAATGAAGCATTACGTTTCTCATCTCAAGATATTCATTTTATTCAGTCGATTTGTTCTGAAGAGTTTTTGAATACACATGGCTTCACACTTTATTTTCTTTGTGCCATGCATTCCACAGATTTTAAAATGAGAAAAACATTCATTTTCCATCGAGTATCCTGTGTTTCGTTACGTAAAATATTTAATTCTGTTTAATTGTTTTTTCTTTATTTTGAACACATTTAAATTATACAGTAGTTATAGATATTGCTTAGGTTGAGAAAATTCTCTTCCACATTATTATCGTCTGCTTTATTATTCATGCAATCACATGTATTAATCATGTATCATGAATTGATCAGATTAATTAATTAATTTGCTGATATATAATCGTTTGTTGTTAAAGTTATGTTACTTAAGTTGGCATCGCTTGCCATTATTCTAAATAAATTTTTTCAGTTGGAGAAAAGAATTATAATGCTTAATCGACGCTGGTTAAACTTAAATTTTAATCAACTTTTGTATATTCCGTAATTATTATTCATCTGGAGATCTTTTTGATTATTTGAGTGACTCTCTAAGAATAAATGACGTCCGTGGAATAAACTTTGTCTGCTATTATACACATTTTCCTAAGCGTAGAGATTTTAAAATGTTTCAACAAAATGTATCAAAAACATTTATTCAGGTAGTTTCTTTAAATTGAAGTGTTAAAGAGGATGTATTAAATACAATTTCATCAAAAAAAGACTCAGTGTTATGCGGTTTTTCGATTTGACTATTATATGTATGCATATATTTAGTTGATGTTTATAACAGGTCATATTCTTGTTGCAGTCCTTTGTCAGATTTTGCCATCGGGAATCTGCCATTCTTTCTGTGTGCCATAATAAACTTTGACATCTCCGAGACGTCAAGAACTGTTTACAAAGGAGGCTGATAATCATGCGTTAATTTTGTTTCGTTTCGAATGCTCAGTTTCTCCGTACTTTTCAACGATATCAGAAATCGTCACTTCTGAGAGAAGGGACAGTTTGTATCAGTTTCTATTTTATTTGTACGTCAAGAATGGTTTAAAAAAGTAATGTTATGGATATAAAAAGTTAAAAAACTTACATCAAATTTATTTTCTATTGCCATTATATGTACATCAAGTGAACTAAAAGAGGGGGGAGAATAAGCTGTTATGCATTGTTGTTAATACTCGCATAAAATTGTACCGTGATTTAAACTGTAAACACACAACAATATATTTTATAGATAAATTCCGTTAAAGGAAGCTGTACGTTAACTTTTTAAAGATTGTTTTTTCATTCCCACCCTTAAATTTTCAATAATTTTAAATAATCGCTCGAGTAAACTAAAGGAATTTTTAGGAGAATTCAGGAAAATCTTCCACACACTATCTGTCATTTTCATTTTGCTTCTATTTTTAAAATGATTTTCTCGAATAAAATGGATTAAACAATTTTAAAACAGCGAAATTTGTGAGTTCTGTCTTAAAGTATTGGAAAACTAGTAAACGTTTGAAATTTTTTTTTCATGTAACAATATTTCTTGAATTTCCTTTGAAATGTTCCTAGTTTTTATAAATTTTAATAAAAATTAGGAAAGCATCTGTGGTTTTATCTCTGATTAAATATAGTTGAATATAAAATTAATTTCATAAATCTGAATATAAAACTAAATTAGTTCTATTAAATTACGAATTAAAATGTTTTATTAAGTTACACAATTTAATCAATGATAATAAACTTAGAAATTTGGAATTTTTTTTAAATTCGTAAAATTTAAAATATTAAAAAAAACTGTTACTCGAATAAAAGCATAGGTTTTCTTTTCTAGTAATCTATAAACGTTTTACACGCAATAAAACTTTTACTTAATGGGGTCGATTCATCACCATAGGGGGCTGCGATCGTTTAGCAATTGACACGTGATTATCAAATAAACAATAGCAGCTAATGGTTGTTACACTTATGGTTGTGTGCTATCCGTCGATTTTGCTTATATTCAAATTTTATATTCTTTCAAGTTTTTTAAATATTTCAAATATATTTTCTAGTCTTTTGCTTTTCGTATAGTTATTAAATATAATATAGTTTTTTTTAGTTTACAGTATTAGATTTAAGCTTAGTTTATACTTCTGTTCTTTGACCTCGTGTCTTGTGTTTTTGTATACCTTTAGGCTTAGTAATTGCCATCCACACTATGTTTCAAAAAATTATGCATCGCTCAATTGAACAAAATCCTTTATACTTAAAAATTAAGTGTTCAATTGTAGAACAAAGGGAAGGGGTCTTGGCGATCTTAATTTTTTTGGCGACCAGAATCGATCGTCAAGCAACTTAATTTAGCGATAGGCGATTTTGGCGACCGGAATCGATAGCCAAGCAACATAATTTAACGAAATGTGTTCCGAGAATTTACAAATTGTAATTTTGCAATAAAAATAAACAAATATTAATGTGAAATTTAAATAGTATTTATAAAGTTATTTGTAATGCATAAAAATAAAAACTGTATTGTTTTTTTTAAGTTAAAGGAAAGAAAGGATTTCATTTTCTTATATGATAGTAGAGATGCAAATCCGAAAATGCCGTTAAAATACTGATTTAAATCAAACACGAATGAAACACGTAACTATTTGTTTAGCGTATTGTCATGTGATTACGATGTCAGATGAATAGAGTCCATTGCGTGACAGTTTATTTGTTTATGAGTAGAGACAGTTTTGCTTATGAAACAGTATTTTCGTTTTATGAGTATTGCAGAAAATAAATAGTCGTAATCGCGTTATATAATTAGTTCGAAATGCATATAACTCATGACGGTCACATGATTAATGCAATCACTTGTTTTTCATTGAATTCAAAGCTGGCATTAGACTAGTACTTGTTGTCGTACTTGTAAATTTAAATACAATTTAAAATTCTGCAGTGGGTAAAAATGTGCAAGTATTAAAATTCTCCAAGAAGTTTTTCAAAATTAAAAAAAAAATCGTGCATTACGTGGTGGTTTTTAAACGAAGTCCATTTTGTTTACCAACGTGAGTTATTAGTTTTAACTAATACGTACTTTTTAAAGAAAATTTCTTTAAAACGCAAAAGTTGGCAATATTGCGGAATAGGAACTAATTAGCTGGAAACACGTGATTGATTTATTGTGTGACTATGACGTCACATGAAATTAGCCCATTATAATATTGTTGTCATGAGTAAAAATTTCTTTTTATCCATTGTAAATAATAATACCCCTTATGATTTTGTTATCAGTTTAGATCTCGCGGTTCACTCCTTGGAGAGCCCACACCCTTGGCGCGAATTACTTTGGTTGGTGATAATTGCGCCATCTTGGTAACCCTACTTTTTTAACCACTACATATGGCAACCCTAACTATTTCTAGCATTTTCGTATTTTGTGGGCGCGCATTTTGAATTTCCTTTTATTGTTGGGCTCCGGGCTGCCTGCGCGATGTGAGGGAATATACTTTAGAATTGTTTACTTTGTTGAATGAGAAAGGTAAGAAAGAATTGATTGAATACTTTTTGAAGGAAGGACTGATTGCTTCGAGTTATGAATGTCCTAAATGTAATGATCGGCAGGATGTAACATGGTCGGCAATAAAACGGTTTCTTCGAAATCGTACCAGCCACACCGAATGTATGTTCAAACATTACCTCGCAGAATAAATATGGCGGCGCTCACACGATCATTCGCTTAGCGATGAGACCTTTAAGGCTTTTTTAAAATCTGTTGTTACGCTATACCCTCCACTCTGAAAAGATCAGCAGTAAGATTTTATATTTTTTTATCTTAAATGTTTAATTTCTGTATTGTTTACATATATTTTCAGTACGCATCCACCTTATCCCGCTATATTCCCTTGCCGTCATTGTCGGTTTCACTTGGCGTTATCTTGTTCTGGCTTGGAGCTTTTTTTCGGTTTGTCGCCAAGGGTGTGGGCTCTCCTAGGATTTTATCTAGATCACTTAAGACAGCTTCGTAGTGATTTTAAGTTTTCTTTTTTTTATCAATTTACAGATCATGGACACGCCAACAACAATATCAGTGAACCAAATTTAAAAAAGGAATTCAGATTTTTTAAAAATTTGTCTTCATTTGTGGAAGAATTATTTTAGTAAAATTAATATAAAGAAAAAACAAATTTTCATTTAGTTTATGGAAATTCTTTTTCTTTTTTTGTTCTTACAGAAATCTATTATTTAAGGCTGTTTTCGGCAAAAGTACGAGAGCCTGAACTAAGCGCGGAGCACACTTTCAGACAGAAAAATGCCTCAATATTCATGGAAATTTGCAACATTATAACTCATACATCTGTTAACAATATAGCTTTTCTAAAATTTTAAAATATTCCGTGAATTTAATTTTTTTTATTTTAACACGAGAAAGGAGAGCTCATTTAACATTACGGTATACTAGAAAAAACGCGAAACACATTTTGTGCCAGAAAAAAATGGCTCAACTCGGTCAAAAATGTGAAGTATGATAAAATGTGTCGCTTTCTAAAAGGGACAGTGAAGACAGAATGTAATATTAGTTTTTCATTTCTTTCATGTCTGAAAAAATGTACTTAATTCGGGTCCTATTCTTTAACATTAACCGAAGACAGCTTTAAAGTTATGATCATTTTATTTTAAAGTGCATGATATAATGAAAATATGAACAGAACGAAGAAACGCTAAATTTAAAACTAATCAGATTTTTTATAGTATTCAATTATAACCCAGAATGGTTTTAACCCTTTATCTACAGCAGGGGTGAGCAGACTTTTACATGCCACGGTCTACTTTTAATTTTTTCAAGATGTCGCGGTCTACTTTGTGACGTAGGTGTGATGAGCAAAAAAAAAATATCTACAATATTTAAATTTTAAAAATAGTAATTACAGAATGCTATTTATGCACTTTCAAACCATTCACAATACATAAAAAAATAAATATAATTTTCACTTAAAATTTGTTCTCGTAGCTATATAGTATCAGTAGAAGACTTAGTCTTCATATTATCCGCCCCAATTTTGAATACCTCAGTATATAATTACTAACTGCTAATCTTGCACTGAATTCTAAGTGATCGTCTATGAAAAGGGAATGATATGTTGTTTTAATTATATTCTTCATTCAAAATGTAGATTCACGCAGATAGGTAGAGAGAAAGAAAGATGTTAAATGAATCACACAACTTTTTTTTAAAATTGGGATACTTTAGTTCGTCTATTAGATTCCAAAATTGATTCTTTACAAATTACGGCCTTCCGTAGGAGAAAAGCTTCGTTTTTCTCGAGAACATGTAACATATTTTTAGTTATATTTTTCACATCAACATTGTCAAATGGGTACCCCATGAATGCCAATTTTGATTCTAGTCTAATAATTCTTGAAAACGTATCTCAAATTTGGGTTGCAGTTTTATTCACGATGTCTCTTTCATTCACGGGTGTTTCCATTATCTAGAAATAACCACCTGCGTTTCTTTTAGTATGCACGGCTAACGTTTTATGTGAAGGCGATCACCCCAAAATGTCTTGGCGGTCCACCGGTCGATCGCGATCGACATAATGCCCACTTCGGATCTACAGCATTATGATTTACTGCAGTTTTTTTCATGCAGTATTTTTTTGAGTCCCTGCTTTGAAATGTAAGAGATATATACATAAACAAAATACTCAACTTTGAGAATTTTAATCCATTAGAGCAAATTAATTAAAGATATTCAACTGTAAAATTAATTATGTACACTGCTCGCTTGAAATAAATAGTCAAATCATTTTCAAAGGTCTTCATAAACATACAAAAAAAATAAGGCACTCACCCTTTGACATTAACTATTTTTTCGAAACAAAAAATGACAGCCTTCGCAAACCACTGAAAATGCCGTCAGCTGAAAACGCAATTTCTGCTATAAAACTATTTGCCTTCCCCGCTAAAATACTCATCATAGAACCCGTGCTGCCACATATCTTGGAAGAGTGGATTTCAAAAAATATTCCTGCCAAGTATCGTCACAGTATTCTTAAAAATGGTTATTCTATGTAATTTTAAAGTGAGCGGTACTTATAAGTGCCGACGGTAGATAAAGGGTTAATGTCTATCGTATATTACTTTTAAAATTTTCAATAAAATATCAACTATTTATTAGTTTACTATACATTTTCTATCACATTTTATTTACTAATAATATTATTTGACTAATTTGTAATTAGCTTTTTTATATTGTAAGTGAAAGGTGCACTTTTAATTTACGCTCCACAAGCAGTTATTTTTACCTTTCCAGTTCAAAAAGCAAGAGAAGCTTCTGAAATAATTTCGAAAATTTCTATAGAAGGAAGTTGTAAAATAATTCTGAAGCTGAAGAGACCTTGGAGAACTCCCCAGGTTCTACATTTTGAATGTAGTTAGCATTGAAAATATTTTACGTCAATGAAAAAATTCCTTTTATTTTTACAATATATTATATATTAATACCTTTCTCTGTTTCGTATTATTTAAATTTTAATGATTCTGGTAAAATCATTTTTATCACAGAACAATTTTCAAAATGCTTCTCTTTCACGAAAATAAATCATTTATAAATTACTAATTAGTTTATCTTTTATGGTGTTGTATTTAATAGACTGATTTTAAAAATAATAATTAAATTTTTCTGTTTTGAATGCCTGAATTATGTATTCACTTCAGACGCCTTTGGAAATAACTAAACTTTGATGCGATATCTTTTGTTAAAAAAAATTACCGAATATATGAGGTCTAGAACATGTTTCGGGGAAAATTTATTTTTGGAAAATGACCGTTGTGGTATAAGAAAATAATGGGATTCAATAGATTCTTCATATATTCTCACTTTTAATTAATGTACTTATTACTATTTTTGACTCACAGAAGTGAATGATAATTGTGAAATTCACCATTACAAACATTTTAAATTTCAAAGCTGAGTAACATTATAGATTTTTTGTTTTTGTTTTAATGTGCAACACGTAAATATTGTTCGCTGGAATTATTATTAAAATAATTCTGTAATTATATATTTCAGATTTTTTTTATTTATAGATCATTTACATCCTCGTTACAAATATTGTACCTGAAATAGATAAACGAATGAAAAAAATAAACTCAATTATGATGAAGCATTTCACTCAAACTATACTATCATAAATAACATATATTTAGGAAGCTTTCAACTGGAAAAGAAACAAAATTAGCATCAACTAAAATTTTAAAAATACTACCTAAAAAAGGTAAAATGGATCTACGATGAAATACGTATAAATAGCATTAATACTGAAAAAATAACCCAGAAAACAAACCATATTGCCAAAAGAATTTAATTTTTGAACAATATTTTTTTGCAATCTTTCAGTTTTAAATATTTGTAACTCTGTTACAAAGAGCAAATAAGTGAGTAAATAAAATGATAAATAACTGTATTGGTATATATATCATGTAGGGATAGAGTATAATATATATAAAATATTCAAAAAAATTTAAAAAACTTTAAGTGCAACATATATAAATTAGTTGGATACTCAACATGCATAATATATGAATCTAGTTTTTATCTAAACACACACACACAAGTAATATAAAAAAAAATTAAGTCAATTCCTACTTAGATCAACAAAGAAAATTTTTATTTTAGCTACTTGTTATTAAATAATTACAATTAATACAAATATGTATATACATATGATAGAATCACAACATTAAGTGGTAATTAGTTTTTATTAATTATCATTTAAGTATCGTATTGTCATCCAAAACAATCGTGTACATAAATTTCAGTTCAATTTAATACTTTAACACGTGAGAAAAAAACCTTTTCAAGTTTTGACAGAAGTCGCCAAAAGGGTCGCTCAGTTGCCAAAAATGATGCCAACGTGGTTGTATTTGTAATTCTTTAAATAATTAGTTTTAATCAATTAATTTTTATTAATTATTATTTTACATTATTGTATTGTCATCCAAAATAATTATGTATATAAAATTTCAGCTCAATTGAGTGCTTTAAAATGTATTTTATTAACGATTGAAAATTCCACTAAGATAAATAAATAAATATATAGAGAGAGAAAGATTGTGAGCTTATAGTAGGAATTGAAAAATTAATATTTTTGAGTTCATGTGTTTGTAAAAAAATTATATTCATTTGTGAAATGCGAGGCTTATTGTTAGTAAATTTCTCTGCCAGTATTATTAATTCTATTTTGATCCATACATCTCCTTAGTGAAGCTAGTGTGTCAGTTCCAGATTCTGCCTTGTCATTTTGGAACGCTTTCCCATAAAGTCTCAATATCCCACGGGGGTCCATTCTATGCATTCCCTAAATGCTTTTTCGGATTGATGAGAGCGTAAACAAATTTCATAATAGCCGCCTTCATCAAATTCCTCACTCTTTTGTTGTAGAAATCTCTCGCACTCTCTGTCGGATATTTGCACACTCATTGATCCGCTCCAGGTTATTTATTTCTTCACTTTTCTTTCCTTGATAGGGGGTGGGGGAACAGTAAAAAAACAGAATGCTCCCGACACCCACGTGGGAGTTGCAGTTTCGCTTGCAATGCGCATTGTGCGGCTTTCAGCGCGGAATTCAATCACGCGGATTATATTTTTTCCTTCGATCCGAGATGAAGTTTAAAGGTCAAACTGTTCCGAGGAGGGGACACAAAGCGGTTTTATGCGGTGGGTGGATCAAGAACTTTTCAGAGAAAGTGCTTTTCATGCGTATGAGGTCATGCAGATTTTAGGAAGAAAGAGCTTGAAAAAAATGTTGTTTACTAAGTTCCCATCATCATATCACATTCAGAACCGATTTTTTTTTGTTTGCACTCACTTAAAAACCTCAATCCAACCAGTTGCCGGTTTAATCGGTTGTGATTCGCTATAATTGTATTTTTCTTCCAAAATATATTGTATTTCTGCTTTAAATTTGTATTTTCGACAGACATGTTCCGTACATGTTCGGAAGTTCACCTCGTATCATACCTCAGTACGACGCCAAACGTATTCTTTTGATTTTACCGACTTAAAGAACAAAAAACAGTAAAAAATAAAGTATTAAATTTTAATAATTAGCATTAATTAATACAGTAAAGTGTTAACTACAAATACTCAATTAAATTTTACGTATTATATATGTAGGATTATATCATCAATCGAAACAATTCAAGGGCTATGAGGAGGTCCGGACTCCCCTCCTTGTGCGCGCCACAGCCTTAAGCTCTTTCTTAAAGATTTTCTTCGAAAATTCAAGTGGCCTAGTGGTCATGGTCACGAATTCGTGGTCAGCGTGTAATGAATTCGAACCCTAGTACCGTTGAAGACCCGCTATGTAGAGGAACTGATGCACGTTAAATCTGTCGAGACACAAAGTCCTCCAGTTGGTGTGGTGTGGTAGTTTGGAGAGTGGATTGCCAGCTCAGGCGTCATCCTCGTCACTTAACCGAGGATCAAAATTATACGAGGTTCGTCGCTTTGTAAATAAATAATTAAAACTTTTGAATATATTTTTTTATTTGATATGGATGATTCCTAAGAATGGATGGATCATATAAGAAATACATATTTAACAGTTGTAGTATTCTAATTAGAAGTAACTTTTTAGGTGCACATTTTTACACCTCAGGTCGTTATTCGGTTCCAGATGCAAATGACCTTCTTGTAATTTTGCGTGTAATGTTATTTTTTATGACGACGACGGGTTTATTTAGTTGGTTTATAGTTATACACTTAATTTTAAGAAAGAATATATATCTCGTGATGTTTATATTCTAGTCAACAATTTTTAAAAAGTTAAGAAATACAAAAAATTTACATAATAATTTGCTTTTATCTTGTCATATTTTGTGCTAATTCGTGATTAAGTTGGTTTATTTATAACTGGCCATATATTAAACTTTTTCTTTCTAATATTTTTTATTTATACACATATATTTTGAGAAATTTACTATAGTTTTTGATATATTCTAATTTAGAATATATTACTTGTGATAGGAATATATGAAATTATGAATAAAAGCTTTTGTATTTCTGATTATATTCAAGTCAAGGGAATACTGAAAATGTAGTTTTGTCTAATGAGGTTGATGTATTTGTTAAAAACGAAGATGAAGAGGGCCTTTATCACACTACTGAGATAAAACAATAGATCTTGTAATGAACACCTGTACAGTAAAAGTGGACCACACATATAAATATGAAGGTTACAAATCAAGAATTTGTGTATTTTATACTAAATGCATTTGGTATAAATATTTGGTATCTAGTAAAAAAATAATTGTTTTGAAAAATGTCATTTGTGAAAACTTAATTAGTATGCATTTCTTCTCCATTATTAAAGAAGATTTATTTAAATAGATGCAATTGAAAAAAAATTGGATTTTTTTAAAAGTTGCAGTTAAAACCCGAGGTATACATACTATATGTATCTCTCAGTACAGCAAAGCTACTAATTAAAAAAAAATTAGGTTTTTCCCAGCATTTGTATTTTTGACTATACGATTATAGAAAAATCAAGCTATCAAAAAATGTTTTTCTCATTTAAAATGCAGTGAAATACGCTTAATGCAAAAATGCTTAAGACTGGTATACACGAAATAATGCAATGGTCCCGACAAACTATTATATATTTTCCTGCATTTTTTTCTCTTGACACGAAACGAAAATTGCTTAAGCCGAAAAGATGGAGAAGGAGAATATTAAAGCAGAGGCGAAACTTAATGAAATTTTTGATAAAATATATGTAATATATATTGGACTGTCCTTCTGTATCATATCGGAAGAATACGTTGCAGTATATGATAATGTGTGTAGAGACCCAATAGTGACAGACAAAGACATTTTGGAGTTTGATCAAAGCTCAAAAAATATCGTTGATGCAGATTCCGACGAAGATATTGAAATATATAGCACAGCTCTTGTTCTCACATCATCCGAAATGAGGAACATCATAAAAATTCCACGCAGTTATTTAGACGCACGTTCCAATGGTGAAACGAGTAACAAAATGGATGATATCGAACAATTTAATGCTAAAAAAAGACAATGCAAAGAAAAATATAAGATTGTTTTTGAAAAACTCAATAAATGTTTTGTTTTTTAAAAAACATGAAAATTTTGAATAAAATTTCATTAAGTTCTTGTGAATGTTTTTCTTTCCTTGATTTTTATTACATGTATGCATATATACAAATCTATGTAAATAAATTGTATTTCAATGAACTTAATTTTGTTAAGTAAATGTTTTCTTTCTTTCTTTTTTTTTTGCAATATCCTTTAACACGAAATTCTTTTATCACGAAAAAATATTTCATTCTCCTCAGTTTCGTGATAAGGGGTCCGGCACATGAATTTTTGAAATATTATCGATTTTTTTTTCTCTCTCTCTCTCACTCATTTTTTTATATTTTCTAAAAGTTTAAATATTTCTGTTTAAAATTATATATGATATGAGGAAATACGATAAGTTTTTTTTTATTTTTTTAAATGAAGCTACTCTCCTTGACGTGCATTAAATGAGCTGTATTAGAAACACCTGGGTTTCACCGTGCATAAGTTTCTGATGAGCGCGAACCCATATGATGTTCAAGTGGAAGAATTAGAGTGTATTGTGTTTATCCAAGAGTGTATTAGTACACTGTATAGTGTTAGTAACACAATATGTGTGGTCAGTGATTCAAAGATCAAGATTTGGGGAGTTAAAATTCTAAAATTAGGCATAAATAGGCCTATTGCACAGTTCAATGTAAGTCATCTAGCAAAACTAATGATCTAAGAGCATTGGGATATTGAACCAAGTAATATAACTGTGTGTCATGCTTCAAAAAATTAGATGTACGTAGGATCCGTGTAGCCCAACGAAAGCATCTTGAGATCCTAAAAAAGGCAAAATTGTTAAAAATAATGAAAAAAGATAATTAGAAGAGTCTTTTGTAGAAGCAGAGGTTAAAGAAAATGCTTCATATGCTTCTGGAAAGTACTAAAAAAAGTAAAAATGCTCAATAAATTAAAAAAATTTACTTAAAAACCTGTTTTTTCAAAATGTAATATTTTACATTTTATGTACCTTTTTCTCAAACACTTCTTATTATATATTCCTCAAATTTTTAGTGAGCATACTTTTTACATGTTTACACATTTTAATGGAGGGAATTAGATATATCTGGCAAACTGTTTTAGATAAGGCTTTTTTAAAGGAAATTTTATGGAAAAAAATTGGACGTTTTTTAAAAAATTAGTAATTACTTTAATTTTCAACAAAAAGTCAAAACCCTTCGCTAAAGTTTTGTTGATAGTATACATAACTTACTGTAAAAATTTTATACATGAGAAGTAAGTAGTTTCTGAGAAAAAGGTACAAAAACTTATACAATTTAACATGGGCTCCTATGAACGTGCCGGACCCCCTTGCGATTTTCATTGTATGTCAGTTCTGAAGATGTTAATTCTATCAAGAAAGCCTGAAGTTGAAATATTTTAGTGCTTAAAGTTTTTCATTCGGTAATACTAAAATGAAGTCCATAAATGTTTAAAAGAAGTAAATTCTCGAACAAGGAGAAAGTAGATGATTCCATTTTCGAGGGAAAAGGCCTTATTTCATGCAGAAATGAAGTCAAAGCGACGAATTCTAGTTCAAGGTTCTCATCCAATGCGGAAAAATTTTCCGCTACACGCGAATCGAAAACCTTCAACGATGCAGGCGATCCAAAAGCAGAAGTTGCGCCCCTGGATAGAACAAAGAGGGACATTTTAATGTTTATGTACACATATCTGTGTTTGTTGTTTATTGCTGAGAATAAAACGGATTTCATGCTCTTTGAAACAATGGAACTGGGGAGGTCGTAAAATTAATGGCCACGAAAAGAGTTTCATACTAAAAACAAAAATAATAATGACAACTTTTTTTTTCATCTTTTCGAGGACTATGATTAATCAGCTTTCCAAAAAAAAGTCTCAGTAGAATAATTGTTTCTCTTCGTCATGCATTTAAGAAATATCCAATCAATCATAAAAAGGCTTGTAAAATGATTTGCTGACTTTTAAAGCGTTGAAATGTGTTTTTTCGTTTGAATTGTGGGTGTTCTAGAACATTTTCATAACATTTGAATTACAATAAGAATTTGAAAAATTCATGAAATATTTATTTTAAAAACTTTATTTGTATTCTCAAAAATATTGCTAAGTAATTTGTGATGGCCCTTTTTTTAAAAAAAATTAAATAGTAAATACTTAACAAATTTTATTTCTAGTTAAAGCATTTATTATTTTTACTGTAGTTTCTTACACATCAATTAATATACACGCGTTGAAGAGCACGAATACTTCACAAAAAACTTTTTTTTTTACTTAAAATGTGTGTTGGATAGAAAATGACATCATTATGCTCTATTTTAATTTCATTTCTGCATCGAAAATCAAATGAAATAAACTGTTCAAAAGATATGAAGCAATTACACAATATAAATAATGTAAAAAACTAATTTACCCAAGCTGATACAGATTTAAAACGTTTTAATTTCACATTTTAAATATAGATGTAATAAGCCGAATACAGATTTAAGGTATCCGAACACGTTGAAAATGACCAAATTCGGACAAGACCGATATTTTTGTTTTCTATTTTATTTAATACATCTATATTTTGGCTTTACAAAACATACTTTGTTTTGATTCTATGCTTCTTAGAGGCCAAGTTACAATCAATTTTATTAAGTTAGAAAAACCGGAAGTGGGTCTTTGATCTACCAGGAGTGGGCATTTAAATTGTTCGAAATCTATCATGGCGAGTCTGATCACACAAAATATTACAAATGTATTTCTATAAAACTTTTTGCACCTGATATTTATGCTATTTTCTAGAGAATGTACTAAAATATTTCTTATAGTATGAATATATATTATTTGAGTTAGGGCATGTTATTTAAATAATGGCCTCATAAAAGCGATATTTTTCTTATAACGTTTACACAATCATCTCTAAAAATTTCAATTTTAATAAAACATTAAAATTTTAGTACATTCTCTAGACAAATGCCTCTAGATTGTTTTGGTAATTCTTTTACTAATACATGTTTATTACTTTTTTCTCTAATTGCTTTGAAGTTTTACAAAAATATTGCTAAAATTTCACATATAATTGTGATTTTTATGAAATTCCGGCAATTTATTTTAAATATTGTTGATTAAATATTAGTATTTATTGGTATTGAATCCTAAAAAAGCCTTTATATGTTTAAATATGTTATTTTGTCAAAAAGTACTCTGAACGTGTTCGGATACCTTAAGAAATGGCATAGTCAATGCGATTCAGAATGTGTTTAGATAAGGCATATAATTTAGATAGGTGTACTCAACCTTTTTTACCGTCGGGCCACATACATATGACATCTGCTTCACTCGGGCCGTAGCATAAGGATGAATGGGGGGGCAATAAGATCAAAGACATTTAAAATGCAAAAATTGATCAAAATGTTGCAACTCATAATTATTTTAAAACTATATAAACTTTATCGAACACAAAAAATAGGTTTTTTACTCAGTTTCGGGGTAAAAAACCTAAACGTAAAATCCGGCGTATAACGCGCACCGCCGTGTAATGCGCACCCATACTTTAGAGCTACAATTTATAATTTTTAGATACATTCGCCGTATAAAGCGCACCCCCTTTTTTACGAAGAAACTTGGAATGCACGTATGCGATGCTCGTATATTTTGAAGTCATTTATTCGAGGCATTATTGCAGACTTTTGAAAAAAAAAATAGTTTACTTCTAGAAATACAACCCTTTAAGTTCATAAGAAATGTCATTTCTTTTAAATAAACAGTATTTCGATATTTGTAGAAGTCTAATTTTTTTTTCCTATGCTCATTTTTTAAGCTCTCATTTTTATACCCGGCGTATAACACGCACCCCTACATTTCGATCTTATTTTTTATGTTAAAAGTGCGCGTTATACGCCGGATTTTACGGTATTTTTATTTCAGATATTAATTTATCAAGCGCATAATGTTACCAAAAAGATTTACTGAATTCCAGATAGAAATCAATATTATTTGTGTTTAAATTTAGTTCAGACTTGTGTGCTTGTGCATTTTTGTTTATAACTTATTCAAATATTTTTTGACTTAACTTAAAAAATATCTGAACAAATAACTGCATTGATCAAAGGGTACATCAAAAGCATTTAAGAAGCACTAACAATCTCTGTATCAGTTCATATGTTTATCTTTAAAAATTCCATGTTTATGTATATAAAGGAGAAAAGCGACTGACTCACTGACACACTGACTAATCACGATATCTCCGGAACTATTAAACCTACAGACTTGAAATTTGGTAGGTAGGTTCCCTTCATGGAGTAGACGTCAGCTAAGAACGGATTTTGCAAAGTTCAAACCCAAAGGGGCGTTACGGGGGTTTAAGGGGCGTTATAGATAATTATTTCCATTACTACACTATTAGATGTACAGTCGTGAAATTTGGTACACAGATTTCTTTCATAAAGTAGAGATTCCCTACATAATGATTTTTACGAAAATCGACCTCCAAGGGGCGTTGAGGGCGCTAAAGGGCGTTATACACAATTATTTCCATTTTTAACCTATTAGACATACAGTCTTGAAATTTGGTAAGAGAGAGAGAGATCATCTTTTACTCTATCTTTCATAGAGTACAGATCCCCTACAGAATGGGTTTTGTGAAAATCGACTATCAAGTGGCGTTGTAGAGTATTAAGTGGCGTTTCATAGTGTAGAGATCCGCTACAAAATAGTTTTGGGGAAAATTGATCCCCAAGGGTCACTGAGGGGGATTAAAGGGCATAATAGATAAATATTTCCGCTTTTCAACTAATAGAAACACCTGCTTAAAAATTAGAAGGTAGTGATGGGAGGCCGCCGGCCCCTGAGATACAGTTATAATTTTTGCATTTGCCCTGTTTACAGGAAATAGGGATTACACAGGAATGTGGGTGCGTCGGGTTCAACGGACCTGATGGCCGGCAAGGTTGTGTTCTTACGCGGACAGTGGAATCCAATCAGGGGGTAGAATTGATAGTGATGAATTCGTAGCGGATTCTTTTCCAAGTGGTGCATGTTATCGGCTTTAAAAGCTGGTCCGCAAGAATTCTCGGGGCTTTTTCCCTCTTACGTCTGCCAGAAAAAACCTCCAGTCGGGAAGCGAACTCGCTGCCCGAGGTCACCCCTCCGTCACTCCTATTCTCATCAGATAAGTACCACCCTTGTAAAATTTAACGTTTTTTTACCAATATGTTAATCAATAAATATAACTGTTACCACTATACGATCGGACTGTTAATTTAGTGTAATGTTAATTTGTCAATAGAAACTTGACTAATTTTAACTTAAGTCATGATGCGATGTTAAATTAAGAATCTGGGTGTAGGACAGATAAATTAAATGAACAAACTTGGGCATCGCATTAGTATGTTCTGTTCAAGGAATAAAGTTCCTATTACAAAGATTTTTGTGAAAGCGGACCCCCAAAGAAGTGGGGTTGTGAGGAATTAAGGCGTGTTATAGAAAAATTTCTGTTTTTGAATTTAACTCATTTACTTGAAATTTGTTGAGCACTTTTCTTTAGTTGAATAGAGTTCCACTAAGAATGGATTTTACGGAAATCAACTCCAGGGGGAAGCGGGGAGAGTTATTGGAGCGTATTGATTGACAAAATTCCCGTTTTCGAACTGCTAAGACTGCAATAATAAAATTTGGTTTGCATGCTTCTTTTGTTGAATTGGAATCCGCTAAGAGTGCTCTCAACGAGGTATTGATGATAAAAATTCCGTTTTTGCTCTGTTAGATTTAGACTTGAAATTTAGCACGCATGTTTATTTTATGGAGTAGAGATCCACTGAAAGTTGCTTTGGTGGAAATCCACTTGATTATTAGGTTAAGTGAACGAAAAAAGTCTTTCTCCTTCTATTTTAGATATAAATAGAAATTAGATATTATAATTTATGTTCTTTTTTTATCAAGGGGCGAGAGTGTAACAGCTATAAATATATTTTTCAATACAATCGAATTCTTAATGCTAGATATCAATAATTAATATATATGTAAACAGTATACATATATACAACATCGTGAAATACCCAGTGAAGCGGGTGGGTAACGGCTAGTCAATATATATAATATTTTATTGGATGCTTGTGTTACTTCTGCACTTTGCAACATTACCACCGACAAAGAGCCATTGAAAAATGTGTGCTTAGTGGCATTGGCGTAGCTAGTTCTGAGTGGGCTCCGTATCAAAACTCCTTCGGGGGCCCTTTTTTAGAAAAGAAAGCCCTGTTAGTGGTACTGTAGTTATACATGTTGGGGACCCTGTAGCTAGGGGGCCCCGTATCATTGATGCGGCTGATACGGTGGTAGCTACGCCCCTGATTAGTGGTATAGTGATGAGCAAAATTATGTTTTTTTAAATATAACATTTTCACGACAAATCAAACAAATTGTTGATCCATGTTTGTTTTTCTCTGCGAAATAATCGAAATCTTTATCGTCTTGAAACAGCAAATATCCTTTAGATATTTTTCGCTTGAATGACATGAGGTTTAATTAGTTTCCCCCATAAAATAGTCAATACCTCACTGTTATTTGGGATAATTAACCTTTAAAAAAAGTTATCTCGCAATTCGTACCAGCACGACATCGATAGCAAAACTGATACATTTCATTGCTTGATTGATTGAATTTCTCTCTAAATTTTTAATGCTTGTTCTTAAATAATTGAATTTGTTATTTCAACGGACTATGGCCGGTCCACTCAGAAAAGGTCCGGTGGGCCACATGTAGCCCGCGGGCCGCAGGTTGAGTATCGTTGCTTTAAGCTTAAAGATCTAATGCCAAGCTTAGGGACTGAGAAGTTTAATAGTATTTAATGTTATTGCACTTGATCTAATGTTTGTTGTATTGTTATATTGAATTTAAATTTCAAAAGTTTTTGAGTTTATTATACTCTACGTAATTTTTTTTTTATTTTGGTCGTAACCAGTTGTAATAAATTAGTATTTATTCATGCCACAACTGCTAGATGATGCCACCAGACATAGCATTTGAATAGTTTTTCTCTGGCAGAGGAACGGACGCCACAGAAGAGTGACTCAGTCGGTTGAGATCTGGTGTGCACCATTCGCAGTAATTTCTTTAAATGTACACTGATGTCCAAAAATTAAGCATAATTGATAATTATGTGAATAAAGAAGGAACTGTAAATCAGAATGGCGGGAAACGTGATATGCGAGTGTAAAATGGTTATAAAATAAGGAAGCAAATCAAAAGAATGATAATAATTAATTTTATTATCCAAAGTAGCAGTTTGAAAGAAAACTGAGCATATCAAGGATTCACACTTTAAGGAAAAAAATGAAAGAAAACATTAAATAAAATACTGATGCTCCAGTTTAATAAGGCGTGGGGTCACCTCTGACAGCCAGGCATGCTGCGCAGCGATTTACCGTACTTGCTATGAGATGATGAATGAGTTGTGTGCTCAAACAGTTCCAAGCTTCTTGGGTGGCCGCGGTAGCCGAGTAGTATAGGTATCGGATCGTGGCTTGCCTTGTCACGAGTTCGAGCTCAGTACCACTAAGGACCTGCCGTGTAGGGCAGCGGTTCAAAATTACGTGCTCCGTCGCCAAAAGCCCTCGTGTAGCTGAACAGTGCGACGTTAATATTCAGTCAATCAATTCAAGCTGCTTGGAGAGCTCTCTTCAGTGCTGTAACGGAGCTTGGTGGGTGCGAAAGGGCTTCAATTTGTCTCCCGAGCATATCCCATACATGCTCGATAGGATTTTAATCAGGGGAGTTCGCAGGCCACGGCATGCGCTGGATGTTTTCCGTTTCAAGGAAGTCATCAATCAGCACCGTTCGGCGATATGGCGCATTATCATTCATGAATATGAAGTCAGGACCGACAGCACCTCGAAACAAGCGAACATAAGGCTTAAGAACTTCGTCTCTGTATCTTTGAGCAGTCACAGACCCCGTGTCAAAGTTATGTCTTTCCGTTATGTGTCTTGGTTCAAAACGTGTTCCACGTTCTCTCCATATCGTTACCCGCCGAGAATCACTACTCAGACTAAACCGGACTCGTCACTGAATATCATATTGGCCCACTCTCCCACACTCCAATATGTTGATGTTTCAAACTCCAGTTCAAACGAGCGCGTTTATGCGCAGACGTGAGGGGAATGCAAACTTCTGGTCTTCTGGCATACAGGCCAGCATTATTGAGTCTCCTGTAAACAATTTGTCTCGAAATTCGTATTCCTGTGGCGACTGTGAGCGCCGAACCCAGTGCTCTGGCAGTACTGCCCCTCTGACGTCGCGTCCATATTACCAGATATTGGTCTTAATGAGGGGTTGTGACTCTTGGTCGACCTGGTACTGGTTGTCGGGTAACATCTCCCGTTCTTTGAAACCTCTGCCACAGTCTTGAGATCACAGACTGGTCCACATTCAGAATTCGAGACACTTCGGTTTGTGATCGTGAGGATTCCAGCATTCCAACGATTCTGGCAAACATGTCCAATTGGTGTCTTTGTGCCATCATTCACCTTGTTTTATGGTTAACAACGTTCCTTCGCACAGCAGTTGCACGAAACTTGTCTGAACTGCCTATGCTGCGTGAATCGGTTTCTCCGCGTTCCGACATGCGCCGGTGTTTCGCGCAGGACGTAGTCGACTGAAAAGTTTTGCATATAACCCCAATGTTTCTTCTTCACCCAATTCACATCCGCAAGAAATTTGGAATAATTTTATGAATATTTACTCCATGTTTTTCGCATTTTACAATTTATGCTTAACTTTTGGAAACCAGTGTAGATTTGTTCGTGTGTTTCCATGTATATAACAAGGAATATGTTCATGTTTCATGTGTCATATTCTCATGGTTCATGTTTTCAGAATACCTGTGTGCAGATAATAAATTATGCTTGCCCAAAGATGATCATTTGGGATTGTGAATGATTTCTGATATCGTCTCAAAGGACGTGAGTTTACCAAGATTTTCAATGTTATTTTTTTAATACTATTCCATTAAAATTTGATTCGCGTAAATTTATGAAGTTATTTATTTATTTTTGCGAAACTGAGGAAAGTGTTATTAAACCATTCAGAATGAAATTGAAATCAGTATTTGCAATTATTTTGTAATTACATACAAAATTTAAAAACTCTAAGAATGCATACATTTCAAAAATCTTTAAGTATTTTGTCGTAAAACTTACAAGCGTCAATGTTCTCTAAGTTGATTCTTTGTGATAAGAGTTGCAAAATGGTTCATGTTTTCAAAATAAAAAACATGGATTCAGCGATATGTATTTTTTATATAACCAGTTAACAGAAGCATGCAGTGTAATTATACAAAAAAAAAAAAAAAAAAAAAAATACTTAAATTTATATAGAGTAACTAAATAAATTTTTTCTAAAACTAGAAAAAGAAACACCAAACTATTTTATAAAGTTTTTTAACTCCCAAATGTTTTGTACATTCATATTTAAGGAATAAATATTTAGCAAGACTACTTTTGTTTTAAAATTGGTTTTAAGACGAGCACAATTGAACAATAGACTCCATATTTTTAAATTTGTTTTTTTAGTGACCTCAAAACAAAACATGGGGGGGAGAGAACTTTAACACGAAAAAGTACACAAGTCTATGTGTTCAAGGACCAAATAACATTCGAAACACACAGACATTTACATATTCAAGTCCACTCACCCGCATTCATAAAAAAAAAAATTATGCATACAAGGAAAAGATAACATCAAAAAACAAACAAAACAAACATTCACACCATATACACACTCAAACACATCATTTTATTCTCTTACCCATATTCAATTAAAATACGAATTTCAGTGCGTAAAAGGGCAAAAACATTAAAAAAGGACCATGTACACCAGGGATGCCAAACTCGAGGCTCGGCCAGTATATCCCCACACAATAATGCATAGTAAAATCTAAAAAATCTCTCGAAATTGGAAAGATGGCAGTAGAAAAGAGATGTCAAGTGTCAGCACATACCGTAAAATACGGCGCATAACGCGCACCAATACTTTCAAGCTGCATTTTTTGATTTTGAGGTGTATTCGGCGTATAATACGCACCCACTTTTTTAAGAAAAAAATCTGAAATGTACGTATGCAAGTGCTCTTAGGTTTTGAAGTAATTTATTCGAAGTAATATTCTATGCTTTTGAAAAAATAGCATACTTCTCGAATTACATCTCTTGAAATTCATAAGGTATGTCATTTCTCTAAAATAAAAAGTATTTTGATATAAGTAGAAGTCTTATTTTCTTTACGCTCATTTCTTATGACTTCTTACTTATTCTTTCTTATGACTTCTTACTTATTTCTTCTTTTCATTTCTCTTCTTCTTTTTAATGCTACCATTTTTATATCGGGCGTATAACGGGCACCCATAAATTTCGTTCTTATTTTTTGCGTTAAAAGTGCGCATCATATGCCGGATTTTAAGATAAACATTAATTTTTTTTGTCCTTTTATATATGTTTATTATATATTAACTGCCTTAAGTTAAACCTTGTTTGCTTGGTCCGAGTAAACTTTGTAGCTTGACATCCCTAACTTTGGCCAAACAGACAGGTTTAATATTAAGTGCGGTGCAAACAAAAAATGAATATTCATAGAAACGTAGGTTTATTTCGAATAATCATTATAATAAATATATTAAAAAGAACAAGAAAAATTTAATGTTTACATCCCAACTCTTGATATCTCTTCTCTTCCGCTATCTTTCCTACTTCAGGAGAAGTATCGATATTTTATTATATACTAGCTGGTATACCCGTTCTTCGCACGGGTGAACTGAAAAATTAAACAACACAGATTGAAGGAAAAAGAAGTTTTTAATGAGTTAATATTATGTGAATTGAAAATTAAACAAAAAAAGCTTTTTGCATATCTCAGCTAAACAAAAAAAAGAAAGAAAAAAAACACCTTTGTTAAATTTTAGCTATGTAGATGTAATAGCCGATAAAAAGGATTTTTTAAATTTATAATTCCTCGTAACACTCTTGAGGGTCGATTTTTCAAAATACCTCCCTAAGCTGATCTCTGCTCAGCAAAAGTAACACATTCTTAAAAGTTTTGCGTAATGAACGCTTAAAGTAGTGTAAATAATTTATATCTGAAAGTGTAATACATTAATATTACTTTCTGTTGTATTTATTTTATTTTAAAATTGTAATATTCGCAAGCAACGCCGTTTCTTAAATTGTAATGGCGATTCAATGAAAAACATAGCGAAATGTTAACGATAGAGTAAAGTTGGCAAATGCCTAGCTACTTTCGTAGCTCGAGCTTTGTTAGAGCTTTGTAAGACCCGCCGTGTAGGGGCACGACGCACGTTAATACTTTATCCAACCGCATTATGATTTACTGCAGTTTTTTTCATACAATTTTTTTTGGATCACTACATGTACAAATTAAGGGATATACATAAACAAAATACTCCACTTTGGAGGGGGGAATATAATCCTTTCAGAGCTAATAAATTAATTAAAGATATTCCACTGTAAAATTAATTATGTACACCGTTCACTTAAAATAAGTAGTCAAATCCTTTTCCAAGGTCTTCATTAACAGACAAAACCATAAGACACTTAAAATTTGACATTAACTATTTTTTTGCGACAAAAATAATAATCTTTGCAATCCGCTGAAAACGCAATATCTGCTACAAAACTTTTCGCCTTCCCCACTAAAATACTAATCATAGAACCCGTGCTGCCATATATCTTGGAAGAGTGGATTTCAAAGAATATTAAAGCTAAGTATTGGTAGAATATTCCTGCTAATTTGGTGTGGTGTGGTAGTTAGGAGAAGGGGGTACCAGCTCAAGTGTCGTTCCCGTCACTTGACCATTGTTCAAAATTACATGGTCCGTCTCCAAAAGCCCTCGTGTAGCTGAACAGTGCGAAGTTAATAATCACTCCCCCTCACTCAAAAAAAAAATACAGTGCAGTAGTTATACTTAGTTTTATACTTAAAAATGCAATATCTGCCTATTCAATTAAAATTACAGCGTTATAATTAACTACTAACCACAAAAAAATTATGAAAGTTTGTCCAAATGATGTGTGTAGAGTGAAAGAGAAAGTTTATTTACTTTAAGTACCAGAAGCGATAAAAGTAGTTATTTTGAAAATAGATCAACTTCTTACTACCAAATGTGCATAATAAAATCATAAAAAAACATTAAAATAAAGAGAGATTTATATAACAACCTCTCCCTTCAAAACTTAGTTTTATTCTGAAATAAAAAATAGGCATTATTCTGATCACAGGAATTAATTAGAAGCGATTCCCTTGCGTAGCCAAATCAAAAATAGTTTTTCACAAACAAAAGATAGATATATGCTGACGTGGGCTTTTTTGCAGCTTTTTTGCTTGCAGATGGCAGAATTTTTTCCTTCTTACTTGACAAATAGCGTTATATTTTGGACACTTTTTACAATTTTTTATAAATTATAGCCCATGGTATAAATTATAGCCTATGTGTTATTCTGATGTATAAGCTATATTATTGTAAAGTTTCATTAAAATCCATTAAGTTGTTTTTACGTGAAAGACCCACAAAGATTTTCACAAACTTTCACATTTATAATATATATTAGATTATTGTGTGTGTTGATATACTGTCCGGGTCGCATGTGGCCCGCGGGTAGCGAGTTCGACATCCCTGACGAACACAAAGACTCTTGCTTACCTCTCCGCATTTATTTTTATTTAAATTTTTTTTAAAAAAAACAATTTTTGCTTAAAATTTTTTGGGGGCAAATATATTTGTTTAGTAGACACCACATTTTTAATCCTTTTTATGACGGCAACAGCACAAACATGAACACAAAATATTACGAGCTTTCATCCATTCAAAGGAAACAGTAAATTTGAAAAATACTCACACATACACTCACATACGCGCATTCCTGTTCACATTGATGCAAAATGCACAGTTCTGTGAGTACAAGATTAAAAGAAATATAAACTCAAACATTCCTACTTCAATCCTCTCGCCCAAATTCGTGCAAAATGTGCCGTTGTATGCATAGAACAATAAAGTAACATAAAGACCACACAAGCATACACTTCCACCCTCCCACTGACATTCATATACAGGGTGCCCCAATATTGTATATGAATATTGTCCCAATTATGCACTCTCAATATTCCCCGTTGAGAGTACATAAAAAATTCCCAGAGACCTGTACCTGTACGATCTGTAGTTTACGAGAGCGGTTCTTAAACTCTCTGAACGGTTCTTAAAAATCAGCTATTCTTAAACTTTCGATCACCGCCCGCCCCCCTTCATGCATCAGAGTGAAATCGCGGACCCCCAAGATTTTGAACATCCCTCCCCGACTTAATATTCTTGATCAAAATACAAGCTCTAGTAGAGTTTCTTCATTAGGGACTATTTAGTGATCTAGTCTAGTTGCAATGGACATCCCGCTTTGACCGTTAGTGTGTGAGAGTTGGAAGGAAGATTAGCCATATATTCAAAATAACTTCTGTTTATTCACAACTCTGAACAGCAACACAAATTCTGTCATCCAAGTTAAGGAATGTACCAATTACTAAATATGGAAAGCAATAGCGAGGTTGACGAGATACTAGAAGACTTAACAAATAGGATCACTTACGTCCAGGCAATATACCTTCTAATTCTATAAGCAACCTAATCCAATTTAATTCTTAATTGACTAAATCGTCAATCTTAATATTACACTAATAAGCCACAAAGTGTTCACGCTTAACTTCACGTTAAATCAATCACTGCTATCCATTAGCAGACTAACCTCTCTCTCTAACTTGAAAGTTTAATCTTTATATACAAGTGTTAATTTACATAATTATATTTTCTTCTTCGGAGGAAGGTTTATTATAGAATAATTTTTAAAGACGCAATATTCCCCAGGAAGATTATTAGTGGAAGGAACGCGGATAGACCCGTTTCAAAGAATGGCATATCCTTCAATTTTTCCACGAAGCCTTTCAGAGTCTGTTATAGAGGGTAATCTCAACGTACACGAGAGACTCCGAGGATACCCTAGAGCAGTGGTCTTCAAACTGTGTTCCGTGGAGCCCTGGGGTTCCACGAGTTAAAAAAGGGAAAAGAAAATTACAAGTTGCTTATGCAAAACAGATTCCCGCTCACTATTAAGTTTGTACACAAACACGAGATATCTAAATCCTTGCTTCCCAACGCAAGTCGCAAGTGCCACGGGGAAAAATTTAAAAAAGGGGGTTCCGGACAGTCACTTTTTTACGTAATTTGTTGCAACTTTTAATTCTTTGCATATGCGAGCTTGGGGGCCATTACAGGGGGATACACTACGGCAGAAATTAACCCCAACAAAAGTGATAAAAAGATCATTTGTGTTTCATGACATTTTTTAAAGGGAATAAAGTAGAAAAATTCAGAAAAAGAGATTTTTTTACAAAATAAATAAATAAAATATTATAAAAAAAAATACTGGCGAACTTTTGACAATTCGATTTTGGAACTATTTATTTAGCTCCAGCATTTATACAGATAAGACAAAAATTGGAGAATCTTCATTTCGTGTTAAAACAGCAAAAGCGAATGATATCTTCAGTTTCAAATTATTTTGTAGTTCCTTAATGCACCCTTAGAAAAGAGATAAATCAACAAAAATTATTGCGTTTGCAATAAGTTTTTTTTTTATTTTCAGTATTATATGCGTAAATATTTATCATTATCACTTGTTTCTTAGAGTATTTATATTGATTAAAATTATTGTTTGTTTTCTTTACTCGATTGCACCATAATCTTCCACAAACACTTCCGATTAGCATTGTTATTCAATGAAAAAAATTTTATTTGCCTCATATTAAAAAAAATTCTTCTCTCTCTCTCTCTCAGTCACGAATAAGAACTCCATTTAAAACAAGGAATATTAAAGAGCTTTAAAGGACATCCAATGATTGTTTACTATACATAAAAGAATTCTAATAACAATAACTCCGAATTTGAAACAAAATGTGGCTGTAATAATTTATATTGTTATAATTTTGCTTTGTTTTCAGTAATAAATGAAAAAAATCTATAATTGTTAAATATTCAGTTTATATTGCTTCAAACTGTTTAAGAAGTTTCTAAGAAAATGTGTTAGTTGGTAACTTTATTTGTAAATGATTTATTGTGCGAGCAACTAGCATCAATGGTGTTCTATGATGTAGTTTACCAATAACTTTGTTTTTGAAATGATTCTATAAGTTTAAATATTTATCTAAAGTGATATCTTTTAATTATTACTAATAAAAGATACACAGTTTTCAATATTTTTATCATCAATAAAACTACTTTTTGAATATTTCTGTTAAATAAGAATAAAGCTGAATTTTTTTCTTCATCATCTTTGGTCATTCTAGGGCATCGGTTTCTATGTTTCCAATAAAGAACTCATGGCCGACGCTGTAGAATTGCGGGTTCAAGTCCTGATGGCTCTGAACACCCTCCCTGTATAGAAGCTGAGGTACGTCCAACGTTTCAACACTCTAAGTCCTCACGTTGATGTGTTGTATTTCCAAAAATATGGTCTAATACGTAATTACTAAAAAGGTTATGGAGTTTAGCGAAATAAGCATAGAACTGCATGACAGCATATAGATTCGTACTTTTTCGAATTCATGTGGTCTACATAAGTAATGGTCATGTGTCTACATAAGTAAAACTCATTTGTCACGATTTTGAATGCAACTACTACCTTTTGGCCATTTAAGTATTGTAGTTTTTAGATCTTTCGTTTATTTCAAGTGTGCATTTACTTTCTAAAATGCAATATTTAATTCTTATAAATCTCTACGACAATTTCTTTGTATTCCGTTTTAAGCCAAATAGGCGCGATTAAAATCATACGAAATAGGCTATAGACGGAATGTAGATTTTATGCAGGATGTCCTCCTCCCACAAAAAAACGAGTTGTGAAGAATAAAAAAAATATTACTGAAACTTGATGAAGAAACTGCAAACTGTAGAATTTCTACATTTTAAAATGATTTAAAAAGTAGAATAAGAAGAAATTTACTTTCATTTTCCATGTAAAACGACGCTAAAGAGTAAAAGTAATAGGATAAAGAAACTGAATGTAAGGAATTTCAAAATGACGAAAGAAAAAGAAATTAAAAGAAGTGAAAGACTAAAAATAAATATGTAATTTGAGACCTAAAGAAGAATTAAATACTAAAAAATGCGACTTTATTATGGGAAGTGAAAAAAAAATTAGGAAAGCTTTTATTAAAAATAAAACAGTAGAAATTTGCTATTTATTACCATTAAAAAAGAGTTCTACCTGACAAATGAATCGTTATGTCAGTTGGAATTCACACCATAAGATCAACAGTAAAATAAATAAATAAATAAATCTGCCAATTTATTACTTTTTTGAGAAACAGTTTTTACATTTTTACCAGATTTATCGCATTTCCCCCAATGAGCGAAAACAGTTAAATCTTAACTAAGGTTGAAAAAAGGAAATTTAATTTCTTAAAATAATAAAATTGACATAAAGAGCGAATTTTGTAAACCTATTAATCAGTAATAATTTAACACGGAACTCTCATCTTATATATTAAAAGAAAATCCTGATACTCATCAGAAATTTCTGAGATATCCATCATCCAACGAAAAACAAAAGCAACAAAATATAAAAATGGTTAAATAGTTTTAAAATTGAAATTAATAGGTTTACCACAGTAAAAATAAACTAAAAAAGTAAGAATCATATACTAAACACTTAAGTAAACATATTACCAAACGATAAAAATCAACACAACCATATTGTAATGTTATCCCCCATCTCGGTGAAAATTAGAAAAGATTTGGCGAGTAACGACCTAATATTAAATTAGTACATTAGTACATTGCCAGTGCATTAACGAACCAAAACATTTTTTCTCTATAAATAGTACCTAATGTTTTAAAAATAATTTTACATATGAAAAAAAAAATTAAATTTTAAAAATTGCTCACAAAATTTCTTTTTTAAAGAAATTATTCAGGGATTTTCATCAAATAACACAATAATTATGTGCTTCATTTTATATATGTGTGTAAAATATTTTATATATTTAAGGAATGTTATTAAAAAAATGGTTCCTAATTGAAATGTATTGCGAGATACTAAAATTTATATCCATGAGCAACTAAAAAGAAAAACTTTTGAGCTAAAAAAGATTATTGTTGTTGTTCTGGAAAATAACTGAAGTATCTTTTTTATAGGCATACAAAAATATCTAAGCTCTTAGAAATATAAAAATATATATATTACGCAAATAAGGAGACTATATTATTATAATGGAGACTATATTACTATAATGGAGACTATATTACCATTTCGAGTAGACCCTGGAACCCTTAAAAATTTGAGGATTTGAAATGACAACTAATTGTACGAATTTTTAAATATGAACGAATAAATATTTTGTTTCTGTTTAATATTTATAAGATAAAGAAAGTTAACAACAAAAACAGCCTTCAATAACTCAACCACTTTTACTTAAAAAAATACATACACAGTGGGCCACAAAAGTGTTCGTACACTTGCAATTTCTTATAAAATTTAATGTTTTCGACTAATAAAAATTAATATATTGTAATTGTAATTTTGTTATTATATCTGTAACTTGTTCTTAATGGAATGACATAATTAATTTTTTAAAAATAGTGTAACTATTTTTTTAAAAAATTAATAATCAAAAAGCTACTAAAATTACGCCACAAAAGTCTTCGTACACTTAACAAAAATCTCAACTTAGCTTTAAATATTGTATTTCCTTCTTAATTTAGTACTTAGTAGGATAGGTTTTAGTGTCTACAACCACTTTTAAGCATCTTGGTATAGATTTAATGAGTTTTTTGTAATTTCTGTATCGATTTTCCCTCATTCTTCTGTGATTATTAATTATACTTCACATTTTTTGTTTATTTGTCATGTTTTCCTTTTTTTAAAATCAAATTCTCACCAAATATGTTCTACTGGGCTAAATAAAGTGATTGAGGAGGTGTTTTCATAATTTGGGGACAGTTATAGAGACACCAGGGGCGTACATTGAGAGCAGTGCACTTGGCATCATTACCCAGTTAGAAAATGAAGTCGTCTCTAATATCCAAATTTCGCGTGGATAATTTAAAATTTCTCTTTAAAATATATAAATAGAGCTCATGATTCACAATACCATCAAAAAATACCAAATTACCTAATTCTGAGGCCAATTTACACCTTCACGCCACAACACATTCACTTCAATGCTGAAGCATGGAGATGTATGAGTTCTTGTTCCACATAAATTCATGGGATTAAACTCCTTACTTTTTCATTTACGAGCTATTATAGGCCCATAGGAACCAAAAATGTTGAATTATCTGTCAGCCCAATCAATTTGTTGTCGATTTTGAATTTTCTGAAACTTAATCCCAAGAATCTAGTTGGATGAATAAAACATGGAGGTGGAAGTGTCCTTGCGTAGGGGTGTTAATCGGCCACAGAATCAGGTAATTTGGTATTTTTTATTCATATTGTGAATCATGAGCTCTATTTAAATATTTTAAAGATAAATTTTAAATTATCCGCGCAAAATTAGGATATAGGAAACGACTTCATTTTTTAAGAGGGTAATGACGCCAAGCGCACTGCTCTCAATGTACGTCACTGGTGTCTCTATAACTGTCCCCAAATTATGAAAACACCTCCTCAATCACTTTATTTAGCCCAGTAAAACTTATTTGGTGAGATTTTGATGTAAAAAAAAGAAAACATGACAAATAAACACAGAATGTGAGGTAAAAACAATAATCACAGAAGAATGGAGGAAAATCGATGCAGAAATTACAAAAAAAACTGATTAAATGTATACCAAGTTGCTGAAAAGGGTTTGTGGGCACTAAAACATATCCTACTAAGTACTAAATTAAGAAATAAATACAGTATTTAATGCTAAGTTGAGATTTTTGTTAAGTGTACGAAGACTTTTGTGGTGTAATTTTTAGTAGCTTTTTAATTATTAATTTTTTAAAAAAATAGTTACACTTTTTTTAAAAATTAATTATGTTATTCCATTAAGAACAAGTTGAAGATATCATAAAAAATACAATTACAATACATTAATTTTTATTAGTCGAAAACATTAAATTTTATAAGAAATTGCAAGTGTACGAACACTTTTGTGGCCCACTGTATATACTGATTAAATCATAAAATATACAGCTACTGAGATACATCAAAAACTGTCTATTCATTTGACACTGTCTAGAAATAACTAAAAACTATTTCAAACTCACTAATGATGTAGGATTGTGTATCGATTATAGTATTAAAGTCTTTCTGAGAAATTACGGTGGAATAAGTTTTTATTGCATTAACATGGCTTTACGTTGTCTTAGGAAAACGTCTTTGCTTTGGAAGCTCACGTTTTTATTGTATCCATATACCTTTACCCTGTCTTTGGAGACTGTTCTTGCTTAGGATGCTGACGCATAGCTTTACCCTGTCTTAGAAAACCATCCTTGCATAGTATGCTGGCGCATAGCTTTACCCTGTCTTAGGAAGCCGTCCTTGCTTAGGATGCTGACGCATAGCTTTACTCCGTCTTAAGAAACCGTCCTCGCCTAAGATGCTGACGCATAGCTTTACCCTTATTGCATCAACATCGTTTTACTTGTCTTCGGAGATCGTTTGCGAATGAATTACTGAATTCTTTTGCTTAAAAAAATATACTCATATTATTTTTCAATAAATCAAGTGTAAGGATTCGCGGCAGTAATCATATTTGAAAAAAAAGGTCTTTTTGTTAGAAAGAGTTAATGTGTGTGTCTTCTAATTTTCAATTTTTTGAAAAAAAATTTATCATTTGCAAATAATAATTCACTATTTAAGTATTAACTTCCTTATTTATAACAAATATATGTATCGCCAAAATATTATCTTTAAGATATGTCTGGAATAAAATTTTAAAAGTACATTTTTCCCTTCAATTTTAAAAAGTACAGTACAGTCCCGATAATCCGAACAATATCGGACCGACCCCTGTTCGGATTACGTGATTGTTCGGATTAGCCGGAGTAACAGCGAAATCACTATTTGAACTGGGAGTACGGGTTATGTTGTACAATTTTTCATACTAAACATTAGTGGTTCTGTTCTGTAGTTTATTCCATTTTAAAATTTGTACCATAACTTGATGTACAGTGCGTGAATATTAAATAAAGAACTGTTTTGAATTAAGGTTTATACTGTTTTATATTGAAATATTCACCGATTTTTTTTTCGTCCTTAAAATTATACAATTTTTTCCACGGAGCCGTTCGGATTAACCGGATGTTCGGATTAGCCGTGTTCGGATTAGCGGGACTGTACTGTACTCTAAATATTTCTAAAAACAGACATGTTTTAATCCCAGTAAAAATTTCTTCATTTTTGACTTTTTCGAATACTTTATAGAAAAACTTCATTGTTCAATTTTTGAACTAGTGAGCACAATAACTTAAAATTTTAATTACGTAAATTTAATATCGGATATTTTTGATCAAAGATTGTTCGTGCTCAGTATCAATATCAAGAACAAAAGTCAGTTTAAAACTGCGTGATAAAATGAAAAGAAAAGAAAACATTTATACAAATGCTTGAAATTATACTTATATGGTGGCTCCTAGAATTGATCGGATACTTCAGAAATTTGTAAGAAAAATCCGGGAGTTGAATTTCCAAAATTTTACTTAACCCTTTATCTACCGGTACTTATAAGTACCACTCACTTTAAAATTACATAGAATAACCATTTTTACGAATATTCTAACAATACTTAGCAGGAATATTCTTTGAAATCCTTTCTTCCAAGATATATGGTAGCATAGGTTTTATGATGAGTATTTTGGCGGGGAAGGCGAATAGTTTTATAGCAGAAGTTGCGTTTTCAGCTGAAATTTTGATCGGATTGCGAAGATTGTCATTTTTGTTCCGAAAAAGCAGTTAATGTCGAAAGGTGTCTTATTTTTTTTGTATGTTAATGAAGACCTTAGAAAACGATTTGACTATTTACTTCAAGTGAACAGTGCATATAATTAATTTTACAGCTGGATAACTCTGTGGTACTTTAACGTACCGATAGCACACTGGGTGTTGGGTTTTTCCCGTCCATGTAGCTTATTGTTGATTTTTGTTATGTTGAAGCATCATCACTAAAGTGCAATAGAGTTATGCCTTTTTTATAATTTATTTTTGCTTAGCATATTAAATGAATGATGTTGCATGGTGAGATTCCAGCACATTTCTGTGCTCTGTACGGGATTGGCTACATATGGAAATCCCAACTACTAGATCAATGGGGGATACAGTTCTATGGCCCCTGTGATCGTCAGATCTCACACCGTGACTACAGAAATGGACTTCGCTCATCTGAGTGCTGTTTGCTCTTCGTTTGACACCAAACTGTTACGATGTCAGTACTCATCCATTCCACAGAGCTCTCAAGCGTGCCTCGATATGAAAGGCGGACACTTTGAACGTTTGCCTTTTTAAATATTTGTAAATACTGTTGCTGCTGATGATGTGTTCAATGCCGGCTGGTACTAGCTGTGATGTCACACTTTGTTTTTCGTATTTTTCTCGCAAGCTGTGGATCGTACAGGTACAGTTATTTGGGCATTTTTTATGTACTCCCAAAGAGAAATCTAGTTGTGCGGAGTTTAAGTGCTATTTTTGGGACAGCCTGCATAAAAAAACAGTAATAAATTGAACGGGGCATCGGAAATTTATCACAACTCTGCTTTTTTAAAAGTTAGAGCTTTCAAATTTCGTGAGAGTACAGAAAAGTACATACAAATGATTTATGCTAAGAAAATTAGATCTGATTTTTTGACCTATTTTTGCCAATTGAATCGTACTGTATCCCCTTGAGTGAGTCTTCAAATTAATTTCGATTTTCAATGCTCATGAAGTTTAAATTATTTAAACGCTGAGTGAGTTCGATCTCTCAGATTTTCAGAGAATGCATGTTTTTGGAATAACATTTGACGAATTAAAATTATCCGGATCATAATTTTATTGAGGCTTAGTCGAAATCAAAATGATCCCCCTCCCCCCATTTCGAGACTGATACCAAGGACCCAGTTTGCCCACGCTTTAAAACGTCCCCGAGCACGTAACAAAATTTGACCGGCATAGGATTGTGACCTTCTTTAATTCGATTCATCGTTCCGTGTTATTGCTACTAGGAATTGCAAGACTATTATGCGAATATGTAATCCGTGGGTTCAAGAGGTCCTTACATAAGCAGTCTCCGGCTGTAGTGTCCGAAAGATCAAATATGTTGTCCGCACAGTACAGATATCGTACTTCCCCGCCACATAATGTAAGTCACGATCCTCACTCCTTAATAAGTCCACAACAAGTATCCACATAGGCAGTTGAACAGCATCTGCGATTATTGCTACTTTACTTGATACTGAAGCAAGCAGGGATGCTTCCAGTTGTGTGTTGGACAACGATCATAGACACAGGAATAATGTCACGTCGCCTTTTCAGACGAAGCTTATTCTGAGGATTATTGGCGTAGCTAGTCCTGAGAGGGCTCTGTATCAAAAACTTCTTAGAACCCCTTAATATTTTATGAATTTTGCTTATGTATATTGGGTCCCCTGGGGTTAGAGAGCCTGTATCATTATTACGGATGATGCAGTGGTTGCTACGTACATGTCTTTGATAGGGGATATATTTTATGATGGATATATCCTAGGGTGGACGCACCGAGGAGTACTAACAATTCCTTCTAGTATTCGTCATCATCATAAGGGATTAGTATCTGGGAGTGATGGCATGAGGTGCCACTAGACCCACATCCCATTCCTCTTTTGTCCAAGGATATAATTGGCCATATACTCCTGCTGTACCCTCTCTTCAAGGCCTCCGTGACCCTATTTTTTAACAAGATAATACACAACCACCACAAATTACAAATGCTGTCCTGTTAATCTTCAATCCCGACTATGTTTGACTATTGCCCTAACCTGTATGTTCACCCGAACGTTCTCTCTTTGAAAATAGTAATAAGTTGCCTTGTGACTGGTACGCTATCACACTTTAATTGATGATTTCTGGCCGAGTCGAAACCGCACGGAATGAAGCATCTATATTTACCATCAGAGCACAACTAGATGTTAATTGAATTACAACTGTTATTTCTGCAATAAGAAACTGCTTTGGATATATACCGAATTCTGAACGCTATGCAACCTAAATCCCCTATAAACTTTAATATATGTTTTCCCCCATATACAATAATATTCGACTAGCGTAATTTTGCTGGCACACAATTCCTTGCTGTGCTGTATTCCGTTTGGCAATTCCCTATCGAGTAAACTTGTCAAAGAGATTAAGTCTAGAAGTGTTAGTCTAAATTAAATCCAAAAATTCTGTATCTGTACTCGACTGTTATCCACTTTCGCTCTATGTTTCTTGGTTCCACTTAACTTCATTGTATTTCTGTATTATAGATATATATGTGCAGTAAATAACATTATACTATTCTCTTCTGAGTGTAGCATTTTAAAAGGACAGCATGATATATGTTATATTTGGGTGTGCACAAAACTGAAATCAAATTCAAATAAAAATAATTATTATATAATTAAAAAAATAAAACATTTGAACAAAAACTGCTATTAGAGCAAACAAGTACTTAAATATTTTACCAAACACATGTAAAAATATCTTTCTTAAAATTTAAAATCTGGAAATTTTTAACACTTTACTTAATACTATATTTGAAAAGGAAATTCTTGGGGAGAAATACTGAAATACACAATTTGATCGCTAGATATACATGTGAAATCGCATATATAGACGTATTTAACATTCCCATGCACATGTAGTTTCGCCTACATAAGGGAATAAAACACTCAACACACACACATACACACATGTTTGTTTGTTTTTACATTATACTTACACATATTTTATTTTCCCTCTTTCTTTGGGGATTTGCTATTGGCCGCGGTCGCCTAGTGGTCAAGGTCTACGAACTCGTGGCCAGTGTTTCATTGAGCGCTGGTGCCACTGAAGACACATTGTTCAGAGGGAATGATGCATGTTAAATCTTTCGAGGCTCAATGTCCTTTTGTTAGCGTGGTGTGGTACTTTAGAGAGGAAGTACCAACTCGTGTCATTCTCATCACTTTGTAGCGTCGTGAGTAGGTAGCGTAAAAAACCCACGCAGCAAGTCGTGGGAATAAAAAAAAAAATACATTTTATTCTTTCTCCCACGGGGTAATTAATTTAAAGTATGCATTTAATTGTCTCTGTGCCTAACCAGTATGATAGGCCCCTTTTTGTCGTCAATTTCTCCATCGCTTGTCTCGGTACCGTCCGCAAGGCGTTTTTTATTCTCGTCCAAGACTCCTGGTCAGCATCACGGTCAAACCTCAGAGATCCTCTTTTCTCCTCTTTCAGAAAACGACCAGCTCCCGTTTTTTCCGATCTTTTTCTTTCCTTTTTTTCTTTTTCGGTTTCACCAGATCTTTTTAAACATCAGGGGCAGTCCATTTCCCACCCCTCATGTTTTCTCATTGGTGGGCCCATAAGAGTCGATCCTTGATCCTCAACTCATTAGAGCACCATTGGCGCATAATTCGCCAATCGTCCTCTCCCCTGGTTTCTTCACAAACCTGCAGGTGTTGGACACATGCTCCGACTGACAAGCCCTTTCGGCCCACTACCGCCTCTTTAGCGCCTTTGATGACAATTCGCCATTGTATATGTAAGGCGACAGTCAGCTGCATCGAAAGCGATCTATTCCACAGTAGTATGGCCAGACTATTGTATGTTCAGTCTCACTGGCACCAAAGTCCATACTCTAAATAAAGATAATGAACCCCAGCTGCATGTGCACCAAAACTCATTCTAGTATTGTCCTGAAAGAGGGAAACTCGCTTCGAAACGGGGACGTCACAACTTGATCATGATTCAAAATTACGAAGTCCGTCACCAATAGCCCTCACGTGATGCTTTCTAGTGCAACATTAATAAACACTCCCTCGGGGTTTTGCTATCTTTGTTATTAAAACCTTTATGTTCTGAGATTAACTGAGCCATTCCGTTATTTTTTCGTTGGAAACATTTTTTCAAGGTATTAATGTAGTAAAATGATAAGAATGTTCAAAGGAATTCAGCTTAGTTTATTTTTCTCTCTCTTTCCACAGTGTCCTTCTAACTGTCCTTTGCCATTTTTCGTATGAACTGATAATCAGAGACGTCTTAAGGCAGGGGACGACTGGGCCCGGACCCAGAGCCTCGTTTCGTTCTCGACTCGGCCTTAATAAAGTCATAATTCGAATAATTTCAGCTGTCAAATGGTATTTCTGGTTGAATTATCCGAAAACCTGGGAATTTCGGACAATATGTCAGCCGTCGTCTACGTTTAGGCTTAGACCTACCACCGTAAACCATCATTACTCATTCAGTCAAAAGGCAGCAGTCGGTCGAGCCGTTTTGTGTGATTGTACGTCATACACATTTACTTGTTTCCCATTATTATTTTTGTAACGGGTACTTTTCGGGTTCTTCTACTAATCCTCTTGGGGAAAATATTCTTTAACAGGGCTTTTAGTTTAAAAGCCACTTTCAGTAGAGATGACTTGATTGTATGTAAATGTAACTACTATTTATGTACCTGTCGTTGAGTATGTAAGATTAATGGTTAATCGTTGATCGCTAAAAGTGAAATCCAACTATTAAAAAAGGCGAACAGTGACTGGATGGTCGTGCATCTTGAGATTAATAATCGACGTGGAATTCACCCGTAATAAAGGATGTAAACAATCTTGAAGCTGACCGAGCTATTGGGATTCGAGAAGGATCATAACAAAGAGCTCCGATTGAAGCTAAGCGAATTTCGAGAATCTGGTATATCTGGTTAAGGGATTTCAAATTGCTCCCAGAGTTAAGCTATAAAATTGTATATTTCATAAAGTGTTAAAGATAGAATAAAAGAAGCTATTTTCTGCTTCTTCCTTGAACCTTCTTACACCCGCGACAGTTTGTACGAGTATTTGCCAAAAGTTGAGACAACGTATGCTATGCACTGCCTACTCTTAAGGGTCATAGATGGGGCCTACATTTATGTAGGGGCCCAGGGCCTCAAAACGTCCCTGCTGAATATTATCGATAATATTCTTCTTCAACTCCCTTCATCTATGACTGAAGTAGTTGTTTGTGGACTTAGGTTGTCTCCCAGTACAAATGAATCTCTTTTCTTTCCTCTTCTTAGTTACCTTCACCTCTTTGAAATATTTTTTTCAAGATTTCAAGAATTTATTTAGATTGTTCAAGACTTAAGAAAGTGGCCGCGGTAGCCGAGTGGTATAGGTATCGGATTGTGGCTTGCTTTGTCACAGGTTCGAGACCAGTACCACTAAAGACCCGCCGTGTAGGGCAGCGATGCACGTTAAATCTGTCGAGAGCTGAAACGTCCTCCCGTTGGTGTGGTGTGGTAGTTAGGAGAGGGGGGTGCCAGCTCAGGTGCCGTCCACGTCACTTGACCATGGTTCAAAATTACGTGGTCCGTCGCCAAAAGCCCTCGTGTAGCTGAACAGTGCGACGTTAATATTCAATCAATCAAGACTTAAGAAATAAACGTTTTGTTTAAGGTTGGGACTTTTTAAATTTTGTTTTGCAGTTGGTTTTAACTGATTGTTGTGACTTCCTTTGTAGCAGAATCTACGGAATCAATTTGATATCGGTATGTAAAGAAATTTCCTTCCAAATAGCTGTAAAATTTCCCCACGTTGAAGCTAGATTACTATAACCCGAAATTATAAAATTTCGCTTGCGATTTGAAACTATCATTGAAATTTGTAAAAGTAGTTTACGTTCCATTAAAGCAGGGGTACTCAACCTTTTTTTTCCCGCCGGGCCGCATACACGTGACAGGTATTTCACGCAGGCCGCAACATGAGTAAAATGGAAAAAAAGCCACAATAAGACCAAAGCAACACTGGAGTAAGCAAAATTGATCAAAATATTAACTCATTTTTGATTTTTATTTTATAACACCTTATTAACCTTTCTATCAAACACACACACACAAAAATACCGTCGGACCTCTATATAACGAAGTCGCTAAATCCCGGAAAAAAGTTCGTTGTAAGGAAAATTCGTTATATAGAGGTTCATCTTTTAATGTACTTTATAAACCACATAAAACAAATTTTAAATTTTCATGAACACTATATATTAAAAAAAGTAATTATTCCCACCTTTTTTAAATTAATATATATTTATTTTGTATATATTACCCATCAAAAAAGAAAGAAAGAAAGATGAACTGCAAGGAAAACAAGAAAAAAGAATGTCGAAGAATTCACTGTATTTTCAATAATAAGAAAATAATTTTATACTAAAATCAATGAATTTGAAGGACATTTTATAATTTAAAGAATACAAGTAACATTAAAGATACATTATTTTATAATTAGAACACGGGGACACGGGACAACTCCACTGAGAGTGAAAGAGGATATCGAAGATGTTTCTAGTGAACTGCGCAATGGGGATTAAAGGTTACACTTCTTGAATGAAACGTCCAGAACACTATTGCTCTCGGCGAGTTAGGATTTTATAAAACCAGTTCAAGATTTATGACCACCATAAAATGTGTTAAAGAGAGAATAACTTGAAATTTTTTCAGAAATACCTTAAGAAAAGGGAGAGCAAAAATTGAATCACAAAAGAAAAAGTTCGTTATATAGAAAATGCACTTCGTTATAGAGAGATCATTTAACGAAGAAATTCTTGAAATGTTCAAGGTTCCAGGAAAAAGTTCGCTGTATAGAAAAATTCGCAATATAGAGGTTCGACTGTATTTACTTTTATGCATTTTTTACTGAGTAATAGGGTAGTTTCGATTTCTTTACATCCATGAACAAACTTCTTGCTTACATTGTACTATAAAAAACAAACACATTGAAAGCAAAATAGATAGATTTGATTCCTTGATTGCTAGAATTTTCTGCTAAATTTTTAGTACATTGTTGTCCAATAATAGAATTTCTTAGTGCAATGGGACATGACTGGGCCACTCAGAAAAGGCTGGTGGGCCGAGGTTGGATATCGCTGCATTAAAGGAATGAGGCAAAATGAATTAAAGGCTTTCGTGAATACGTGAAACTGTAGAATTTAGTGCTTCTTAAAAAATTCTAAAAAACTAAGTAGATGGTCCTGGTAAAGATGGCGTGGCCGCGGTAGCCGAGTTGTATGGGTATCGGATCGTGGCTTGCCTAGTCACTAGTTCGAGCCCTGTACCACCAAAGACCCACCGTGTAGGGCAGCGATGCACGTCAAATCTATCGAGAGCTGAAACGTCCTCCCGTTGGTGTGGTGGGGTAGTTAGGAGAGAGGGGGACAGCTCAGGTGTCATCCACGTCACTTGACCATGGTTCAAAATTACGTGGTCCGTCACCAAAAGTCCTAGTGTAGCTGAACAGTGCGACGTTAATATTCAATCAATCAATCAAAACTGGTAAACATGGCAGGGAAACGAAAATTATTTAGATATGCTGAAAGGGCAATTAGTAATGGGGGGAGAAGTAATTTTCTCTTACAATATTGAAATATATGTAGAAGTGACATTCCTCATCATCTTAATATTTTAAAGGTTAAAAACTGGAAAACGATTGCCAAAATTAAAGGCGCCTGGAGAAAACCAGGGCTGTTGAGCCTTTGAAGAAGAAAAAGGTGTTCGCCATCGGAACAAATAATTCACTGTCAAAACTAAATGTAATTTATAAAAATGAGATGAATATTATTTTATAGAATAAAAGAATAAGTCTCTTGAGGTATTTTTTTTCATTTTGATCTGTTATGAAAATGAAGTGTTTGTTACTCAAAATGCAGAAATAAGTGAAAGAATAAAATATACGTAGTATAACTGAATCTATACATTTATCCATGCAGGAAAAATTTATTTATTTGAAAGTATTTTTAAAAACAAAAAAAAATTTCAAGAAAGTATATATATAAGTCAAGATTACAATACAAACTTATTTTTCGACGTTCTGTTTTGTATTTAAATTCCTACTTTCAAAAAAGCATTTGTGTTTTACTCTGCGCCGTTTACCAAATTCCTTTCTATTACAGAGACACTTTTCTTTAAATAGAAGACTCCAAGATATTTAGTGTTTTTATAGGAAATCTATTTGATATTTAGAAGATAATTGTGATAAAATATTTCTTGGGTTTAAATAGTTATTAATTATAACTATCAATTATGCTAATACACCTGTGACGAATCTATACGGAACTTTATCACTAACCTTCTGAACCGACCTTTTTAGGGAAATTTAATTCCCTACCTATTTCCAATCAACTCCAAAAAGCGGACAGGATTCCTTGTTATGCAGGTTAGATTCAGTATTTAAGTCAAACGAAATAGTAAAGTTAGAGCAGTAGGAGATAGATATTGAAACATAGAGTTATTGTGATTTTGAATTGAAATATTGTTGTTGAAGATAAATTATCCTCATTGAAGAATTGAGATTCTTGGAGGTAAATATCATTTTGAAGTTAAAGTCTCATTCAAGCTTTAAGAGTCGGATTAAAGTTAAATGTTCAATAAGAACATTATTAAATATAATTCTGGGATCTCTTATTGTGGTAATTTCTACGTGATCGTTATTTAATAAATTAATTAATTAGATCATTAATTAATTGAGTTAATTTAAAGGAACCTCATAAACCTCATAATATTAAAATTACTGTTAATAAGTTTATTTGATTCTATTTGGGAAAATTAACCAAATAAAGAAAGTTATTTATAAAAATGGCTACTGGTTCATTTATGTCTCATAATTATTCTAGTTCTCAAAGTGAGGTCCTCAGGGACCATTACACACCCAACTCTTTTTTTCACGAATTTGAAATAACATGGTTCAACAATAAACTCTTTAACACGACTTTTTTGTTGTAACACGAATCCCATAAAAAAAAATATCTGGAGTTACTGGGAATACCCGAATTTGATAATCACTTTTTTCTTTATTTTGTTATAAATACT
Organism: Trichonephila clavipes; assembly: GCA_019973935.1. Taxonomy (NCBI): domain Eukaryota; kingdom Metazoa; phylum Arthropoda; class Arachnida; order Araneae; family Nephilidae; genus Trichonephila; species Trichonephila clavipes. The sequence continues at coordinate 669,192 of BMAU01005279.1, forward strand.
AACAAAATATATTGTTATACTATAATTGTATTTTGAGTTGAAGTGTTCAGTTCGCAGGAGCCAATAAAAATTTTCAATATAGTTCTAAAAATTGATGCTAAAATTGAAGTTATTTTTAATTCGATGGTGACATTTCCAATATAAGTTGTGTTGATGATAATTCTTTCTATTGTTGTTGTTGGTGGCGTTGCTGAAGTTGCCAGAGCCCGAGACAGATTAGACTTCTACAGGATAGATGGCGACACCACCTCCACAATTTGGGCATGAGCTAGAAGGGAGAGAAGTATTCTTCAGTGTCCTCCACCCGTTATTTCTGCTGTGACTGCCTCAAGACTTTCGGACTTACTGATTAACGAGCACGTACTCCGTGTGTACTCGGAGGGTATTTGGTTGCATCGGGCTTCGAACCCAGGCCTTCTGGTCTGAAGTCCGATGCTCTAATCACTAGACTACTCATGGTCCCTTTATATTAAAGGCCGTTAATAACGAGCGAAAATCTTCCTGGGAATCAAAGCCAACAATTTTTCAAGACATATCTGAGAACATCATCTGCTCATAATACAGAAGTTCGTTCCCACTTTATGGAAACGATTTTGATTGTTAATTTTCCTCAATGAATATCGTATTTTTTGTGGCAATTTGCTTCTATCCTATAGCCATGATTCTTGACTATAGCTCTAGCTCGAATTTTTCATGAAAAAGTAAAATTTTTCTTAGTACTTCGTACAAATCTTACTTCATTCCGCTTGAACCGTTTTCCAAAGTCCGTTCAGTGTTTTTGGGTGCCGTTTTCCTAAGGCTCGTTTTAAAAAAAACCGAAAGCCCAAAAGTCCATTGTAGAAGTGTAGGGGGATTTTACACTTATTTCATCAAATAGGATACACGTTGTTCCTGTCTCTGGTTCTTTTTTTTTTGTTAAATAAGCCACAGTTGACTTAGACGTGTGACTAGAGGTTTTGTCCACATGAAGCTCAACTTTACGTTTCTTCACGTCACAGAGATATGGATCTGCAACAGATTCTCCATCCCCTATCTGATAATGTATTTTGGAGCTGACAAGTAGAAGACCTGAGTGGGGGAAAAAAAGTTCACTGAGTCAGTTTAAGTGATCTGATTGGCTGGTAAGGTAATGCAGGCGACTGGGGGTGGTAGTATTCTGATTTCGGCGGAAAAAAGTCCTGAGAATTTTGACAGTCAACTGGGAGCTGTAGTAAAAGCAATGGCATTGGTTGGTAGCAATAAGTGAGAAAGCTCTTTAATGGCTACCCTAAAAGCTAAACTTTGATGCTGGGCGTCACTGGGAAACGGAACGCGAAGCGTTCCTCCATCCCATATCTAGATAGTGTATGTGGCCTGATGTGGGTGGGCCTGCCTGGGAGTGAGTGTCCTGATTGGTTGGTCGAACTTGGCAAGAAGGCGTGGCTACAGAATCTGAGTTTTTCTTGCATACGGTTTCGGCGGTAAAGTCCTGAATAGTCTGAATGGCACTGCTGTGATTGGTCAGTGGCACTGTGAAAGTAGGCACTCTATTGGTTGCACTGATGCGTTGGTACAAAACAAAGGGGAGGTCTAGAAATCTGCCCTGTGTGGGGGTTGCAATTGAGTAAAAAAGTTAAGAAGTTAAAAGAAATTAAAATAAACAAAATGCATTTGGAAAATAAAATAAAGAGAAAATTTAGCAATGATAGTCGTTACTCTCCACTCGGTGAGTGACTAAATTAATTGTTAGGGGGGATTATACGAATCTAGGAGTATTCTCCTAGGTCTTTTAAGATCAGGCATTGGGATGTAGTTATTAAGCATTTTAACATTTTCATTATTGGAATTAGGTAAACTATTAAAAAAGGAGATTGCCAGTTTTTGAATGTAGGCTTTGAAAGGAATTATTTTAATATCTTCGTAAATTTTACTATTTCTGGCATATCTATTAGCTTTAACTATATTTCTTATTAATGAGTTCTGAGCAACTTCGAGTATTTTAATATTAGAATTTGCGGCATAGCCCCACACAGGTGATCCATAAGTCAAAATTGGACGTAGAACGGCAGTGTAGAGAAGCAAAGCTAAACTTTACCAATGTCCTTTCTATATAAGGTTAAAATTTCTTCTTCAAAAACTGGTTCTAAAATATTCTGCTGATAGTAGAGTAAATTAATTTTGGCTTTACTTGAGACTTTTTTGATTTTTAATTGGCCATTGTTAGAAAATCCTGGAACTATTTTGAATCTCTTTGGGAACTTCACTGTACACTGAAGAAGCCATTTGGTATGGTCATTCCCGTCAGTTGAGCAATAGAAAATTGATCTTCTTTTACTACAGACACTTAAATATACCCATGATTTATCGAGTTTACCACAAATTTCCATTTTTCAGCCACTAAGTGTTTTTTACATAGTTTTCTACAATATACTTTTCTTTTAGCAATATGTTTTTAAAAAAGAGACAAACCTTAGCTTTAAACATCCATTAAATCCTTATGATTGATTTTAATTACAGTTCCGGAAGACATTTCTAGTTTCGATACAATGAATTTTTCAGTCGGCGGATTTTCTTACAGGATCAGAGACCTAACTTTCTTGATAGTTGCCTGCGTTTGAACAGGAGGAAATTTCGTGGTCATGTTTTCATTTTTATATTTTCTCTATCTCTCTCTACTGGACACTTTTTCCCTTTCAAAGTTAATATATTATAAATATCTTTGATTGAAATGCAAAAAAAAAAGTCCAGTATAAAAAAACTTATATTGTGTTCCTACAAAATTACAAACAAAATAGGGCTAAATTCTAATACAGCCCACCCCTTGTCGAAAAAATTTTCCAAGTCTTGACAAAAGAGCGCCAAGGCGGTTTTTCAATTTCGAGACCGGGGAAACCAGGGAAAATATGGCGTTTTATAGAAAGGAGCAAAAATGGAAAAATTTCATGTAAAATTTGGCTTCTAAAAATGGGAAATTAATGACATTCTATAAAGAATAAATTGATAACCGATGGACAAAAATGGAATTTTTTTAATACTTATAGAATAGCTCCATGGAAAATTTAACTTATGAAAAATAGGAAATTAAGAACATTATTGGGAAAAAATTGATTTTCTAAGAAAAAAATTTAGATTTTTAAGACTTTAAGAACAAATTCCTCTAAAATTTAAAATTTTAAAAAAGATGAGAACACACTTTCCGAAAATTCTTAAATAACTTTTGCTGAAACACATTCTTTCCTTATGCTCTTGCACACATGCGAATTCTCTCCTACTTTTCTACTACTTCTCTATTCATAACAATCAATTACATTCTTCCTTTCTTGCAAATGCGTACTATTCCCACACTTCAGATTTCAAACTTTGCAGCAATCAAACCTTTTTGCATTCAATAATTTCTTTTTGTTTCCAAAAATTTTCTAAAAAAACCTATAAGGTCTTGCATTCGACTCATTGAGCAACCGGTATTCGCACGTACTTATCAATTAATAATCAAGCATGCAGAAAATAAAGCTGACTCAATTGCCATTATTATTAAGTTAGTAGCTAATTACCAACCAAACGCAGTTAACTAACAGTTACTAATAACGATTTCTGGTTTTAAAGCTAATAAAGAAGAAATGTTAGCTGGAGAAATATCAGGGGCGTAGCTACCGCCGTATCAATGATACAGGGGCCCCAACATGTGTAACTGCAGTCCCACTAACAGGGCTCCCATATCTAAAAAAGGGCCCTGAAGGAATTTTGATACAGGGCCCCCTCAGAACTAACTACGCCAGTGTCACCCAACTTAGAGACAAAAAAAAGTTCAAAAACCCGGGGCGGACTAAAATAGGAGCCGGCACAAAGCATCTTTCTGTTCTTGTGAACTCTTGAATTAAATAAGTTGTCGCTTCGCAATATAAACACAAGTAATATAAAAAAAACTTAAGTCAATTCCTACTTAGATCAACAAAGAAAAATTTTATTTTAGCTACTTTTCATTAAATAGTTACAATTAATATAAATATGTATATACATATGACAAAATCACAACATTAAGTGGTAATTAATTTTTATTAATTATCATTAAAGTATCGTATTGTCATCCAAAACAATCATGCATATGTTACCGGCAAAGTATGAAATCCGGCATTCTATAGAATGCCTAGGCATTGTATACACTCATGTCTATAAATTAAGGATAATGAAGTTCAGGCAAAGAAAGAGACAGAAGCAAAACAAATTTGACTTATTTGTAAAATTTATTTATTAAACAAAAGGTAAAGAGCAAATATATGATATATAATTAATATAATTAATAAAAATTGCGATTTTTACTCCCTGGAGCAAATTTCAAAAAAGAACCTACTTACAAAAAACAGTAAAACATGGTTATTACGATGGTTAATACGGAGTATGTCTCCCGGACGATGCAATACAGGCCTTACAACGTCTAGGCATGCTGAGTATCAAATTATCAATCTGATCTTGGGGAATATTACACCACTCATCAAGCAATGCCCTCCGAAGTTCCGGTAGACAGTGGGAGAGGATTGGCGGGCTGCAATTCGTCGGCCAAGCATATCCCACACATGCTCTATTGGATTCAAGTCCGGTGAGTATGCTGGCCAATCCATACGGGTGGTATCCTCCAAATGAAGGCATTCGTCTACAATGTTTCTATGGTGAGGACGGGCGTTGTCATCCATAAAAAGAAATTCAGCACCCATGGCGCCCCGAAACAAACGTACATATTGTTCCAGAATGACATCCCGATAGATGTGGACTGTCATCGTTACACTCTGAACATGCAGGTCAGTTCTGGAACCAAGAATAATTCCTCCCCAAACGAGCCATCCTGCACCACCGTAACGGTGTCGTTCAATGGTGTTCTCGTGGTGGTAACGGGTACCTGGAGCTCTCCATATTAAAGTCCGGCGAGAATCAGACTGCAAACTAAACCTAGTTAATCGCAGGCGACAGTGAGTTGCGGTAAGTGGAACACATCTGACAGACCTACGAGGATATAGACCAATGTGCCCTAAGCGTCTGTACACGGTCTGCCTTGAAACTGTCGTACCGGTAGCTGAAGAGAGCTGACGAGACAGGTCTGATGCTGTGCTCCGTCTTTTTCTTTTGGCAGTAACTGCCAAATACAGGTCCTCATTCGGCGTTGTAACTCGGGGGTGACCTGTGCTGTAACATCTACTCACATTACCATCATCTTGGAATCGTTGCCAAAGCCTGGAGATGACACTCTGGGCGATTCCAAGTTCCTCGGATACTTCCAGCTGGGTACGTCCACATTCCAGTCATCCAATAATTCTACCACGTAAAAAATCATCCAAATGCTAACTTTGTGCCATAACTATGCGGTTATTGCTCTGAAAGACTTTTAAAGCGCTTGTGAACACTTTTACTTCTTTGCCACCATTCCTTATATACCCCTCTCTTACACTCTCGTCATTGTGACGTACTATCCGCGCCATCTGGTGGTTTCCTGTAATTTGCATATTCTTCTTCAAGATGTGTGTGAAAATTCTACAGGTGAAATTTTTATTTTAGAGTTCAATTTCTGTGTGATTCTGAATTATCCTTAATTTATGGACATGAGTGTAGAGTGCCTAGGCATTGTATAGAATGCCTAAAACTAGTCAGCAATGTATGAAATGAATCATATTTCATACATTGCCTAGGCATTCTATAGAATGCCAAATGAGAAACCGGCAAAGTATGAAATACATCTCCGATTCGTTTCGAATATTGCGTGGCAAATCACGAGACTTTTAACGGGTGCCTCAGGCTTAGATTTTGTAAGTTGCACATTGCGGTTTGTTCGAAAGTGTCAAAATACTCAATTTTACTAAACTTTTTCAACAAAAATTGGTTTTTTCCTGTGCTGCATAAAAATGGAGAAGCAAGAGGTAGTGTTGGAGAAGGAATCATGGTTTACCAGGAGGGGTCGGCAACCTATGACACACGTGCCACATGTTGCGCGCAGTACAATTCTCAGTGAGCTACTCTACAAATTTGTCTATTTTTTAATTGTTTAAAAAATTCCCTAATATGAGGTACGCTGAATCCTATTGGTAGATTGGTTTGTTACACCACAGCTAAAAAGTTGCCGACCTCTGGTATATAGACATGAAATAACTATTCAACGACGAACTGCCCTCAATTCGAGTTAATGCTGCAAAAATAAATAAAAAAATAATGAAAAGTTTTTTTTAAAACTAAAATTACTTACTAGAAGTAAATAACTGATATGCAAAATGCCAAAATGACTGCTAAGAAGGAACCCAGGAACTATTGGTTGCTGAATAGCTAAGATGTGATGTTTGTGGAAAATAAAAGTAAAATATAATCTGTTAAAAAAGGCGTCAGTACCATTCAGAATTGATCCTCAATCCCAGTCCGGGGATCAAATGGTATCGGGCCACTCAAGGCGCATTAAACTATTTCCATTTTATTTACTGGGGTATACTTCTCTCGTGTTTGGGCGACTTTTCCGTGGAAATCCCTTTATATTTCATGTAAAATTACTTCATATTCGTTTTTTGGTTGTACTAAATTTTATTCTGAAGGAATGTTTAAATACAAATAAATTATTAAATCAAAACAATTTAAAATATAAATAATCAACGTTTCATCCCCAGCGGGCCGTGGTAAGATTATCAAACATTGACCGGTCCGGAAGATAAAAAGGTTGGGAAGAGTGCTGCTATACAGTATTACGTCACGGATTCTGAGGACGTGATAGAATTCTGTGAAACAACTTTCAACCAAATACAAAAATGTTACACGTTATGATATCGAACTGTACATCCACCTTTGTGGACCGTACCAGAGAAAACAGAAAATTATTTCAAAGAAGTTATTGTGAAACCTGTGATTTTTTTTCCGAATGCCAATATATTGGCACTTGTAATGAGTGGAAAAGTTTCTATCGACTTGGAACTAATAAAGGGATTTTAGAAGTACAACTTACTTTGTACGCTAAGAATTTGTTTAGAATCGAAGATATTCCTGACCATGAAATTCCTCTCCTGTCAGTTGCAATAGCTCAGTTCAATGGAAGCGGCCACGGATTTGTCAAATGTATGTGTAAAACAAAATACCAACATAAGAATAGTCTTGGTGGGGAAAATGCAATGAAATGTAATTCAAAATGCCATTCAAGCTTACCATGTTGCAACAAGTAGGTTAATTTTAATTTTTTGTTTTTTATATGAAAAATTTGTTTTCCTTAATAATAAAAACATGAATTTTGTTTGGTACAACTTTCATCTCCCTTTACGTATTTTAAATAATTTTTTAATGGTACTCTCAGTATTTTGTAAGAATAACAATTGTATTTTTAGGAATATACATTATATTGATATAATAAACTTATCATGACCTTATTTCATACTTTGCCTAAATAGTTTTAGTCATTCTATAGAATGCCTAGGCATTCTGTACAATGCCTAGGCAAAGTATGTAATAAATGTCATATTTCATACTTTGCCTAAAAACGTTCGGCATTCTATAGAATGCCGACATTTCATGCTTTGCCGGTAATGTACATAAAATTTCAGTTCAACTGAATCCTTTAAAACGTGAGAAAAAAACCTTTTCAAGTTTTGACACAAGTCGTCAAAATGGTCGCTAAGTCACCAAAAATGATGCCAACGTGGCTGTATTTATAATTACTTAAATAATTAGTTTTAATGAATTAATTTTTACTAATTATAAATAAAAATTGTTGCATTGTCATCCAAAACAATCATGTACGTAAAATTTCAGCTCAATTGAGTGCTTTAAAATGTTTTTTATTAACGATTGAAAATCCCACCAAGATAAATAAATATATAAATATATAGAGATTGCTAATAGTAGGAATTGAAAAAAGAGTATGTGTGCTTATGACCACGCGATAGAAGGGATAACTTCAAATTTTGTAATGTTATTTCAGGGATTAGTTATGAATAAAAAACAAGGGAATATTAATATTGCATGTAAACTTATTTATTCGTATGTCTGTACCCATACAGTAATATTTTTTACGAAATATATAATCATATTTGTGAATTAATTGTATTCTAAGAAGGAAACAATAGGCTTATGGTAGCTGTGAAATAGGTGTTTGCGCAAGCGCAACAGCACTGCCTGGACTGCGCATGCCCAGTAATTCTGATGTAACTAAAAAGAGTTGTGAGTAAAAAATAAACACCAGTCCACTAAAAACTGTGTTCTGAGTGAGTGCTGAGTATTCGACGGAGTGAGCCATAACAGAAATCAAAGAGGGAAAGATTTTTATTTAGATTTATTTTGAAAGCTTTCCAGTCTGTGGAGACCGCTCTGGGATTTGGGAGTGCTTCTACGAGTTTGAAGTTAAAATTTAAGAAAACCGGATTATGGTCTGAGGAAAGATCGTCGATGGAGTTAATTGTAAAGGGGTAGTAGAAGTTTTTAATTAGTGCGATATGTCAATGGTGTTAGCGGAATTGTGACCAAATCTAGTGGGAGTTGAGGGAAAGGCGATATTTAAGTTAAGCATATTAGCGAAATTAAAGAGGTGTCTTCCTCTGGTAGTATTATTTTTACAATTCCAAGCGTTATGAGTGGCGTTGAAGTCTCCGAAGAGAATACAATTACTAGCTGTTTGAATAAAGTGCTCGATGTCAATAGTAAATAAATTTTCATCGGAAGAGGGAAGAATATAAACACATGTAATAGAAATGGGATCATGCTTGGGGGGAGTTAGTATTATATTAGTTGCTTCAAGAGCTCGAAGAGGAGGGGTGGGGAGGCAGTAGTTTGAGAGAGTTTTTAACTAGAATCAGAGTTCCACTGCGGTGCGGTCCATCGGAGATTCTGTCGTTTCTGTGACAGGTGTAATTCGCTATATTAAAGTTGTATGAAAGTCTCAGGTGAGTTTCTTGTATGAGAAAAATATCCGGGGAGTGCTTCTCTATAAAAATACGTAGTTCAGCAATTTTTTCTTAGTAAGCCGTTTGCGTTCCATGAACACAAACTGAGACCAATCGGGGATGAACTATACATTATTAATATTGTTACACGTTGCCTCTATTTGGGCGTACATCTGATTGGGATTTAATTGTTGGTTTGTATTTAAGTTATTGCCGTTACAAAGAATCTGGGATAGCTGCATAAGACAATGCATTGTCATTTGCAGCGTTGTTTGGATATTAAAATTATTGTTATTATTCATGTTATTAAAGTTAAAATTGTTATTTCTGCGATTAAAATTGGGGAAGTGATTATTATTATATCTGTTATTGGGGGAATTGGTTTGTTGGTCTCAGTTTGTGCCGAAGACCCAGGTCCGCGTGTCGCCATCTGAGGGGTGTTTTTTGAATTAATAGTTCCGGTTGTCGCTTGTGCGTAGGAGATATTTGGTCTAACTAAAAGCTATTGTAAATGTTGGTGTAAGCATTTCTGTTGTTTTTCGCGGCTCCTTTTGGGGGTTTGGGGAATGAGGGGCATCCTCTGTAGTTTGCCATATGACCGTAGATGTTGCAATTTATGCAGTAAGGCGTTTCAAGTTTTTGTTTAATGGGGCAATCTCGGGTGAGGTGGTTTTCACCACATTTTAGACATCTTGGGTTTAGGTGGCAGTTTTCAGAGCTATGGTTGAAATTGTTGCAGGTGTAACATTGAGTTACACCCCTACCATCATAACCCTCAACTCTGATGCTGAGGTAATTTAGGGTTTTAAGATCGAATATTTTTAGATTGTCAAGATTACGGGGGAGGGTGATTAAAAAGATTGGGAGGGGGCGTTTGTTTTTTCTTCCAATTAATTGATTAACTCTATCTGGGGTGTATCCTAGGATTTCCAAATCCTGTTTAATTTCTTCTGGGTTTGTGTTTCTGGGGAGGCCTTTGATAACTACTTTAATGGGGCGTTCTGCTTTTGATTTTATAGTATAAAATTGAAATTTAAGTAATTTAAGGTGTTGTACGGCCATGCGTCTTTCTTCGGCGCTGTCAGTATACAGTTTTAGAAATTCACCCGTTAGGCGGGATCTTATTTTGGGGAATGCTTTTGTTATTGCTGCCATTTGGGCTTTGTAGTTTTTTTCGACGAAAAGCATGATGGGTGGTGGGAGTTGATTTTGTGGAGCATTTTGACTGGCCGAATTGTTCCGAGCCATTGGGGTTTCCGTTGGCGACGGGACCTGAATTTTCGAGGTTGTTAAAGTGAGCGCCTTGTGGCAGTTCAAATTTATTTTGGGACATATTTATTTCTTCATTATCAGTAGTTTCAAGAATTATTTTTCTTGCCGTTTTTCTTTGGGGGGATATTCGAAGTTGGAAATTTCTTTCCTTTTTCCAGAGTAGTTAGTATCAGGGGTCGATTTTAAAGGGGAATTTTGTGGAGTTTTTTCATGGTGGGGGCAGCCAGGGATAATGCAGGGTTCAAAGGAGTCAATGTCACTTACCGCCAGTGCCATGGCTTCTTCGATGTCATGCAGCTCAGTGAGTGCTCTGACGTAGAAGGGTTCATCAGGGTGGTGGTCGGGCATCATCATCAGTGCGTCGACGCAGGCCTGCTTGCATCTGCGGAAAGTTTCCATTTTGGCAAGTTGAGCTTTATTATATTTCAACTGCTCACATGGTGTGAGCTGAGGCGAAGGTGTCCTTGTAGCGTTCCGTTGCAATTCAGCTTGTTCCAGTTCCATGTCGGTTGGTAGGTTGGCCATTTCCAAGTCGTAATCGGTTTTTCAGAAGGGTAGAAAGAGTAAAGGTTATCTCTGTCGCAAGAGCCCTGAAAAGGGCTGTGGGAGTCAGAAAAGTTCGTGCTCAGTCCAAGGCCTTGAAAAACCAACTTTCCGGCATTTTGAAAAAGGGAGGAATGGAATTGCACAAGTGGGGTAGTAGTCATCCGGAACTGGCTTCAAACATCCTCGGAGACTATGAGTTCGAGAATCCAATTGAAACCAAGACGTTAGGAGTGTCCTGGAAATCACAAGAGGATTGTTTTATTTTCAAAATTGCAGTGGAGTTAAAAGACTCCTATACCAAGAGATGTGTCCTTTCGACAATAGCTAGACTGTTTGATCCATTAGGACTATTAGGTCCAGTAGTCGCAAGAGCCAAGATCTTCATGCAGAGTCTTTGGAGTCTTAAAATCGACTGGATCGACGAGTTGCCTTCTGAGAGAGCCAAAGAGTGGCATCGTTTCCTAGAGGACTTCAACAGTGTAAGAAGTATCTGCATTGGTAGATGTATTGTGCATCCTCAAGCGACAAGGGTAGAACTTCACGGTTTTGCTGATGCTTCAGAGAAATGTTACGGAGCAGTGATATATTGCCGTTCTCAATCGCCAGATGGTGCAACAACAGTGAAGCTTGTAACAAGTAAAAGCAGAGTAGCACCTGTGAAGAGTGTCACCATGCCGCGACTCGAGCTGTGTGCCGCCGTTCTTCTTGCAAAACTGATGAAAAGAGTTGAGACTGCCTTACAAATGAAAACACCCCCGTGTACCTGTGGAGTGACTCGACTATTGTCTTAGCGTGGATCCAGAAGGAGCCTAACTTGCTTAAAACCTTCGTGGCAAATAGAGTTGCCACAATCCAACACTTGATTAACGCAGAGCAATGGCATCATGTTTCTTCGGAACAGAACCCAGCTGACCTCGTTTCAAGAGGTCTCGACCCGTCCAGTCTTCTCAACAACGCTTTGTGGTGGAATGGACCTAAGTTTTTAACGACGAAAGATTTTCCGGAAAAGAATACCCTTTCATCAGTGACTGATAATGATGAATTTAACTGTGAATTTAAAAGTAACGCAAAGAGCACACTGTGTTAATTTAAATCTAACAAACTCAACACACACACACATTTATGACTGACCTGTTAAATATAAGTAATAAGTACACTAAAATAATTAGAATGTTAAGTTTTATTTTTAGGTTCATAGCAAATTGCCGAGGAGAAAAAAGGAGAGGACCTTTAGATGTCCAGGAAATCAACCAAGCGGAGGTCACCTTAATCAGGATTGTGCAAAACTACAGGAGTTCAAAAAAGATATCATGAGTTTGAAAGAAAATAATAGAGTGTCTGCAGAAAGTCTTATAAAAAGCTTAAATCCCTTTTTAGATAAAGATGGTGTGTTGAGAGTTGGTGGTAGACTTTGTAATAGTGATTTGAACTTTGAATGCAAATTTCCTGTAATATTACCTTGTAACCCCATAAATTAACGAATTTAATTGTAGAATATTTTCACTTAAAATACTTCCATCTAGGTCCACAGGCCTTACTATATCAAGTAAGACAGAGATTTTGGCCTCTTAGAGGACGTAATGTATGTAGGAAAATAGTACATGATTGTCTTGTATGTTTTAAAAAGTGAAACCTATAACTTGTGAACGAATAATGGGCAATTTGCCTAAAGAAAGAGTTAGGGAAAATTTTCCCTTTGATTGCAGTGGGATTGACTTTATTGGACCGTTTTGGATCAAGAGCAACAAACAGCGTAAAAGCAGTTTGTATAAGATATATGTTTCAATTTTTGTGTGTTTTGTCACTAAAGCTGTACATTTTGAATTAGTGTCGGATTTAACAACTCAGACATTTATTGCCTCATTAAAGAGATTTATTGCTAGAAGAGGAAGACCCTCTCTAATATTTTCTGATAATGGTAAAACATTTATAGGAGCTAATGCAGAACTCAAGAGATTGTACAAGTTAGTGATAAATCCTGATCCTGAATTGGCTGGTTTCTTAGTAGATGAAAATATAAATTGGAAATTTCTCCCTCCCAGAGCACCAAATTTTGGCAGCTTATGGGAAGCTGGCGTAAAGTCGTTCAAATTCCATTTTAAACGTGAGGCAGGCAATTCTAGGTTTACTTATGAAGAGTTTCTAACCATTATGACTCAAATTGAGGGAATTTTGAATTCCCGTCCTCTCACCCCTTTGTCAACGGATATAGACGATTTGTCGGTTTTGACACCGGCACACTTTTTATTGATTGATTGATTGAATATTAACGTCGCACTGTTCAGCTACACGAGGGCTTTTGGCGACGGACCACGTAATTTTGAACCATGGTCAAGTGACGTGGACGACACCTGAGCTGGCACCCCCCTCTCCTAACTACCACACCACACCAACGGGAGGACGTTTCAGCTCTCGACAGATTTATCGTGCATCGCTGCCCTACACGGCGGGTCTTTAGTGGTACTGGGCTCGAACTCGTGACCAGGCAAGCCATGATCCGATACCTATACCACTCGGCTACCGCGGCCACGGCACACTTTTTAATTGGAAGACCAATTACTTCCATTAATGAACCAAACATTATACATATAGAAACAAATAGATTAAACATATATCAGAGATTAACAAAAATTGTGCAGTCTATATGGAAAAGGTGGAGTAATAATTACTTAAGTAATCTTCAACAGAGATCTAAATGGAAATTTGAAAAGGATAACGCTAGAGTGGGTGATTTAGTCCTTATTAAAGAGGATAACTTAGCAGTCAATAAATGGCTAATGGGCAGATTGATCGAGGTATTTCCTGGAAAGGATAATAGAATTAGGGTTGTAACAATCAAGACTCAACATGGTGTAGTAAAAAGACCTATTTCTAAAATTTGTATCTTGCCCATGAGAGAATGAATTTTTTTTTTTTCTTTTTGTATTACAAGATTTTTACTTATTTTTAAGTTATTGTAATTAATCTTTTAGTATTGTGTGTATTTTAGTGAATTCTTTCTGATTTATAATTATTTTAATAATGTTACATTTTAATATAACAATATTGTAAAAAGCCATGAAACTTATTGAATGTTGTAACATTGCAATGCCGGGCGGAATGTTTGCGCAAGCGCAACAGCGCTGCCTGGACTGCGCATGCCCAGTAATTCTGATATAACTAAAAAGAGTTGTGAGTAAAAAATAAACACCAGTCCACTAAAAACTGTGTTCTGAGTGAGTGCTGAGTATTCGACGGAGTGAGCCATAACACACAATAGGTTATAAATACTTTAGATTCAAAATTATTCAAATATCTAAGAAAAACTCCGTCAAGCGTTGCTCCGTACTTTTTCATGCTTTCATTTGCACCTTTTGACATAATTAAATTGAATTTTGATTTTAAAAAATTTACTAAAGACTTTGATTTGTCTTTTGAAAAATCTACATTAAAATCCCCACTTAAAATAATAGGCCATTTGTTCAGAAGAGTTGATCCGGCTTCAGTGTAGACAACTAAATTTTTGTGAATAAATTCGATAATTTTCTCTACATTTTGATTTGGTGAAATATAAATAGTAAACATTGAAATATTTGCTCTACATTTCGCTGCTCAAATTTCTCCGATACATGACTCTTTAAATCCAAATGATTCAGTTGTATTGTTATGAGTAGTATTGTTATCCTTCAGTAGTATTGCCACCATTGTTACAAGCGTTACAAACCCGAGCGTAACAATGTATGACTTTTTAAAAAGCATCATTCAAGTTCACTCTCCAGCAAAACGCGCCTAAATAAGTTATCACTTCAAAAAATAAGATTTTCCAAGCTAAATACAAAAACAAAGCTAAGTACCAATTCAATATATATGTGTGTGCTCTATTTTTAAAATATTCGCTTTTTCTTTATGTTATTAATGTCACAGGTAGAATTTAAAAAAATGTTTCTAATAAAATTTGTAAATTTGCCTTAACTCTCAGTATTCAAATTTACACACAAACTGCATAAATTAAAATATTCCTTGATTACCAACAAAACACTTTAACCAAATAAAATAAACAAATTTTAAAAAATATGATCATCCCGGAACATTAAAATTTCTAATATTATACATATATAACACATATCAGTAGCTCACACAGGAATATTTCAAGGGGGAGGGGTCCGGGGTCGAAAGTTCATTATTCTTGTATCATGCTTCTTTTGATTTTGTCGATTTGCGGGAACAAATCACAGTAAAAAACTAATTTTTGAATAAATAATTAGCATTGATTAATAAAATTAATCATTAATAACAAATAATTAAATTTTACGTACTATATACTTAGAATTATAATGAATCGGAAAAAAAATCAAGGGCTCTGGGGGATCCGGACCCCCTCCTTGTGTGTGCCACTGACACATATATATTTTCTGTACGTATGTGTGTACTGACTCATTCTAACATTTTCCATTCTAGCAAGTACTGTATCTATTATATATATGCATTTTCTAAGATATATGTATGCGTATAATTTGTAGTTATTTCAATTCACTTCTGAATTTCACACTTTTTGTAAATTCACAGGGTGGAAAGTGTGATATAAATACTACAAACTATGTTTCATTTATATGACGCTCTGGTGTGTGTATCCGTTCTTGCAAAAATATCTCTTTTAGCAACTACTAATACTAAGAATCTCCTAGAGAGAGAGCCACGAGTTCTACCACAATCTATCAAGCATGTTCATTTGATTAAATTTCCTTTAGTAAAAGAGTTTGGAAGAAAATACACTAAAATAATAATTTATATCTTCTTATACATACCAAAGTTAGAAAACATAATTTTTTATTAAACTAAAAAATCAACCAAACATTTCAAGTAAGAGGGGCTGGTTACTAACTCTATGTTCTAATTTTTTCATCTAAACGCCTATGCGTTATTTGATTGCGAACACCCAATAGGAAAATAGTTGAGCTTCTATTTACACTCCAAAGATGGCAGCACGTATATGTTGGACATTTGACAATGAAAATCAAACAGAAAATTCACCGTTTTTAATACGTCTCTCTAAAAAAAGGTTTTTCCTGATGATGTTAATAAATTTGTCTCACACATGAGAGCAATAATAAAAAAAAAAGCAGCTAGTCATATTCAATATTATAGTTACTAATTATTTGCATGACTATAAATAAATCACAAGGGCAAAGTTTTGAAAAAGTCCGTGTATGTGTCAAGGTGCAGAAGCAAAGACGGAATAAAAATTCAGAGCAATTTTAGAGGAAAAGGTGAATAGAAACATTGTTTTTAAAAAGGCACTAAATTGAAGTACAAATTACAATCAGGAGATGAAGAGGTGAAATTAATTTTTTTCCTGCGTCAATATATTGAAAAAAAATAGAACTACATAATACATGTAAATTTCAGTTTTACAAGTTGAGCAATGAGTATGAACAGTAATATAATTCATACAAGATGGTTTGGTCCTTTGTCCGGCAGATAGAGGCTACCCCCTCCCCCCCCACACACACATAGTTTAATTAAAAATTCTATTTAAAAAATCCGATTTTTTTAACGGATTATATACTTTTATACATATGATATTTTAGAGGTGTTGAATCAATGGGGCTGGAGCGCCTGATCTCATGCCGAGATCTTTATCTCCTATCGTTCAAAATATGGCGGTTACTTTCAAATGGTTGTTTGCCCTTTTTTAATTTTAAAAGTATACATATATAAAAGTTTAGTGAGTGCCAAAAGATTAATATAAATAGTGCAAAGGTGTAGGGAACTGGAAGCAGGTGTTTGCGTTTGGCTGTCGTGTGTGTGAGAAAGAAATCTCAGGTGCGCCTGTCGACTCGCCCTCCGAAGAGGGGTGGGGTCGGCGGCAAAAAATCAGATGCGCTGGGCGGCTAGGAAAGGGAGAGACCGGCGAACCGGCTCTTTCCTTCCTTTTGCCGTCCGCTTCGGTGAGATGGCCGCAAGAGCGGTCGGATTTAAAGATCTTGTGTAACCAACTGATCAAAAAACATAACAAGATTTATACACTACATTTTGTAACTTTACCAAGATACTTTGAAATCTGCAATGCCGCTCCAGCAAACTTTTTTTTTTATCTTGCACAATGAATGCGGTAAACTAAATCTCACGTCTAGGTGCTTATTAATGTTATCTTGTAAAGCAACCTTGTATCAGACCCTCTACAGGGCAGGTGAGTTCAAAGTTTCTCAAATTTTTGCGCAATCGTGTTTTATTTATACAGTAAGATAAAGAAAGAGAAAGTATAGGCTAAACACTCCTATGTTTCTTCTAAGTACCATGTTGATAAAAGAAATAACCAAAGAAATTCAGGCAGAAATTAACGGAAAATCTGATTATATTCTTTTAAAGTAGAAGTCTTTATTGACACTCTTACATTTTGTATTGCTCAGAGTGTATAATTACTGTCAGATTTTGACACGGTTTGCTTTAAAATGTTCCTAACATTCAACATGTAATTTTAAAAATATTCTTGAAAAATTGATTTTTGAATGTCCAAAAGTATTATGCTACCTTAAAGTGGCTAGATAAAAGATAAAATTTTATGAGAAACTCTTTCATAATTTATGTACCACAAAATTGAAAAAATAAACGCAACATTTTTTACAACAAGTTTATTTCACGAAATTTATATTTTCATGAGACAGGAGAAAGACAAATGAGTACTAATCTAGAAATATACAACTAATCAATCACAATATAACAATAACATTCATTTCACATATAAGAAGCTCACATAATAGGCCTTTTGTCTACTTTACAATTAATAGACATTCTTAATTTAAATGGAATTAATTTAACATTATTCAGATTTGAAAGCACTTTATACATTCTGCATACAATTTCATCAGGAGATAAAAGAAATATTGGCACTTAAAAAAATTTCTTTACTATTTTATAAAATTTTACATTTAAAATCTTTATTCAGATGCGAAAAAACTTGAAAATTCAGAGAATAATAGATTTATATTATTTTGGCAATTATATGAACTTTTAATACTTTATTACATTTTAAGTTTTTAAGAGAATGAAATTTTCAATCACTTTTCCAGTCTAATTAAGGAAGAGTAAATATTTCCTTCTGTGTAAAGCATACAATATATTCAAGACCGTTCCCTATCTTATGAATTGCTGAATTTTATGTGACAGAGCACTTAAAAATATATCATTTTATTTGACAGATAAAGAGAGAAAGCTTTTTGAAGCATTCTTCAAAAGATATCAGGCTTACATATCAGTCTAGAAAAAGATACATAAGTGATTCTGAGCAATTCTGATATTTTTATCTACGAAATTTTGGAAGTATTCTCCAGTGATGCAGATCTTTCTTATATAGATTGTTTTGATTTAATTTTAAAACATTCTGCATTAAGTAGTTACAGTGACCTTGAACACAACAAATTTTTTTTACCCATCACATGTAGTTACCAAAGGAGAATGGATAAGTTACATTTATGTCCTGCCCCTTTGAGTAGACTAACAAAAAAAATATATTTGCTTTGCGCATTTGTCTCCAATAAAAGCCCTAAATTAGCTTCAATGAAGATATACAAGAAATGCATTTTTGAATCTATTACATTATGAATAACCAATGGTTACAATCCCCATTTACAGTGTACTTAAATACCTTTTTAAAACATCCTCTCCTCAAAAATAAAGGGGGCAAAAAGGCATGGGAAGAAAAGTAAAAACATTAAAAACTTCCATGTTTGCATGCCAAGTTTAAATTTAAAGAAAACCATTTCCTTGACTAAATTTTTTTTAACATAATACAAAGAGATATGAGTTTTAAAACAGCAGTAGAATCAGTCATACAATTATCAAATTCTCGAAAATATACTACCTGACACACATATATCAAAATATTTTAAGGCTAATTTTCAGTTTTAAAATGCAATAATGATAAAACGGGTGGCTTTTCTTTCTGTATGGTGCAATTTTAAAAAAATAACTTTTTCCCAATCTTAAATTCAAAAATAAGGTTCAAAAGGTTTTTCTAAGATCCCATAAAATGTGAAAAGACGCAAAATACTTTCCATAAAATTGGATATTATTTAACACACTTCTATATAATGTGAAAAAATTCTACTTTAAATCAATAGTCATATACACACCAAAAAATCAATGAAAATATTTATCAGTATCAATACGAACATGGATGGCACAGGGAGTATATGGAAACTTCTACTTTGGTAACAATTAACGACTGTAAAATATCACAGGGTGGTAAAAGTTCGGAGGAGAAGTTCATCAGCATTACATATTATGAAGTAATTGGAAGTTTATGATGGGATAACAACTTTGGGTCATGACACAATTCCAAGTAAAAGATGTGCATCTGAATACAAATAAAGAATAATCATTCAGCTAAAGTCCCCTTTCATGTATTTTCATTTTATACCTTATTTAAATCCTGGATAAAATGATCCAGCTATGAAATGAAATAAAAGAACTAGTATTTAATAGTATTTCAGAAATTTATTTTTCTTTTTACTTGCAATATATTTCTGCAGCCTTCCTGATCAAATATTTAATCTTTCCAACTTTACAGAGAATTCTATGAACTAAAAATTATATAAATATAAATTTATTAAAAAAACTAAGGGTGTCAAACTTTTAATTTCTTTAAATATGTTTTGATTCTAATTGATTTTACATGAGACAAATTGTCACTGTATGTAGACCATCTCCAAAAAAATCATGACATCATTGCACATCTTTCATGGCAATTTCTTCTCAAGAATATTGTTTTCTGAAATATTCTTAAGAAGAATTTAATCTATAAGCCCTCTAAATTAACTACTTACATAAAGATCATAAAATGCTTGACATGAGATCAGATAGCAACAGATAATTAGGGGTCATCTAGGAACCTGGAACTTTTCGAACAAAACTTTTTCTTCAAACAAGACTTATCTGCATAACAAGCTCCTTTTAATAAGACTAAAAAAAGGTGTAAATATTTTTCTCATTTTTTTACAAACTAAGCAAAAATTTGCAGTTGACTTTTAATGTTAAATTTATAATTCATTTGGCTGAAATAAAATTTATAACATGCCCCTTCAACTTGAAGGGCTTTTTTCAAGAATTTAACATATACATTCTATAAATAAAAATAAATATTTAAATGTATTAAATTATTTTTTTAAAAAACTGGATGAGTAATAAAATTTTTCAAAAAATAGAGAGAGAGATGGAGATTTATGTTGACATTGCTAATAATTTGAAAATTAACTAATAAATTGCAAATCTTGAGTTTTGGTTGTATTCTGAAATTCAACACACATTTTCACAAGAATTTTTTTTACTCTTATCACTGACAATTGTGAGCATATAAAATTGAAAAATGAAAAGGAAAAAAAATGCCTTAAATATACAAATAATAAATGCAAATGTTTTAAAAAATCTTAAAAGATTAAAACACAAAATTACAAACAATGTTACTTCAAGTGTATAAATAGACAATATGAATAGCAAAACCAAAATCAAATTATTTCTGAATGGTACAGTTGAATTATAATAAATACATTGCACAGTAAAATCATGCAATATATATAAATAAAAAAACAGGTATATAAATAAATAAAATGTGCAATTTTTTTTAAAGCTTTTGTAATACAATATTTTCAATTCCATTAATTTTTAGGAAAAAAAAAAACATCTGCAGCATTATCAAGAAATAAAACAATCAAATTTACTAATTCAGTCAACAACAAAAGCATATTTAAACGTTTCTCATTTCAATTATTAAAATGATGGCAAGGAATTTTGTGAAGGAAATATTTGAATATAACTTTTCTTTTTTTTTTAAAAAAAAAAAATTATTGCATACAATTGGAAATTTAAAATAACAAATATACAAAATAAATGAATAAATAACACAGAAACATATTTATATAATACATGATAGATTAAACTTAAAAATAAATCACATGCATATTCCATTCACACGGTTCACATACGAATGATTCATCAACAAAATAATTTGTGAAAAATGTACAGTTCTCACTGAGTGTACTTATAAAGAGTACATTATTTACAAATTTTCCATACGAAGATAATGTCTTTGGGGGAAAATTCTCAGCACTGAATTAATGAATCAGGGTTTTTCTTTTATCTTTCTATACAAATTCATTTGTTCCTGGCGATGTTAGTGGTTCCAGACTCTGCAAAATAATAAATAAATATACATTAAACAAATTCAAAATCTATAAACAAAATTCAAAATACATTAACAATACATAAATAACGGAAATAATTAAACTTCCAAATGTAAAAAGGTAAATATTTTGATTACTATTTTTAACCCTTTACAAATTCTCAAAAAATAAACAATGATATGTATCTCATCATTATTCATACTCTTTTTAATTCTTCTAAAAAATAAGAAAACAAAGCCATAAAACTGCAGTGAAAAACATTTTAGCAAATGATTTCCTGAGCAGTGCCCTTCGCATTCTAACAAAAGGCTTACTAACATGCAGCTGACCCTTAGCACAGAAAGGTTGATATTTTCTGCACATCAATTTTGAAACAATGTTGATTTAAGCTCATTTCAAGCCCTGAGCTCAGAAGATCTAAGGGCCCCCTTTTGGCATTGGCGGATCCAAGAAAATCTAGTTAAGTTCAGTTTGTCTGGGGTCTTATGGACCTCTGGGAGCCCAACCCAAGTGCCCAATGGATAAACCTGCACAGTTTTGAAGATTATATCAAGACTTGACCTCACTGAAATTAAAATCCCCGAGACTTCAGGCAAGTTTTCTCCATATCTTTTGTGACAGCAGGCGTTATTTCTGTTTCCATCTGGGTGTCCAGTAATGAGTAGCTGAAGTTATTCATTTAGCTATAGCTAATCAACTGAGAATAATGTGTTATGTAGTTTTTGGAGAAGTCTAGCCAAATTCATTCTACGCTGAAGCTTCAAAAGCAAAAAGAAAGAGATCCCAGACACTCATGAAAATGGAAATATTATTTTTCTAAGAACATTGTTACAATCGTTCACATGTATTCATGAATGCAGCAACCATCTAAATTTTAATTTCAATTTGCATTGTACATTGTGCTGCCATCTGGTGTTTAAATTCTGAGTTTTCCCAAAGGCTGAGTCGATGATGACTACTATGGAAATGGTGTTCTACTTGATGGCTACTCATATACCGCTTAGACAACTGGACTAAAAAGGGATTCCCCATTGAATCACAGTTATTAGGTACTTTTATTCTTATTATTGCTGGTTATGATTTACAAAGAGGAGGTTACCATAAAGTAAATAAAAACATCTATAACTATCTGGATCAAATATAAAGTTCATGTTTTGATAAAATTTAACAGACAATAAAACCCTTTACACATTATGACAATTATTATCATACAACCTCATTTATTCAACACAATTACTTTAATTTTCTTCAACATATTAATTACTGCTTTTGCTTAAAGTTCAAAAAGGCTACCTTTTTAATCAATGACTTTGATAACATTTAAAATAATTGAAAAAAAATTTTTTTTTAAATTTAAAAAAAACTTAAATCTGGAATTATTTTTAAAAAACCTATACTTAAATAACAATGATTTTCATACAATTTCTGACAAATGAATACAAGAGTTGTTTTTAAAGATAAATGGATAAGAATAAAAGACAAAATTGTTAGTTGTTTCCACTTCATGGTAATATATATATATATCTTTTACAAAAAAATCCATATATATATATATATATGTTAACATTACAATTTTTAAGCCTTAATTTAAAAAAAGCATTCATATGAAAAAAAAAATTCCCTTCATCCCCTACTAATTTTAATATCACAAAACTATTTCATCCGAAAAAAATATATATTTGCAATGGCATTTTCAGGGGAAGTTCAACACATTAATCCCATAATGTGCACAATCACATCAATTCGATCATGCTAAACTAGGCTAACTGTGCTCGAGATAAATCAAGCAGAGTCATATTTTAAGTTTCTGTACTTTTCAGACTTGAATCTGATTGCTGTTTGCACTCACAAGACTGATTGCTATCTGTTATTGTGGTTTCATAAATTCAGATAAAGTTTATAGTAAATTTAGATAAATATTATAAAAAGTATTCTTTCATTTGCGAGACTTCAGCATTTGGAACGTATATAAAAAAATGAGGTGAAAAAAAAAATATAGATTTCAGAAACAAATTAGTAGAATGACTTATACAAAGTTATCATAGCAATACAAATGTAAAAAAAATAGGTAGAACAAAACCTTCTAAAATTCTACCACTAAGCTTTATTCTGCCAACATAAAAAAAAGAAGCTCCCACAAGATACTACACTGTGTGTAGTGCTAAGAGGGATAGCAAAGGAAAAAAAAGCAAGGAGTAGTTACAAGTGTAATAACTACAATGTTGAACTATGTGCAGCACCTTGTTTCTAAATATATCAGGCAAAAGAAAATTTTGTGAATAATTTTTTATATAAATAAATACTATTATTATTTCAAATGAAAAAGTGTGAATCAATATTTTTTACCCCTAAATTTTTTTTTCAAAACTAAACGAAAAGAAAGATAATGAGAGTCGAGGTATGTGCAAGATTGCAATACTCAGCTCTTATCTGCAATATGGATCAAAATCTAAAATTAAAATTTTAATTGATTTTTTTATTTCTTAATTTTTTTTACCAAAACAAGGTTTTAAAATGTGTTTTACAAAAAAAAAATTATTTTTTTGGCGACTTTTTTTTCAAAATAAGTGTTGATTAAGGGGTTGGATGCCTATTTCAAAACAAACTTTCAACAAAATTGTAGCCATGAAGAAATTTTACAGCTGATAATCAGATTTCCTCATGAGCTAATAGAATTTTGTACAAGGATAAAGGAACTCTTACCGATGGGTAAGACCTCGCTGGTTGGTATTGATTCTTTTCAAGGCTGAACTGGTCTTCCGTTGTCTTTCTGTAGACAGGATTATCAAAATTCATACTGGTAATATTTCTTCTCAAATATTGCTTGTATAAACAGAAACCAACCTGTAATAAATAAAGGAATATAGTAAACATTTTATAAATCACTCTTAAAACACTATTTAATTTATTATTTTTATATATATACACTCAGGAACATTGAAAATAGCGACCCAAGAAGGAAGCTAAGTACAGTCGTGAAACTTTGCAAATACGTACAGCGTAATGTGATATGCAAATGATCCAGGTTTTGTGCCAATACGCATGCTCATACACACCGAGGTGGCGCTACAATCAGGAAGCGAGTGCTATATAAGCCAGCGCAAATTCGAAGATTCATAAACGTGACGATTACCCGCTGATTGTAGGAAGACTTTGGTAAGCGAAACATGCCGAGTAAACGTGCTAGAAGACATTTCTCACAGTTAAGCGAGTTTGAGAGAGGCCTGATCATCGGGATGAAAACTGCAGGCTGGTCGACGCACCGTGTTGCTGGCCAGGTGGATCGTTCGGAGTGTGCCGTTAGAAATTGTTGGGAGCAGTGGACACGAGAAGGTACCCACACGCGGAAAACTGGGTCTGAAGCGACTAGGAAGACCACGAGGAGAGAGGATCGAAGGATCGTGCAGCAAGCATTTGTGGACCCCACAGTGACTTGTTCAATGATACGAGCAGACGTAGGCGTAGCAATTGTTCCACAAACAATTTCCAGACACCTTTCAGAAGCAAATCTTAAATCCAAGCGCCTTTCCGTGCACTCCCTTTAACACCGGAACATCGGCAACTGCGTCTACAGTGGTGCCAAGCCAGATCAATGTGGAATGTCACAGATTGGCAAAAGGTTGTGTTTAGTGATGAATCCAGGTTTGTTTTGGGGACAGATGATAACCGTGTACGGGTGTGGAGGTGCCCTGGTGAGTGGTACAATTCCCCCCACACTGCTCTACGTCACACTGCCTGCACAGCTGGTGTAATGGTCTGGGGGCCATAGTCTATGATAGCCGGTCCACTTTAATTGTGATGCGTGGAACCTTAATGGGCCAATGTTATGTTGATGATATTCTTCGACCCCATGTAGGACCTTTCCTAAATGGTCTCCCAGGGGCAATTTTCCAGCAAGATAATGCTCGTCCACATACAGCAAGAGTTACTCAAGACTTCCTACGTCATTTTCAGACTTCCATGTCCGGCCCGCTCCCCCGATTTGTCCCCTGTAGAGCACGTGTGGGATCAGCTAAAACGGCAGATGCCATCGTGTCACTCTGTACATGATTTAGAGTTGGCTGTTCAAGATTTGTGCGCCCAGGACAACATAAGGTGTCTAATCAACTCAATGCCGGACCGTGTGGCGGCATGTATTGCAGCTGGAGGTGGTCCAACGCGCTATTGAAGTTGCCCAGTATTTGTGTCGTTGCACACCCTGTATTTGCTTAATTGTCTTGTTTTTGAGATCAAAGGGCGCTTGGATTTAAGATTTGCTTCTGTAGAGCACATGTGGGATCAGCTGAAACGGCGGAATAAATCTCTAAAATATACGTAGAGCAGTGTGTGTGGGGGGGGGAATTGTACCGCTCACCAGGGAACCTCCACACCCGTACACGGTTATCATCTGTCAACAAAACAAACCTGGATTCATCACTAAACACAACCTTTTGCCAATCTGTGACATTCCACATTGATCTGGCTTGGCACCACTGTAGATGTAGTTGCTGAAGTTCCGGTGTTAAAGGGAGTGCACGGAAAGGGCGCTTGGATTTAAGATTTGCTTCTGTAGAGCACGTGTGGGATCAGCTAAAACGGCAGATGCCATTGTGTTACTCTGTACATGATTTAGAGTTGGCTGTTCAAGATTTGTGCGCCCAGGACAACATAAGGTGTCTAATCAACTCAATGCCGGACCATGTGGCGGCATGTATTGCAGCTGGAGGTGGTCCAACGCGCTATTGAAGTTGCCCAGTATTTGTGTCGTTGCACACCCTGTATTTGTTTAATTGTCTTGTTTTTTAGATCAAGTGAATCTCTCATCTGTGTCATTATGTGTATTAAATTTCATTTCAATCCGATGCTTTCTTCTTGGGTCACTATTTTCAATGTTCCTGAGTGTATATATATATATATATATATATATATATATATATATATAATATATATAAAAGAATTTTTCAATATAAATAATATATAATCCAATATAGAATTTTACAATATATAATCATATACATATACATACACATATATATAAATTCATATACATATACATAAACAAAAATATAAAAATAATCATATAGTTATATACCTAAGATAACTAAAAGTAGGAAGGAGGCACATAGTATAAAGACAAATTCCTGGCCTTAGGAACCAGGATTGCAGGTTTAAACAAGTTTTGCGGCGCCAACCTTCACCTGTAATTTGTCATACTATGTACCAAGAGGAAAGGAAAGAGTTATATATGTGTAGAATTTAAATATTAAATCATTAAACTAAAGAACATATGAACATAAAAATAACCTACTGAAACGGATTTATAACGATGGCCAAGAGTGCAGTATCGTGTTCCCGCCAAATAGGGAGAGTAGAACCGCATAAAGTTAATTGCGATAGGATATACGATAATAAGAAATATATATATGTATATACTTTTAAAAAATCATAAAATTAGCGTAAAATATAAAGAAACACAGAAAAATATATATATTAAAAATTTTTTTAAAAAAAGCATGTGACGACATCTATTTAATAATTGTAGGATAAATTAGATATTGTCTAAATTTAAAAAAACATTACAAAACATAATAACAGTAAATAATTACATTAATACAAATTGTATCATAAAAAACCATTATAAATATAATTACAAAGAAAATTAGCAGGGTATCCATGTTCAATACAGTGATTAAAAATTTTTTTAAGATTTAAAAAAATATTAGCTTTATCGCTAACTAATACTTTATTGCGATAAACATAGTTAAAAATAATATTTCTATATATAGATATTGATAAATTAGAATTCCAGTAAGGCACTTTGATGATATTAAAATTAAAGGCATCTCTTTTATCATAAATATTACTATGTAATTTCAAATCCTTAATATACAGTGTTACATCTAGCTAATTAGTTTTGTGATTGGATTATTATTAATTTTAACTAAGTTTAAGTAAGCCGGATAAAAATTAATAATAGGATTTAAATTATCACTTTAACCAAAAATAATTAAATCATCAATATATCTAAAAATGTAGTAGTCATTATTAATAACATAACTATATTCATAAAAATGTAAATAAAGATTAGCCAAACTATTACTAGCTGGGCCCCCTTGTGGGAGTCCTTTCTCTTGTTTATATAAAGAACCATTAAAAAAAACTGATATAATTTTCTTTTAAGACAAAATCTATGAGAGTTTTAAATTTGTTAAAATTAATATTAAGGTTATACATACTGTGGTTTTCTAAAATTACTTTAATAATATCATAAATCAATGGAATTGAAAAGATCTTCAAAGTCATAACTATGAACTGAATAAATATTTTTATCATTAAAAAAATCTATAATCTCTTTACTATTTTTAATTATAGCTTTATTACATTGCTGATTAATAAAGTTTTGTATAATATTATGAAGTAATTTGCCTGCAGTAGTAATATATGTTCTAAAACCATTTGTCACAGTTCTAAATTTAACCGGACTTTTATGGAATTTTGGAGTTAAAAAAAAAATATATGGATACTTAATTTTAGGAATACAATAACCTAATTTTTTATAAATAGCAATAATACGATTACTAATTTCATTATGTGACAAATCTAACTTTTTAAAAGAACCATTATTAAGAAAGTGATCATAAAGAATATTATAATAAAAATACTTACAAATCACAGCATAGTTACCAGGTACTTTATCAATGTAAACTATGATAAAATTCTTTTGTAATTCAAAAATTTCCTGTTTTATATCTTTAAAAGTAGTTTCATATTGAGAATGGTAGCTAAAATTCATAAGGTCTTTTAAAATATTGTACTTATACTCTTCAAATGCCTCAATAGGTAGTCCAAATTTAATTGCAGATTTTGTAATAAAATTATCTATATCTTTAAAAATTTGTTTTTTAACAGTATTGTTGTTATTAGAAACATTTAATCTAAAATTAGTGCCTTTACTCATTATATCTTTTAAAATATTATCATTGATTATATCTAAGTTGCCAGTAACTACATGTTTATGATGACCATCAATAAAATCATTATAGTTTTTACATATACAATCTTCTATATTAATAGAGGGCGAACTATTGTTGTAATTAAAGATAAATCTGCCCATCGTTTTGTTATATTTAAAAGCTTTCTTTACAACAACCTTTCTAACTGGAAAAAGAGACAAATGTCTATTAAATACACTAGAAAAGTTAATTTTGTCAAAAGTTTTATTCATGAATAATAAAGTGCAGTACTCTGTAATAGGTTCATTCATTTTCTCAACATTAATATTAAATTTATTAACTAGATAGTTAAGAATGTCTTTAATAATGTGAACTGCATGACAAACCTTTAAGGAATCATATATATATATATATAAATATATAAACACTTTTCAAAATTAACTTTTTATAATGAAAATCCAAGAATAAATATAAAGTAAAGATGTTATTTAAAGTATTAATACATCACACGAAAAATAAGTATGAAAACATAAAATTAATATCGATTCCAAACTCCTGAAACCTGATATGCATTCCATGAATTGTAAAAATTTTCAGCACATTTTGCCTGACTATTCCTAATATGAAGTAAAAATTATGTGAATTAAAATCTTATTGAAGATTTTAAGTTTTGGGCAATGTTTTGTGCAAGTCAAGATTCAGAAGATATTAATAACACAAGCAAATAATATTTGGGTATAAATGAAAGTGAAAATGTATTAGTTTTTAATAATCATCCTCTATTACACACCATTTATAAGTTTGAAGATATTGAAAAAAATTTAAACTACTTCAAATATATGTTGTTGACGAAAACGAATGAGATAGCTTAAGAAGAGAAGCAAATAAAGATAATTGAATTTATATCAAAAGAACTGTTAAGAAAAAATAAATTACCTAGAAGAACAGCACTTCATAACATTT
This sequence comes from Trichonephila clavipes, assembly GCA_019973935.1. Classification (NCBI taxonomy): domain Eukaryota; kingdom Metazoa; phylum Arthropoda; class Arachnida; order Araneae; family Nephilidae; genus Trichonephila; species Trichonephila clavipes. Next base: position 697,932 of record BMAU01005279.1, read on the forward strand.
CAGGTAAAAAAAAGATTGAACTAAATCTACTACGCATCATATTATATTGTCTAAAAGGCAGTCATTTGGTTGATTTTACTAAGGACATATATAATTAATATATCAAGTGTTTTATGATTTTTTTGAATGACAGATAATTCAACAATGTGCAAGAGCCAACTTTACAAAACACGTTGCAGCTTCTACATCAAAAATAATATTAAATCTCATTTTAACTTTCCACATGTCTAGAAGATTAAATATGACAAATGAATAGATTTTGTAATAAAATATACAAATTTAACATCTTAGAATAAGCAATGTAACATAAAATAGCTTAACAGAATATGAAAAACAGATTAATGAAATTATTATTCAACCACAATAAATAATGACTGTAATAATTTACTTCAGACTGAATCCCCCTTTTTTTTATGAGTAACTTCTCTTTCTTTCTGCTTCCAAACTTTTACTAAAAAAATTCAATGAGATTGCAAGAATTATAAAATATGACTTACCAGAGCTAAAACTAGTGCGAGTCCAGTCAAGACTCCAATTATTATTCCAGCTATTCGACCAGAATCATCTATTACTTCTTGAATTTCTCGCAGAGTTTCATTCATGAACATTGACTGCTGAGAAGGTTTGAGAGTTGTCTGAACAACTGATAGCGTATCAATGGTTTGAGATGAGCTTTCAGCATGGAATGTAGTTGCTTCTAAAAAAATAATAAACTTTGATTTCATTTGTAACAGTATTGTCATTTACAAAAAATATAAAAAATGCAAAAAATCTCAATATGATTTAAATTAAAACAGTATTTAAATACAAAACAAAGATAATTTTTTTAATTAAACATCTTTTAAATATAACATGTTTATATAATTTATTAATATTACATAATTATATAATTTATTAATTATTGTTTATTATATTACACTAAATAATTTATTAATATTTTTACATTAAAAAATTTGTAATCTATCCTCTTTATTTTTAAATATATTCAACTTTTTGTAAATTTCAGATAAAATGGGAAAAAAAGTGCATTTATTACATTCTGAAAATACATATGCTTGTTTTACACAAAATAAAAACTTAACTCAAATAAAAGTTTTCCTAACCAAACTTTTATAAAACTGAGGGGAAAAAAATGCTTGCAATTTCAATTGCTTCCAATCATGATAGCTTTCTATATGTTTAATTTATAAATTCATAATATAGTTTATAACTGTTACCTTTCAAAAATAATATCAATTTATGTGGAAAGCTGTATTATATGAGAGGCATATAAAGTAAAATTATGAAATGCTGATAATACATACAGAAGATGTGAAAAATTTTGTCAAAATGTAATTAAAAGTAAAAAATGTTATTTTCTAATATATTGAGACAATAATTAAGTTTTAATAATTTACTCATAAAGTTTGTAAATAAGTTTTTTAAAACTAATACAGAATTCGAACAAGAACTTCTAGAAATTAATTAAGGAGCACAAAAATTCAATTGAAACAAACAACATCCCGAATTTAAGGACACACACACACATATTCCCATCTACAAAAGCTCTTCAATATAAAATGATTGAAAATATATTTTAAAAGTTTGAAAAATTATTTTAATCAACACAAATAACTAAAAGGCAATAAAATTAAAAACAAGAATATATAACTTAGCTAAGTATTATACTTTCATCTACATTACATACTACACATTACACAAGAAACCTATTTTCTAATGATCATATTTATAAAAAAAAGCTTTTTATTTAAAAAGGAACAACAACTATCCATATCCATTGTAAATAATTTATAGCTATCTTTCTTATGTAATTGAAGTGAATTATAAAAAATATTAAAAAATCCTACATAATGTATTAAATTTAATGTATACAATTTTTACACATTGTTTTGTAGAACAAAAAGGATATGCAACGCTTAATACAGCCATCGTTGATTCGACATAAATATCCTAATTAAATTATGTAACCGGAAAATGCTTAGAGAACTGATAAGAAAAAAAATTAAGTATCAAAAATATCGACTTTTCTAAAGTGAGTTCTATACTAATATTTATGTTTTATTATTAGCACAATTAACAAGGATAAAATCTAACTTCTCTCTTGTAGATTACAATTAAATCTTTTTTAAATTCTTTTTCCCACTTTAAAATGGTCGACGATTTATAAAAAATACAGAAATTGATAAAGGGTAACTACTCATTCTATACAAAGAAGATTAAATAACAATCCATGACGCAAGATATTTGATAGCAATCGCAATGTTAAAACCGAAATCTAAAAGAAACAATAAGCATAAATCATCGGGGGAAAAAATTTAATTTAAAATTTACCCATGTGTTCCACGGCTCGTCCAAGTGAACATCGACCTAGGACGTAAATAAACAGAACACAAGCCCTGTGTAGAGCCATCTTGAAAGTGCGCAGTAGACGAACTGCGCGCCGTGTTTTTGACAGGCACCAGGTGGAAAACGGTGGCCTCGGAAGGTTAAAACAAAACATAGGGGCTGTCCATTAGACAAAACGGGAACACGCCCACTGCTTCCGATAGATGGTGTTTGTGGAATGTTCCACTTTTCAATTAATGAGTGAGGTATTTTCTTCATTAGAATATAAAATACATTTTCTTTCTTTGATTTTCCTCAGCGAATCATTTAAATCTTATCAAAAATTAATTACATGAAAAATATTTCAGATAATAGAAGTTATAGGTAAGTTTTTTTTTTCAGAGGTAGGAATTTTTTGAAATATAAAATGAAAAATTGAAGTAAAAAAAATACGGCGATTATTCCCCAATTTTAATAATTGTGAAACTCAATTTAGCTGTTAAATAAAATTTAAAACCATATCATATAAATCAATTTTAAAATATTTTTTGAGGACAGGATGATATAATAACTACCAAGAAAATATGAAACAATTAAAACATAAAATTCATGAAATAGTAAAATATTTAATTGTATAAAAAATAATTTTAAAATATATGACATTTAACTTTCGTAAATCATGAATTAATTGTTATATAAAGAATTCTAATAAAAAGTATTAAAAAGCATTTAAAACATTATTTTATGGAGAAAGAAAAATAATTTTTGCTAATAATAAGATTTTACTACGATTACTAATATTGTTCATTAAAAACTAATTTCAACTGATAATTCTTTCATTATTATTAGTAAGAAAATCGCTTTCATTTTAATATAATTATCAAAGCTTTAACTCCCTCAGTAGTCCTAACTTTGTAATTATTATAAAATTAAGTCTGCAATGACATATATGAAGGATGTAGTACAAAATTGAAAATTATAATTGAAAAAAATCCAACAGATGGAGAAGAGTTCATAGTAACATCAATCAATCAACAAACCAATCGAAATGTGTTCCAATTACTTATTCATGGCATTTGATCAAATTGTATGACAAGTTAGTTTATTTTATTACATACATAGTATTTTCAGTCGTAAACTTAATATAATATCAAACTTTAAAAATATAAATATAACGAAACCTAGAATTTTGATTTTTGAAATTAAAGTTATGAATCTCTAAAATATTTTTTTAAAAAAATCTGAAAGTTATGAAAATTAAGAAGCTACAATCTAATGAAAAATTTAAAGAACTTGAAGAAATAATCTAAATCTTCCACAAGTGAAACATTGAAATAAAAAACATTTTTAGCAATGGAAGGGAAAATGCAACTCCAAATGAACCTTAGCTATTTTTTTCTTATTTGGATGCACTAGTCTGGGTTTGAGAATAAAAGTAGAAACTCCATAGGATTAATATTCCGCACACAAATTCAAAATGGCGAATACACGGGAGCTTCACGTGAATCAGCATTTAAAAAAATTCACGGGACAGAGATCATGATTTCATATTTTTGTTTCTGAACAATATGACGGGTATTATCAATTATCCACAAAAACACTAAAATATTTCATACATTCAAAATTGTTTTTGAGACAGTTCATGTTTGCATGTACGAGTATAACTAGAAAAATAATCCATACTAGAAAAAAGAAATACAATAGAATCTGCAAAAGTTAACTACTTTCGCAAGTGTCGGTATTTTTCATACATAATCGTGATGTGCGCAACATTTTATATTCAAGAGAATATTTCAAAATTTGTATGCTGACCACTTAAGATTGTGTGATGCATAACATCGATTTACCAGTAACTTAAGCTTTGCAACTTGTATCAATCGAATTAAAGATAACGGAATATGGGGTACCTGAATTATTTTATTTTTTACTATAAGTTGTTTCCTCCTATTTTATTTTAGTCATTTATCGTGAAGGCCATCTGAATTGCCTTCACATCTACCGTTTACATATACAGTCGGAAAAAAAATCAATCATTTTTTTTCTCAAATAAGCTAAGTAATGTATTTAGAAATAAGAAATAGAAATAATGAATGACTTTTTTATTAACTGATGTAATATAAATTGCATTATTTAAAAATACTTTTTTCTGAAAAATTGATTTAATCAGTAGAAAATAATAGTTCTTTTTTTTTTATCTTGAATAAGATGCAAGTGATTCTGCTTCAATTATGGATGTTTTCCATGTATTCCTTAAAACTTTATACGAATGCATAAAATAATTTGTAAAGTAATACTAGTTCAAAATGATAAATCGCTTACAAAAGCTAATTTTCAAAGGTTCTACAGTATTTTAAGAGCCTGTGCAGTTATAAAATCTCATAGCAATTGTTAGAAAGCAAGTAATACTGGGTTCAAAACTCTCAAAATAAAGTTTCTCAAGCAATGAATGCTCAAAAAAGAAAAAAAAATTTCTACTCAAAACGTTTAGAAGTTATTTGAGTTTCATTGATTTTAATAGGCTATTCCTTCAAAATTACGTTCAGTACAAAAACTCATTTAGAGGATAATAAATTACTCTAATTATGCTCTAAAACAATATATTATTTCAAAATTATTATTATTGCGAAAACCTTCAAAAAAAGGTAACTAAATGAAGTATTAAATGGAGTTATAGTACTCACATTTTCATGTACCTTCTTAGATTCCAAAACAAATTCTGTTTCATATTAATTACGTTTTAGCATATTTTATATAAAATTTCTTATATTTTAATATGCAGTGTTTCACTGTCTCGATGATTAACTTCTATATGAAAATGAATTTTAAAATTAGAAAAAACTGCGTCTATTTTCTTTTTAAGGTTCATTCTATTTTGTATATATTCTGTAATTAAAATCTCTCATATATTATCCCTAGAAGCACTTTGTTTTAAATATTCCAATGTAATTCATAGTATTTTCGTGATTTATCGTAAAGGCAATTGAACAAAAAATTTGAACTAATGATAATAATAAGAAAAAATTATGATAAATAAATAAACTAAAAGTTCAATGACATAATATATTTTTTCTCGAAATGTAAAAGAAAACGGAATCAATTTAAAATCAATAACAATTTATGAGGAATATTGTTCTTGGTGCTGTTTATTTGTAATTATTTCTTCCACTACATGTTTTATTACCTAAAATATCCAAGCTTTTTGTCTATTATAACACTTTGTGTGTGTACAATCTACGTTTCTTATAAGATTTATAACATTATAACTTCACAGTTATAAGTCCAACAGGTGAACAAATAAATGGCTTAGACAAGCTCGAAGTTCAACGACATGAACATTTCACAACATTGAAAGATGACGAAAAAGATTTTTTTTTTACACAGCAATATACTTGTAAGTTTTGATTTTATATAAAGAACTGAAGCGCCTTTTTTCAGCTGCAATGAAACAGTTGAAAAAGTAGAAGAGAAACATTCACCTCGAATAAAATTAAAATGATATTTGATTTAAGTCGTTTGTTTTTAAAGAAAAAAATCCTGTTTAAAAAATGCTTATTTTACACTTTATGAAGAAAAATTACTGTATTTGAGAAAAGGAAAAGAAAAGATAAAATAACATTAAAAGAGAGCGAATGTGTGTGTGTGTTATATCAAAATATTTTTCGCCGTAATATTGATATATTTTCATTTACATCAGGTCAAACCTATTAATCACGGCAAATAGTCAAAACATATTTTTGAAAGCACAATAGAATACTTATACTATTTATATTCGAATATCTTACACAAATCTGTCAGAATTTTGCAGTCCTCATTTATATTTCTCTATTCTTTTATGAAAGGGTTTTACTGCTCATGCGTTTACTTTAGAAACAGTAAAAATGCCGTTTGGTTAACCCGTAAGTAAAAGGTTTTTAAATAATATTCTTCTACAGAATTTCTCAGTAAACAATAATGATCTTTGGAAGTTATTTAAGTAAAATTTGTCTATTCGAAAAGTACAGATAAATTTCAATTGTACTAGAATAATAAATTATTATGGGATAAATGACTATTCTTTATTGAACAATGCGACTTTATTTAGTTTTTTCAGGAAATGTATTGAAATGCAGTGATCAAGGTTTTTTAAAACAAATAGGAGAACAAATAGTTTCTCAATTTAATAAAGATAGCGGAATTGTTTAAATTTTATATTTATTCCTAAAATAAATAAAAGAATTATGTTTTTTGCTGTGACATAAATTGCTATTTTCTCCAAATTTGAAATCTTCGAATTCCGAATGAAAACACCAAACGATTTTGTTATTGTTCAGATGCATAAAGAACAATAACATTGAATATATTTCAGTTAACAAAAACAGCCTCTGACTCACAGTCATTCAAGCCAGAGCAACTACCTGAAAAACTGATTTCTGCCACTACTAAGCTATTCCCCAAGATATTACCAAGTTCAGGGCTTTTTGCATGGACGTGAGTCATGGTGCAGAGGAAGGTCGAGTTCCGACCAATAGCTTTTCCCAACTAGGTTTCGCAAATCATGTGACTTGGGTGAAGAATTCGCAACAATGCTGGACGAATGAACGACGACAAAAGTCTCTCGTTCCGTTCAATTAACTCCTATTTGGTGAAGGGCAAATGAAACATATTAATAACTGCTGGCAACAAACCGGCCACTTCCGATGCAATAACGAACAAAGTGTTAGTCCATTAAAATAGCAATCATTGAGAATTTATTTCAGAACACGAAGATGCAAATTTCTCAGAAATTTCATATTCTCACAGCTTGAACAAAGGCTCGAATTTTTTTGCACCTAAATGTAAATAGATGCAAGTTTTGTTCAGGCTTTCTGAACAAAAATAATTATTATTCATCCTCAACACAGCCCAGTTTTCTAAATATTTAATACATAAAAATTCAAAACATATATTTTAAAAAATATAAACAAGATATTTAAAATAAAATAATTTTTTTTTCGCATTTAACATTATTCTTACGTACACTAAACCAATCTGACAGAAAAAAACATTTATTTTTTGAAAATTTGGTTTAAAAAAATGATGAGTTACAAAATGTGTTATGGAATATATATGGATTAAACTTTTAAAAAAAATTATCTAATACTTTAAGCGAAATTCCTCCTGAATTTTGAGAAATGTTAGCTAGTTTTGGAGGTATATTTAGCGACATTTGGGAGTGAGAGTAGGCAACCGTGATAAATTAGCAGCAAAACACCTCAGTGAGTTGATATTGCTTTTAGTTGCCAGTTTATTCTTGCTTTCCGTGAAGTTCCTTTTCAGTGATATGGAAATATAAACAGAAGTTAGTCTAAGGATTGAAAGTCGCGGTTTAGGTCGGATTATTAATTTAAAAAAATAATTATAATCGAGTAATCACGCAATACTTTATATTAAAATGAACAAGAAGAAATTTCGTCCCAATTATGAACTTTTTGGCAGCTTATAAGAGTGATATTTTTGTCCGTTATATCCCAATCGTTTATTTTGCAATTTATATCACGCAAATAAAGAAACAAAAAACATTTCTTCGCGATCATTTCATACTCATATTCAAAATATTTCAGTTTCCCATTAAGCATAATAAAACTAAAATTTTACATGTATACTAAAGTTTTACATTTCCTGTATGTATTTGAAGTTGAATTTATAATCACTGGGGAAAAAAAGAAACGAGCCTCACAATAGTCGCATATGATGTGTAACATCTGACATGTTGTCGTGGTAAATACGCAATATTAACATACCATGAAAAAAATGTGTGTAAGTGTGTGAATCGAGTATAATCAAAAATAATTATTCTTGTTCAATTTAAGGAAGAGCGGAGATAATAGACTTATGATAACTAAAATATGACACATATACTTGTGATTTCAAAGTATTTAAAAACCGTTGAAAAACAGCATCAATAACAGTACCACTGTTAGTAATCGAAACATTTTGATTTTTTTTTTGTGTTCATTTCATACTTGAGTTCATCATTCCAAAAAGCTATGGGTGGCTCAGCTTTTGGCAAACTGATGCTAAAGTCAAAATCACCACTCAAAATTATGGGAAGCGAGTGACAGTTGTTTTTTTTAAAAGAGCAGAACCACCTTCGGTATATCCCTTTAAGACCCGAATTATTTTTATCTTTAAAAATAAAATTCTTCTGGTTATTAATGCTATATGGACCCCAATGACACTGGGAAAAACACTAATAAAATTCCCACTCCCCCTGGAAAAATAGACGGTGCCCGCACGGTCGTGCGGGTTGGGCGTTATCTGTGAAACACATCACCTATGTAATCTTACGAGTTATACATTTTTAGCTCTAAGTTGATAGAAGAAACAATCTTAATTCAACTAAACTTGTTACAAATAAGGAAATTATTGATGTATAATTAACTTTTATTAATTCATTATTTATTTACTGTAAAAATATTTTTTGTTTTTGGCAAGTATAAATAACCATTGCATTTTTCATAACATGTTTTCGAACTGATTTCGTAGTTTTCATATCTGCATTTACGACGCCTTAAAATATCTACACATCGAAAATGCCTATACATGTCAAGCCTTTTATCCTGGAATGGCCAGGGTAAAAGCCGTGACATGTATAGCAGGTGGATTATAACGCTTCGATCTTTTTGCGAGTGGAATTACAACACTGTTGTCTTCATCATCAGTTAAAATGCTTTTGTTAGTAGATGGAGAGGCTCATAATAGTTCAACTATCTCCAACTTAAATTTTAAAGCCATCCATTTTGATTTTTTGAGGAATTTTATTTAATATTGCATCTTGTTTGCACAGAAACCAAGAATTCGCAACAGCTAAATCAATGTTTTGAATGTGCTAATAAAAAATAAAGTACAAAAAGAAAAAACAGGAAAGAACGTGGAAATTTAAATTTGATCAAGAGAAATAATTTTCGAAGAAAATTAAAGTGATTTATAGCGAAGTTGAAAGCAGCAAGCTCCGGCGAATAGAACCCAGGGCAATTCATTTCAAGTCAGTTTCTCTAACAGCTAGACGACAAGAGCTCGTGGACAGATGCTAAGTAAGCTTTTAGGATAGGTAAGAAGAATGCGAGGGTAGCGAAGAAGCAACACCACGCGCTCTCATTGGTCAAATCAAATACCGCGCTTACGTCACTTCCTGTTACCCACATCCGTCCCTATTCACGAAATCACTCCGACAAATATCCAGCAATCGAGAGGAAAGATGTCACACATCAAAAATTATTTAGTAATTACTTTAATAGTATCTGACTAGCATGAATCATAAGGGGATTGAATCACTATTATTTGATCGATTGAAATGACAATTACAAAGATACATAATAATATTTCGAATTGTTGCCAATATATAACTTATTCTATAACCTAATAAACCTATAACTACACTTATCCCTTGATGCACATGGTACTTTTTTTGTACGGCTTTTATAAAATATTGGATTTAAAAGAAATACTGCAGTCATTTTTTTTTATTCCGTTAGCTTAGTAACATAAGCGCTTATACTTATAGTCATTTTTTTTAAATTCATTTCTATTTTGAATTCCATTTACTCCAATTTAAAGATGGGGATTCCCCATTTTGTGTGTGAACTTTCTTTTCATGTGGTTCAATACAGTAAATTTTTACTATATCTACAGAAAGTTGTACGTCATATAGTATTTTTATATTCGAAATTTCTTAAAACTTCATGTTTACTGGTCAGTGATAAACAATTATAATTTATGTAGTATTTTTAAAAGTTTTTCAGTATCAAAAGAAATTTTAAAACAATTAAGAGAAAAGTTATATTTTCGGAGGACAAAATTAAAATTTTAGATCGTCCACATAATGGAGGAAGAGTAACTGATATTGCCAAATTTTATTCCATGAACGAAGCCACAAAAAGGACAGTAAGAAAAAAAAATGAAGATTCCATTAGAAAAGCGTAGCAGCTGGATCTCCTTTGGGTAAGAGCACAGCTTCGTAGGTAAGAAATGTTGCGATGGAAAATATGGAAAAAGCCCTAACGATATGACTAGAAGACACCACTACAAACACACTGTGGATTCCAATACAATTTAGTTCATTTTGAGTCGAAATAAATGACTAAATTAGGCACATTTTAGTTTAGTATCAATTGACACAGTTTTACGTATTAAAAATTACGATCTTGATTTCCACGATTTTCTAAAGAACCTATCTTCCGTGTAAATCAGGATATAAACTAAACTCAAGGAAGCAGTAGCCCAAGGCCTACTGCGCTCATCTCAATTTTCGTGACCTTGGGCGCTGGGGTGCATGAGCAGATGTTCCGAACAGGTGATCAGTCTGACGCGAAAAACCCCAGTGTTTAGATCTCAAGCAAGCTAGATACTCATTTATCGAACCATTGAAGGGAGGAAAGGCTGAGTCGACCTTGCCCAGCTCGGGATTTGGACACCGGACCTGTGGTGTGGAAGCACAGTTCGCTACCACTGGGCGTCAAATCGGGATACACGTGTATTATTTTTCCCAAATGTCGAGGATAGATGTTTTTTCAGATTTTATAAATAGTCCCCAGAGAGACTAGAAGACAGATTTTTTTATTCATCGCAATGAAGCTACAAAACAATATGTGCAAATACATGGAGTTTCATTCATTTTCCTCAATGGCATTAATTTATTTTTTTTTCTTTTCGAATTATTTTAATCGTTGTAAACATTGTTCTTTACAACCGAAACTTGTTGTAAAAAAAGTACAAATATTGGTTGATTGATTGAATGAATATTAACGTCGCACTGTTCAGCTGCACGAGAGCTTTGTACAAATATTGGATACAGACAGAAATAACTTTTTTAAAATTTAAAAGCTAAACGTCATTGCTAAACAGTTTATTACAGGAGAATCCTTTATTCTGAAACAATATGCAATCGGATCCCGTTAAAACACCGTTCAGTAACATACTAATCTGCTTAGCACATGGTTTTATCATGGCTTTCTCCCTAAAGAGAAATTGCTTTTGATATCACTTCTGTTCGGTAAAGAGAAAAGGCATTAATAAGTTGTTTTTTTTTCTTTCAATTATATATATGTATGCATATCACAACTTTTCGAAAAATGAAGTGTTTCACTTTGCATCTTTTTTATTGGTTCAATCATTTCAAGAATGGCTATATTTTAAGAGCTATAAAGATATTTTGTGGTTATATAAGTAATTTCAGATGTGCGTGTAATTTAAAACAGTATCGGATGAGAGTAAACATAGTTAAAAGGTTTATACCATCTAGGAAAAATTCACTGTTATTACGTGACGGTTAAAAAAAGGGAAAATTTCGTCAGTTTGTTCATAACATTGATAGTGATAAAGGAATGGATAAAAATGTTGGAACTATTGTTTAATTTATATAGCTATGAATACGGAATGTCAGCTTCTCAGCCGAAAGGATATTGTGTTTGCAGCCCCAGAAAAAAAATGATCTTCAATCATATTAATGAAGAGTAATCTCGGTGACAATAATAGATATCCTTATAAAAATCCATCTTATTCTGAGATTATTACTTGACAAGAAAATTTAAAAAGTTCCTAGAAGGTTCTTTCAACCTAATTAAGGACAATGCAATGGAAGACAAACATTTGACAGCGACTGTGCGTTTCAATTAGCTCATGAAAAATTATTATTATAGATTTGTATTGCTGTTTTCAATACTAATGTAATTTCTGAATCTGTGTCATGATGGATTATTTTTTTCAGTTAAAAGTAAATTTGTTGTATGTGCAACAGACTTCCAGCATAAATTATGATCTACTCCAAAAGAACCAGCTTGTTATTTGTGTGTACCTTTTCTGCATTTGGAAAATGATCAATTACAGAACAACGTTATAATTCGCAGTTCACTTAATTCGTGGTTTTGTAACCACGGACGTGGACTAAAGTGTTGACGGGGTCTGAGACTTTAATTCATTATTTTACAAACAAAAGATTATTTTGTAAGATTTTATGAAAAAATAGTAGTTATACAGTTAGCATTCGTTCTAAGAAAACGTTATAATTATCAAAATAAGAATTTGGAAAATAAACGGAAAAAACTTTTCCTCCTAAAAAATTTTCGTTGTATTCTCATTGACAATTTATTTTAATTGTTAGTTTAGATTTAGAATTTGAAGTTTCTTTTTTTTGGCGAAGGGAAGGATAAGAAATGACGGCGGGGAGACACGTTAAAAAATCAGCATCTAACCATTCGACTCATTTCTCCCACTTTTCAAAACTTTGTGCAAAGAATTATCAATCAATACCAAAAAGAAAATTGTTTTAAGTACTTGATCATTGTCTTTTATTTTTAACTATTTTTTACCAATAACTAACATAGACATAATACATGAATTATAAAAAAGACTAACAATTTATTTTTGAATTGATACTAATTTTAATTTATCGACAAAGGAGCACATCTCTTGAATAGCACGAAGTGTCCTCACATTTTATAACGAACGGAGGAGGAAAAATTTTAAAACTTTTATTTTGTAATTTGAAGCCACTTAAAGTCAAAGGAAATGATATTTATGCTTCAAATAAGCACTGGCAATCAGTGTTGCTGAGTGAATTACATTCAGAAATAAGATCACTGGAAACGACGACACACAAGGAAGTAGAATTTTCATTTCAACAGCTCGCCATGCGCCCCAGGAACGACATATTTACAATTAATGTAAATTGCCGATTCGGCATGATGCCAGAAAATTTTTAAAAAAACTGCCGATGTAGAAGCAGACTGAAAATCACATTTTTATTCTTGCCTCAAATGTGAGCCACGGTTTATTACATCACAGCGAAACATATACACAATTACACTGCTTAAATTGAACTTAATTAACGTCGTCGTAGAACTACGCAAAAATGTTTTAAAATTAGCTCTTAAAAGACATAAGCCAATGTGATTAAAGGGAATCCAACTCTACAGGAATAATTCTCAATCATATACTACACAATCTTTCAACCAAGTGAGTGAGCTAGTTGAAGTATGGAAGCGTGATAAAGATAATGTACTTTTGTGAACAAAAGTACACATAATAGACAAATGGAAATTAAACAAAACATGCATATCACATAAATGAAGGGGAAAAAATTTAAATTTATATTTCTTCCAGTATACGTTGCTTTCTAAAAGGTGTTAGAATTTATCTCCGAGGTATTCAGTGGCATCCATGTCAATCCTTCCACATTCTTAATATTTTTCGTACAATCAACTGACAATCCAAATGCAAGACAGATTGTGAATTCCGATATGAACTGGAAATCTAGAAAAGAATACAGGGTCTTCTTGACTTCGGACCGAGTTACATTCACACTAATACATCGCAAATTTGTATTTATAATACTGTTTACAATAAAAAAACAGGTTTTAAAAATTCAATTTATTTCCAAATAATTGTGTGTGTTGTGACTAATACCACCTGCCTGACGAAGTCAGATCGAGGTCTACGAAATTCATCGCGGCTAAGGGCTAGAACTTTAACGTCTGTCGATAGTCTTAGCTTTGAGCACCATGCAGGTGACAGTACGATTTTGCTCGGTTCCACCTCAATTTAGAGGGAGAACACCCTGGGGGTGGTCAGGTGCCTCCCACCTCTCTTCCTCTTCCACCAACCACACGAGAGAACTTGCGGCTCGACGGCTATTTAGAGTACCCTCATGCCTCAAAGGCACTATACATTTACAAACATCCATGTCTTTTTCGGGTTTCGAACCCAGTCCCTACAGCACCGCAGTCAGCGTCACTAACCACTATACTACTGCACATAATGTGAAAAATATTGTTTCGAACTTTGAGTAATGAATGCTTAAAATAGTCTATGTGATTTACATCTGAATGCGTTATACGTTAATATTACTTTCTGTTGTATTTATTTTACGTTAAAATTGTAATATTCGTATATAAGCAACGCCGTTCCTTACATTATAATGGTGATTCAATAGGAACTTGGCGAAATGTTGGTGATAGAGCAAAGTTGGCAATCTTTTTGACGAGTTGGCGACTATATGGATGTTTCTGGAAATTGCTGGAGAAATTTATTAATATCGCAATCTATGACGTCAGCAGATTTTTCGAGAAAATCCGTGCAGACTATAAATAGGGAGTCGCTTGCCGAAACTGAGTTAGTATTGTCTTGAGCTGTTAAAAGAGTTGTTTCGATCGAGCGATTGCTTGCGAATATATTGCGTGTTTGGATTTCTAGAGACTGATAGTTGTGTTTGAGTACTGTAGAAGGTGTGAAGACTTTCTGGGATTTATTTTGCAAATTTTATTGTTGTATCTTGCATTTCTAAGGAGTGTTTTTCGACAATGAATTTCCTAGCTCCTGAAGAACTGTCTTGCTCTTTGAGACTAATTACATAAATTCATCAAACCCCGATCTACGTAACAATATGAACTTTACAGCGCATAACTGTAAACAAAACCACAGCTTGAAATTACAAAATTTGAAAATATTTAATAACACAACAAAATCGGTACACAAACATACGTAAAAAAAGTATGGTCTTTAATCATCAATTAATTAAATATTTATCAACGTCGTGGGTTATTGGCAACAGACCAGGTAAGTTTGAACTACAGACTAGTGACAAAAACAACATTTTAGCAGGAACTCCGCGGAAACTTGAGGAGTTTGATCAACAGATTTAACGTGGATCATCCCTTTTACGTGGAGGGTCTTTAGCGTCATCAGAATTCAAACTTACAATTTGATAGGGGGAACACACCGATCTCGAGTTCCCCTCTCCGTGACGATGACCAAAAAACTAGAATTAGATGTACACGGGAGACAGCGCCTCTGGCGCTTTTATCCAGAAGATATGGCGAGAAAGAAAATCCATGGAGAGAAATATACAAATCGAGAAGACTCCCGCACAATCGGGGAGGTATGGCGTAATGACGGTGACCATTCGGTTACCGGTGTCTTTTATAAGTCGAAAAGAAGGAGAGCAACAAAAATACATTCCTAGAAATGAACTAGACAGATTGTGGACATGATTCCCGTTTTCCTCAAACATGACAGTTGACAAATGAAATTTTCGAAATCGTGCCCAAATAAGATTTTCCGTCGCTAAAAAAATTTTACATTTTCAAAAACTGTACAGGCAATAACATCAACTTTAGTGCATCCGAAATCCGTCTCTGTTGACTCGGAGGGGGGAAAAGGACTTACCCATCAAGATACAATTAAATAGAAAGTGAACAATCGACTGACGTACGGAAATTCTAGAAATAGGAACTCAAAGTGTAAAATTTGATGACCAGTAAAATAATATCAAAAAAATCATTTTTAGAATTTTTTGAAAATATTCAAAGGCAGTAAAATTTTTTAAAACATTCATCCAATTCCAAATTTTTATTCTGAGCGTTTTCTAAGCATGAATATTGAACTATGTTTAAAATTACAATGACTTTAAAGCAATGCCGTAACGGAGAACTTTTTAGGCCTCCTGCAGTCAGGTTTTAGGCCCCCATAGAATTTTGCAAAGGGTAGGCACTTGTTGGCAGTCAGGCTTAGGGGGCCCTAGAGCCCTTTCTTGCAGGGATGTACGTTACGCCACTGCTTTAAAGTGACTTATTTTTCACTCTCAGCCACATTGAAAAGTCGACAAGAATTTAAGCTCTTTATCCAAGAAGATAACACTAGGATGTTCAAATTTGGTGCATTATGACTGTTAAGCAAAGATTTAAGGAATTTACAAACCATCAATCAAAGGCTCCATTGCTGACAATGAAAAAAAATAATTTTTATTCGTCGAGTGCATATTTAATTTAAACCCAGAAGATAGAAACTAATCATGCTAAAATAACATGCACATCATGAAGAATTTAAAGTGAATGTCAGAGTATAATTAAATTAACAGTCTTTTTTATAAAGACTTAAAATTATTCCCAAAGAACATGAATATTTTTCGCTGTAATTCCTCGAGAAAAATTAATAAAGCTTCTTTACATGATTTCAAACAAAATTTTAAAAAATAGTTTCATTTCAAATATACTGGAACTGTTCTCTTTATTTAAGGCAACAAAAATAATTGAGACTCTAAATTCAATTATAATTTTTTTAAAATTTAATTTGAGATTAGAGTTGTTTAAAAAAATTAAATTTTAAGAATTAAAATCTGAATAGTACAGTTTTAAATGTAGCAAAAAATTTAATCATGATTATAGATTACAAAAAATTAAAATTTCAAGTTTCAATAACCAATACAAATTATTTAATTAATCTTCTTTACCATTTCTATAAGTTATATAATTCTAGTTTAATAATTATTGTTTAGAAAAATATTGTTTACAAAAACATAAAAAAGCAATCTTAAAAATAACCTCAGTTCCTTTCAAAACTATTCAGATAATTTGTTTTTAAAAAGGAATATTTCTGTTAATATCTATAAAAAAATAAATACATAAAATTTCATAAACAAATATATCTAAATTTAGTTAATTTAATTACAATAAAATTTTTAAAAACTACTCTGATAGGCACAAAGCTGAAATTTTCAATTTTTATTTTCTTAGTAACAAAATATGCCCATTTCTATAGAATGTTAAAATTTCCTCACAATTTCAATTTGAAAAACTATTTCACATTCAAATACAAGTTGAATTTAAAAATCTTTCATCTAAATTTGCTCAAAATGATCAATTATTAGAATAATTCAAGAAACTACAAGAAAATTAGTGGATTGCATAAATCAATAAATTTTTAGTATAAAATAGTGCATGGAAAAAAAAAATTTCCGATACTTCAAAAAATACTTTTTTTTTAAAAAAATATATATTTTCTACCAATTTTTCTTGATTTTGAATATAAAAATTTTCATAAATAGTCCACAGAAAGGAAAATTTGCTTTCAATATTTTATTACAAAATTTCAGTATAAAAGCCACAAGAAAGTGGGTGGAAGCATGCAGAAAAATCCTCAATAGCCACATGTTTTTCAAGAAAACTCCGCATCTTTACATGAAAGAATAAAATGCGAATTGTCTTTTAAATCATTTTCAATAACATTAAGCAGTACAGATATTAGATTAAATTGCTGTGGGCTGAGAATTATAAAAACTAAGTTCTTATAATGCTACAAATATATTTTTATATAAATAAGCAATACTCATAACAAATAATATATGTATAAAAAAAATACATAGAAATCACTTTACATTACAATCATAACTTTTATACACTTTTAATTAACATGGGACATTTAAAATGTATATACTAACTCAATGAAATGATTAAACAATATCAATCAATTTATAATTATAATTTACCTATCACTTATCAATACAAATTGAAATTGGATAAAGAATAAATTTCAGTGGCATAAATACAAAAATGATGAAAATCAAAATAAATTTTATAACTCACCAACAGAAGTGCTTGTGTATGCTTGTGTTGTAGATAAAGATGAACTTCTAATTGTGGTGGATGATTGGGTTGTACTGGGAAGAGGTTTAGAAGTTGTAAGAGGCCTGATTCGATTCTTTCGTGTTGTGGTAGACACAAGTGTAGGAGCAGGCTTTGTTATAGGAAGATCTATTAAAAATTTTTAGTAAACTTTAAAAACATTGAATCTTGAGAAATAATGATTTTGTAATACATAAATATCAATTATATCATAAGAATAATAAAGACTATAAAGAAGTATTTCTTAATTTTTTTTAGCATAACTTAATCTTTTTTAAAATTTTGATGCCTCCTATGAAAAGCATACATTATTCACAGAAACGAAGAATGAAGCCTAAGCAATAACTTTTTATGGACGCAGAGCGTAAGTTTTAGAAAATCACCAGAAAAATGTTAAGAAAAAACAGTAAGCAAAACTTCAAAACATATAACAGCAAACTGAAAAAAATCAAGCACAAAATAGTTTTTAAGAAAGAATTTTCGACAGCATAAATTAATTATCAATAATTATTATTTAATAATTTCTAGGTTCAATACAAGGTTACTTCTAGGTGAATATACTAAATTTAATGAGATCCTTAAGTTTGATGCTTGCTTTAGAGTGGTTTTATATTACGCTTTTCAAATTGCCCCTGTAACAATCAAATTTCTCATTTGTGAGACATAGGGCTCATGTAAAAAAACACCAATATAGACATACATTTTTAAATCATTTTTTAATCATTAAAAAATTCAACAGTTTTCACTCAGTAGGTCATATGCTAGCATACAATTAGATGAGAGCGGAAGGCCTTTCAAAACATGAGAATGAGATTAATGAACTATGAAAACTGATATACTGTAATTAAAAGAAAACCTCAAAAACTTTACTTTTAAATGAATATAACTAAAATTGCAAGTAACAATTATGAAGTTGTATTCAATGAAACTTTTATTGCTTAATTAAAGAGCAACTGGTTATGTGAAAACATTTTTCACAAATAATTATGCAGATATCTCACCTAAGGAAAGACAGTTGAGTCCATTGTCAGACAATACCATGCCATTAGGGCAGGCACATGTATATTTAGCTGATCCTTCTGTAATATGAGGAGCAGGAAGACACATGTGAGAGCAACCACCGTTCATGTCACCACAGTGATTAGGACCTTATAGAGAAAAGATTTTCAAAAATCCTTCATTATTTGACTATTCTTCTAAAAACTGATTTGCAAGACTTTAAAGAAGATAAATTTGTAAAAAAAACAAGGAATAAACTAACGCCTTTGTATAAATGAGTACTAATGTGAATAAACAGTGATTAACATTGATAAATTTTGTTTAATCCTTGGGTTTTTATAAACAGTAATAACGAAAAATGTATTAGATACTACTTAAGTGGATAAACTATTTAACTAATAATTTATAATAGATCAAAAGTCTTCAAACATAATGTAAATATCAATCAAAATGTAGATAATGAATTCTTTTATCCATTATTTATTTGTTAGTGTTTTCTAAAACATATTGAAAATGAGTACATATATATTTGAATTTTATATTCATTGTATGAACAGATATTCACCTGGTTACACAAGCATTTGCTTAGATATTTAATAGCAATATTTGATGAAATAACATGAATGCACACTACACATAGTTCAAGTAGATAAATGTTAATTGGAGAATTATCCATTCACTGTGTTCTTCATTTGAAATCAATTTCACTGAATTGGTTTGTAATGAAGAGTAATGAAATATCAAAGTAATCATTAAATCTTAGAAACCTTTTTGACTATATACATCTGTCATTGATGAACTGTGAGAATACCAGTTATCATTGTGCATTTCACATGATTTATATAATTTTTCTTTTTACTTTTTAACAATTTGTTTCTTTAACCAAATGTGGAAAAAAAAGCTTTCTTAAAGGATTGAATTAGAATATAAGATTTTCTACATAATTTCAATGGATAAAAAACTTACCTTTAGGTTGTTTGTAGCTGTGATATACTCGCATTCCCATTGGAGAGGATATTCCAGTGGCAACAGAGCGAAGATTCTGTCCAGTGAATTTATCTACTTTTAATATTGATTCAGAATCCCAGTCAGTCCAATACAACCAATCCTGAAAAGAAAAACCTTGTATTAAATATCCTCATAAGACTCCTTTATTACACTCTAAAATTGAAAAAGTTACAGTTAGTTGAATAAAAATCATTAATATCATAACTGCTCTTATAATATCGAATTTAAAATGTGAAAGAAAATTAACTATAAAAATAGAAAAGTAAAGAAAATGGATTATCCGATTCCAGAATATAAAACTAAAAACTCTGTATATATATATATATATATATATATATATATATATATATATATATACCTCAATATTTTTTTATACGATTCTCTCTCACCAATTAGTTTTTCACATAAATTAATTTATACATCATATTTTTTCCTAAACTTTAAAAAAAATTCAAATTGAATACTTGCAAAATGTTTAATTTATGTATTAATGATAATAGTTAATACTCATAGTAATTTGAAAAATATATTTCAAATGTTTTAGAGCTCAGTCTTTATAAAAGATGTTTTTGATATTTTTCATTAATTTTTTTAAGAACTTCAGGATTGATACAAATGTTAGCTGATGTATACATTATGGATTATTGTTCTCTTGAATTATTAATAAGCAATGCAATTGAAAATTTAATAAAAGTAATACAAAATTATTAACTACCTCTTCAAAAAATTACTAAAATAGAATAAAGTAACTAAAAAGTATTTTCAAAAAATGATAAACTCACTTCAAAAACATCTAATGAGAAAGGATGCTTGACTTCAGTAGGAGATGATAAAACAACATGCTGATCTGAACCATCAAAATTAGCACAACTGATGATATGAAGCTTTGCATCAGCCCAAAAAATTTTACGAGACACCAAATCTGTAAAACATATAAATACTTATAACAAACGCCTCATACAAATTAGCACTTATGCCATCAGTACATGAGCTCACCGGCATTTTTCAACAATACAATCAAAACCACTTAGTGTAAAACACAGGTCTAAATGTTCAGCTGTAATAGGTTCAAGAAAGTCATGAAGAGTATAATCTGGGGAGTTGGCAACATCAATATCAGATCTCAGACAATGATTTATCAACAGCCTAAATTGTACAACAGCAGCTTTTCTTAGGGCATCATGTTATGTTCATGTTAAGATCCTCTAGTTGTTTTTAGATGCCTTTGCTGCTTCTGATTTCAGATAGTGTTTGAAAGTCATATTTGTCAAAAACTTTGAAGAATGAAATGATAATGCTCTTATGTGTAATGTATATAATATAAGTTAACATACAGTACATTTATTTTTCCATCTACTTGGGTAATTGGTTCCATAAAAAAAAAAGATTATAAATGAAACAAAGAAAAGTCAATGAAAATAAGAACCCATTCAACATTTTCAAATATGTAAAAGAGAAGAGATTTTAATAGATACTTCAATAACTCAGTGGCAATAAAAAAAAACTTTTGGGTATAATTATTGTATGTATTTCAATAATTTTATGTTATTTATTTGAAATTATTCTTTCAATATCTGGAAATCTACCAGTGTTGAAAGTTGATGATTGATTTGACATTTTTTTTTACTGTGTCATGTTCTCAAACCGCAATCCCAAATATATTTACTCCATTACAATAAAAATGCAGAATTCTCAACCATATATTCTCCCAAAAGACATCATGATGGTATTTGGAATCTAGTAGATCAGAAGTGAATCAAAGTGTAAATGGTGGGATATTATATTTCATATATATTAGGAACCTTTTTCAAAAATAATATAATAATTAAATATTAAATGGAATTTTTATTTTGTGTTCAAAATTTGTGCTCAAGATATATTAATTTTGACACTGATATTTAAAAACATTCAACCTTGTGAAATTTTTAAAACATAACATTTGTCATAAATAAACGGAAAATTTCCAAAGTTAGAAAAATGAATACATTAAAATAAATTACAAGAACTTGAAAAACAAATATACACAGATAAAGAAACATTTTTATGATATAAAATACACACCTAATGCAAGACCATTTGGCCACTGAATATTCTTCGAAACAATAACACTTCGGTGTGTTCCATCCATGCCAGCACGTTCAATTTTTACATTTCCCCAATCAGCCCAAAACATCCACCTGCGAAGCAAATTTGAATTTAATAGTTATGCTTTCCATAATGTACTTTATTCATAATTGTATTTTTATACAACATAGCAAAATTTTTTAATGCTTTTTTTTTGTATTTTTGCTTTTATTGCATCCTTTTTTTTAACAAATGCATAGTTCTTCTTTTGTATTGTTTCATAATATCTTAATGAATAACTACCGCAATTCTCAACGA
This sequence comes from Trichonephila clavipes, assembly GCA_019973935.1. NCBI lineage: Eukaryota > Metazoa > Arthropoda > Arachnida > Araneae > Nephilidae > Trichonephila > Trichonephila clavipes. The sequence continues at coordinate 720,059 of BMAU01005279.1, forward strand.
AATTTATAAGATTTTTTTACCAGCAAATAATACTCATGTTAGCCAGCTACATGAGTACACTTTATATTAATTTATTTCTCTATAAAAAATATTAACAGTTTAAATGATGCTTCACATTGTTCACTTTCAAAAAAAATTTCACTTACCCTTCCAGAGGATTTACAACAATAGCTCGTGGCTCATCAAGATTTTTTGCAAACAGTGTTCTCCTTACATCTCCATTTAACTGAGCAACATTGATGGAATCAATGCCAGTATCTGTCCAGTACACATTGTCATGAATCCAGTCTATGGCAATACCATCAGGGGTCACAACTAAACTGCTAGCCACTTCGGTAATTGGCTCACCTGTCCTTAAAGGAGCACTTAAGGGGAAAAAAATTTTCTGCATGAATAACAAATATATATGGATTAAAATATTAAATCAGTTAAAGCAACATTTATCAAAGAATAAGATTTCATATAGCATTTTCCATCAAAATCTAAGTATTTTTTTTGTTAAAATTGATCATACTTCTATTTAGCATTTGGAGCATGTTGGTTAAGTTCTTCTGAAATGTCTTTGATTTGAAAATGGATTGTTTTCTATTATTATTATTATTTGTACTTTTCTATTAACGTGAAGCATTCATTGCCAAACTGCAAAGTTTTCCCAAATCACACTCTTCAAAGTTTTAGCACAGCAATTAGGAATGCAGACCAGAAAACACTCTGCATAAACCATACAACCCAATGTGACAGAAGAACACAAGTCCAAAGCTCCTCTGTTTCCACAAATTTAACCCCCTTTGCAAGAGAAAATAATTACAGTATTTCTTCTGCATGTAGCTATTCCAATCTTCAATAGTATTGTGGTTGATTTGCATAGGTAATTCACAAAATTCAATTAGTCAATTTCTGGCATTACATGTAATTGTATCTAATGGCATCAAGGAAAACTAATGTACACATTTTAACAAAGCATGTCTTTGTTCCAATTATTTTTCAACTGGTATGAACATATTCACAATGCTACATTTTAGTGTTTGGTTCAAGTCAAAACTCAATTTTGTTAGTGATTTTGTCCAATATATGAGAAATTATTTTATCATCAAATAATTTGACAACAGCCTTTTAAGAAATTGACAATTGTAAAATTGTGTAATCTATTAATATATATATATATAGTCACTTTATTCACAAAAAGTGTTAAGAAATAATTGAAAATCAAAATATAATAATATTTAGCAGCTTCTTTGGAATTTTCTTCTTATTTGTGTATTATGTTTTAGTGATTCTGCACAAGCAGAAAAATACTTTTTTCTCAAGATTTCTGTCCTTTTTTTATCAAATTTCTGTTGGTATGATGCCTAAATCTTCCTTAAAAAAGTGATGCATAGAATTTTAAAAAAAGGAAGAAAAAGTTATAACTATATTATTATTATGGAACAACTTTAAAGACAGAAAAAATATAATAATAAGAGGAAAACATGAAAACTTAAAAACTAGTAATGTTTAGCACTAAGGAAATACACTAAATATAAAGTAACAAAAAAGTTACTTAACATTTAATGATACACTTAATGGTTCGGAAAGAAAAAAATATTTAAATTATAAAAAAAATAAAAAACATACATCAAACAATAATGTTAGGTAGATGGATGGATAAATTGAACAAATTTTTACATGTTCTGATATAAATACATAGAAGGAAATAATTTTACTACAAAAATGATTTACCTGTATACTCTGCCTTCCAAAACATCTGTCCAAACAATAGTTTTCTTGCCATAATCATAATCAATAGCTACTGCACTACGAAGTCCACTAGCCACTAATGTATATTCTGATGTTTCCAGATTGATTTTACGTAAATCCCGACGATTTGAAAATAGCAATGCAGTATGACCCTCTAAAAGTATGAGATGTTACGGATCAAGGTTTAATAATGAAAAAAATCTATTTCATCTAACTAACAGTAAATTATGAATTTCAACCAGTCAATTTCATTCATAAATACTTACGCTGAGCTTTGCATCTACGATGATTGGAAGGCTCAATGCTATAGCCCTCAAGACAAGAGCATTTGAAACTGCCTTTAGTGTTATTACACAACTGAGAACAAGTGCCATAGATTTCACATTCATTAATATCTACAAAAGAAAAAAGAACACTTATGATTCCCAATTAAAAACTACACAGAATCTTTAAAAAAAAAAGTCTTAAAAATTAAAAAAAGACAATAAAATTATAAGTCACACATATTTTGACAGTAAAAAAAAATTGAGTATAAATAGAAACATGTAAGAAACAATACATGCATATGCATAAGGTCATAACTCAATCATGATGCTTATCAAATTATTACGATCATAGCAATTTCAAGGTAATTGAGAGTTGACAATAATATATTACCTTCACAAGTTTGATTGTCCAACAGTTGGTAACCACTGAAACAATCACAATGATAGCCAATTACATCATCGACACATTTCTGAGAGCAACCTCCATTGTTTACATTGCATTCATTGACAACTAAGGAATGAAAAAAAAAAAACATCAATGACTTGTAACAATAATATAAACAGCATAAAAAATTTTTTTGAATTTAAAAAATTTGGGGGGTAAATGAGACATCTAACTATAAATGTGTAAGGACAACATATTGGTATTCAAAATAAAATATGCAAATATTGAAAAAATTTAACTTTAAAAAAGCAGTTGAGATATTCATCTAAAAGTTTAATTATTATTAATAAAATTTAAGATCTGATATTTACTTACAGCCAAGGATGCTCTACTGCCATATCAATGATACAGGGCCCCCAACATGTGTAACTATAGTCCCACTATAACTGGACTCCCATATCTAAAAAAGGGCCCTGAAGGAATTTTGATACAGGGCCCCCTCAGAGCTAGCTGTGCAAGTGCTTACAGCAATTAATTTTTAATTATATATGTTTCGTAATACTTTTAAACATTCTCACGAGTCAAAAATAGTGCACAAAGAAAACAACCAAATTATTCAATTCAATATCAAGACATTAAGAGTAAAATGTACAATAATTAATGAAAAAAATAATGTACAAAATTCAGTAATTCCAAAAAAATATATCTTAAACTTACAGCATTCTCCATGAGGTTCATCCTCCCAGTTGCCACAGTCATTTTTTCCATTGCAGACTAGCTCCTTTGCAATGCAGTGTTTTCCTCCACAGTCAAATTCTTTGGCTGAATCACATTCCTCTGATTTTACAGCTTTAAAGGGGGAAAAAATATTTTAAATAATGGAAGAGAATATATTACAATTTTTTTACATATAAGTGAAAAATAAATTCTCTCCCTCTTTCTAAAACTATTAACTCCATCATATATAAACCTTTTTATTAAAAAAACCAATTTGATTCATTTGATAATTAACAGATAAATAGTTTCATATTTTAAGCAGCACATAAAAATGTTTTCAGTACAAATTTCAAATTTATAGAGAAATAATTAAAGTTTACAATTAATTTGTTTTTATGGTTTTATGAAATGTTGCTTGAAAAGTATTATGATATCTTAATTATTAAAAATGCACACACGTTTTCTATAAAATTTAATGAAGCATTATACATACATGGACAATTCTTTTCATCAGAACCATCTGAACAGTCATGATTTCCATTACACTGCAAAGTTCCAGCAATGCAACGATTATTATTACACCTGAATTGATCACTACGACAGGAAGCAGTGCCTAAATAAAATCAGAATATTATAACAAATATTAATTTTAAAAATTAAAATTTCTGAAACATTTTAAACATTTTGATCTAAATGTTCTAATTTTTTTCTTCAAAACTTAATAAAAACTTTTAAAGATTTAAATATTTATAAATGGACTAAACATGTAAAAGGTTACTTTTATGGAATAAGTACCACTTTAAAACCAAAAAAATCCAAACTATTTTCTGTATAAAATGAAACCTTAAAAAACTATAAGGAGATTTTTAAAACATTTAATACAGCATACAAATAGTGAAATAAGTTTTAATTAGATATACAATTACTTAACTATTCAAAAGGTACACATTGCACATCCAATAAGATCATACACTTTGCTTCAATGAAAATAAACTTTTCATACATTCTTTAAAAAAAGTTTTAAAATATTTAATTTTTCAAAAAAGTTAAACTCTTTAAGGCTCTGTAGTTTTAGAAAATAAGTTAATGAAGTTGTGTAATTTCAAAAAAAAACTATACAGTATTTACTTTAAAAAAATAAAATTAAGGAAGCAGTGCATTTTTACAAAAATCAAAATATTCATATAATTATACTATATAATTTGATTCGTAAGAAAATCTTAATTACTACCTAATATCAATAAAAAAACATCCCATTCATAACAAACAGTTTTAGAAGTACTCACAATTTTGTTCATCAGATCTGTCAGGGCAATCTGCCTCACCATCGCATACCCAATCCAAATGAATACAATCTCTTGACTTGCACATGAACTCTGTAGAACTGCAAGTAGAGCGTAGTGTCTGTTTGGGACAGGTGGCTTCATCAGATCCATCCAAGCAATCTACATCACCATCACAGCGCCAGCGATCAGGAATGCATTTGCCATTCACACACATGAATTCTGATGCAGAGCAAGTCACATTTGCTACAAGATGATACAAATATGTTTATTAGTTAAACTAACAACTGTATTTTCTTAAATGACATCTTTCCATAAAAAAAATGCAAATTCAAGGAATCATTTGCCTAAAAAAGTATACATATATGAAATAATAAATTATCCCATATTAAATATTTTATTTTTTACATAATATTTCCCAACCAATGTTCCCACTAAATTAATTGGTACTTGCAAATTAGTGTCACTACAGCAAAATTTGTGCCACCTAAATCGCACCTTGATATCAAAACAACAAAGATTCTTGTGTTTTATTTGAAGAATGATTCTTGTGGCACAATTTTGGCTGTGGTGATGCTAATATGTAAGTACCAATTAATCTTAATACACCTCATAAATTTTTTTATCTAATTCATACCAATCACATACAAATTTGTCTCCGCCCCAACACACACACACACTAATAATGAAGCATTTAGCTTTTAGAGAATTATGAAAATTTAAGTTTATAAAATCTTAGTTCACATAATTTTTTAACAAAAAGAATTGAAACTAAATAGAAATTATATGAAAATTTTATTAATACAGTTCTCTACATATCATTTTTAAAACTGGCTTATAATACATCCTTGCATAATTCAACATGCTTTAAAATTTGTACCCTATATCTTGAGAAATTTTACAAAATATTCTTTAGTTTTAAAATATTTAAATTGCATCATCAGTTTTACTAGAAAAAAGCAAGCTATAACTTATAATTCATAAACAGAAAATTAATAATTAAAGAGTAACAAATCAAAAGAACATATACATTGAAAAAGATATTACATCACAAATTAAAATAAACTGAAGAAATGAAAGAAATCAATTTTTCCAAGACTTTAAATAAGGCAGAAGAAACTATTTATATTTTCCAGAATTATACAAAAGTTCCCTTGTTTCTTTATAAAATGTGTGGTGTAACAGGATTAGAGGAAGAGAAAAAAATCCACTTAGTACTTACGGCAGTTTTTCTCATCACTAAAATCACCACAGTCATTGTCTTGATCACAAACCCATCGCTTTGTGATGCATTTGTTATTATCACAGGTGAATTCTTCTTCTGTACAAGTTATCTGATCTAAATTTTTTAAAAATAAATAGTATATTAATATATATATATAGTTAGAGTAGCTCAATAACAATAATCTCCTACGCAAGAAATCCTAACTCTTAACTGAAGAACAATATTTTAAAATAATGTCGATGATTTTAAAATAGCTATTATATAAAGACAACATTTGTAAGCTTGTGTCCATATATATATTGAATATTTCAATAATTCAAAGAAATATAGAATAAAATTAAATTACATACTCGAATTTAAGCTGCACTTTTTTTCTAATGTTAAAGTTATTCTAAATTGGGTGCGGCTTAGAATCTCAAAGGCAGAAAAATTTCTTGGATGAGGGAAATTTAACACAATACTGATTGTTAAAGGAATTACAGTATGTATTTAAAAGTTTTTAATACTGGTAAAACAAACATTCATTAATTAGTCCTCATTTTAATTTTTTTTAAATTTCTTAAATATTCAGTGTCTTTCATTTTTTCAGAAAATTGTATTGAGAATTAGGGGTGCAGCAATACAGGCTTAGATTCAAATAAATATGTTAAATCTAAAATTCGAAATAAAATTAAATTGAATTTAAAACATCATATTTAACTATAATATGGAATTTAAACATATTATACATTTTCCAATGTAATGTAATAAATTTTATATATTTATGATAATACAAACTACAACTTCAAAAATATTAAAATGTCTCACAAAATAATAATTAATAATCCATAACATGCATTAAAGTATGTTATTTACGTAGCATTTTTGAAAAATTTGTCTGTATTAAAATGTATGCTAATACTATTAGTAAGATTGTGTTCCTGAATATTATATAACTTTATATTTAAAACATTAATAATTACATCAAAATAACAAATGAAATCATCCTCACTAAATTTATAGTTTGCAAATGCACATAGGCCAAGATGTACTGAAAAAATTTAGTTGATATTCATACACACACATATGAAAATATTGTGCTTATACAACCAACTCTCTTTTTACATAGCAAATATGTACCTCAGAAATTCATGTAAAAAAAGACAAGTGCTTCCTATACTAGAATCGAGGATACCTTTAATGTGTTTTATTAGAAAATCCATGTAAGATAGAAATAACTATATTTAATTTATAGACCATGTAAAAATATGCTGAAAACTGTAAAAGTTTTGACATGCATATGAATGATATGCAATTTTATTGAACAGTTAAAACTTAAATTACATTGGTACATAATTTTTTGGATATAATTAAGCAGTTCAAGCAAAAAAAATTCTGTCAAAGTAAAATCAAGAATAAAAAAGCTAAAAAAGAAGAAATTTTTAACTTTACTTCAAAAGAAATGGCTTGCTTTTTACAAATTTTTGAAACTTTTGATATTTTGTAAAGTGTCACCTAAGATAAAAATTTTACTATCTGTTTAAGGTTTATCCAAAAATTTGTATATAAAAGTACTTATTTTCAATTTTCATTGCCAGAAATGTTCAAATATAATTGATAGCATTATGTATGGCTGATAACTTTAAATGTTGTTATACAAAATGTGTAAGTAAGAGTTATCCAATGAGAGGACTTCCTTATGACCAGGGGCATAGCTATTGCCATATCAATGATGCAGGGCCTCCCAAGCTTCAGGGCCCCAAAATGTGCAAGAAAAATATCGTAAAATATTAAGGACTCCCCAAAAAAAGAGAGCCAACTACGAATTTCGATATGGGGCCCTCCCAGGACTAATTACGTCAGTACTTATGACTCATGATTATGTGCATAATTATAAGACATTGACAAGAAAATCATGTCAGATCAATAAATTTTCAAAAATAAGATGCCTTTTGTTAAATTATGCAATTTTAAATTCATCTAAAAAAGCACACAATAAAAAAGTTAAGTGGATACTAAAATATACATATATTTATAAACAAAATTTTATTAGCTACATAATAAAGGGAATATACTCACGACATTCATCCTTTTCATCCAATCCATCTGCGCAATCTTCTTGACCATCACATCTCCAAGTAATAGGAATGCATAATCCAGACGTTGATCCACAATTGAATTGGTCTGGGGCACATGTTTTATTTTCTAAAGAAAACCAGAATAAAAAAATGTATACACCTAAAGATCATATCAATGACAGGGTATCTGTTATATTCTCATGATAAAATAAAGAACCTCAACAAAAAGTAATTAAATTGTCAATATAATTATACTTGAAAAGAAAAGAATGATAAATGTTAACTACTTTCGAAAATGTTAAATTTTTCTATTTGATATAAGCTTCTAAGCAATGGGCAATTTTAATATTCTAAAGAAGAAACACATTTTGACTTAATTGCAGCATACAGTTCAGCATCTTTCAAACAATCATTTTAATTCATTCTACAACAAATGGTGAAGATAATTTTGGTACTTACATATTATGGCAACAATCGCCAACTCTATTAATAACTTGCCAGGTTGACAACTATGATTTTCTACGTGGCGTACGCGCTGAATTGGCAACCAGATGCTTTGTTTCCTATAATGTCACTAACAAGTTGCAATAATATGTAAGTACCCTAATTTTCAGTGAAAAAATGACTACAGATTACAGTGTTTCAATATTAATGTTCTGTATTAAAATGCAATACACAAAAATAAAAAGAATTTATAAATAATTAAAGTATAAAAATGACTTTTATATGGTAAATAAAAGCAACTCTCTCCTTTTATATTACTATCAAATTGGTTTTGCTTACAAAATTCATCAAGTATTTTGGTAAAAAATTGTTAGCATTAAGATGGAAGGAAGGAAAAAAAGACTGTTCATTGAACTAATTAAAAATAATACATACGGCACTGTCTTGGATGTTCATCTGACTTATCACCACAATCATCTTCATTATCACACAACCATCTGACAGGAACACATTTAGAATTCTCACATTTAAATTCTGTTTCCGAGCATGTTCGAAGTTCTGCAAAAAAACAAAAAGGGAATTCCCTTTAGGTTGAATTATTGAAAAATGAAAGACAGAATGCAATTTAAGAGTTTATTCCTTACGATTATTTTATAATCCTTCACTAATTTTTTTTATAATGCTATAAGTTGATAATAATTTCCAAAGAACGGAACATGAAAAACAAACAGTACACGTTGCGTCGCCTTGGTAACATTATGGTTCACAGTTAAAGACTAAATTTCTTAGGATTTTTAATTGATTTCCCTTACATGAAATTCTAAGGTACTATTTTTTCTTACTATGGTGAAAAACTTATATTACTAAGCGCATTTCTTATAATATAAAAGCCAACAAGCAAATGAATAAGGAATAAAACAATTATATTCTTGCTTCGTTTTCAGGGAGTTCTAGCTTATGATTGAAATTTCAGATTTAAAATAAACTCTAATGATAATGAATTTCGTAATCTGAGTTTATTTTTTTTAAAAAAAACCATTGTTTTAAAACTCGTGTTCATTAAGAGAGGCATTTCTCTCTTTCCTTGTTTGGCGTGGTGTATAAGTTTGGCAAGAGGGTACCAGATCAAAAGTTTTTCCTCGTCACTTGATGGTAGCTCAAAATTGCGAGGTCCATCGCCAATAGTACTCGGAATGCTTCAGTCAGTGAGTGAGTGAATATTAACGACGCACTATTCAGCTACTTGAGAGCTTTTGGCGAGGAATATCGCAAGTTTGATCGATGGTCAAGTGACAAGGATGACACCTGAGATGGTACCACGTTTCCAAACTTCCACACCGCATGAATGGGAGGACGTTTGAGCTCTCGACAGATTTAACGTGCATCGCTTCCCAACACGGCGAGTCTTTAGTGGTATTAGTATTGTAAAATTACACCAAGACAGAAATTATAATTGGTTTGATATTTTGAATTTGATTTACGTTGCTTCTTAAAATTATTTTACTGCAGGCATGATGAACAAGGGAAGGGGGAAATTTAAAGTTTGTTTTAATATAAATAAATAAATCTTTTAGTCTCAATAATTGATAGCTTGATTATGTAATTATAATGTAGTATTGCAAAAGTTTTCCATCAATCTATCAAAATCCAAAAAGACGAAGGTCATATACATTATACCGAAACAAATACTACTACGCAGCAAAAATTATATTTATGCAATCATTCATTCGTACGAATAAAATAAATGTTTGGTGACCTAACGATCAGTAGTGTAAGCTACGTAGTCAAAAGGTCACTTCTCATTAAACAACACTGTTGTGTATACAAATTTCATCATCCTTCCTTTTTGTGACGTCATGCAAATAAATCCTTAAGCGCTGATTTAATGGTAGTTATGAATGATAATATATTTCCAAAAGGATTTATCTAATGTTGAGCACAGTAAACATTGAACAGCCTTCAGTCTTAAGAATAAGGTCAGGACGATGCTAAAATTGGCATGAGAAAGTTAGGTCTATGTCCGATATTTTGAACTGAAAGGAAATAAATACAAGTAAGTTGTAAGTAAGCAAACTAAGGCTTATAAATCTGGCAACGCCTTCAGTAGTAACTTCCATGTGTGTACTGTTTATGTTAAATGATAAGACTTAGTTCGTAGTAAGAGCTTACATTTTGAAAAGATCTTTTGTTGTTGTTTTGTAATGCGGAAAATCAATTACGCATTTCATATGCGAAAAGGTGTCAATCTGTTTTCGATAACAAGTTTGCGTGTTTACGAGTTTTATCTCTTAAGATTGTTTCATTTAATGTGTAACGCAGTAACCTTACTCCTTTGAACTACTCAAATGAGTTGATGAAAAAACGAAATTGAAAAATTAAAATTATAGTGGGGGAAAAGCATTAGACAAAATTGATGGTGCACATAATTTTTATTGCACATATTTCCTATAAAATTTTAATTAGTTGTTGTTTATTAATTACAATATTTCCTTAACACAACAAGGAAAGAATCTTGATAGATTTAATGCTCAATTTAAATGTATATGTTACCGAAAAAGCGTGAAATCTGTTATTTCATACAATAACAAGGTATTTCACGAAATAACTAGATCAGTCGGTTAAAGTATATAAAATTATTGAATTCTATGAGTTAACTAGGTATTCTATCGAATAATGATTACTTGATAATTTAAATATGAAATACGACACTCCAAAGCTCTTTGAACCGGTTCTAGCTGCTTTGGGAAGGAATTTTCCCATTAGACGGAATAAAACAATTGTACTCTAGATTTCAGTTCAGTATATGTCTCTGTCTCAGCGAGAATTACTTTCCATTGAAGAAGTTCCAAATATTGACCCAACGTTTCGATCTGTTGCAACAGCACAAAGTTGCGGTACTAGACAATGATTTAAAAGTGCTCGTATAAAAAAAATTGTTAAACTAAACAGTGTGCTTGTTTCAAAAATAAAAAGCAGTTCAATCATAAGTGTCATCACAGGAATCCTTGCTCTAATAAATATTGAAAAGTAAAATAAAGGTATCGCATAAAATTTAAATTAATATTCTCTTACATTATTGTTTTAAAAAGTTTACACAATGTTTTTATGAAGCAACAGTGTTTTTTTCCAGCATGTATTTTTGTTGATAATATTTAAATATAATCTATTTTTGCAACACACATAATATGCAAGAAAGAAAATCTGTAGCAATTCCGCTTTTAATCTTGTGAACTTGACTACAGCACTCAGTGGGGCTGCGGTAGCCCAGTGGTTAAGGTATCCAACCATGGCAGGCATGTCATGAGTTTGATCCTAGTACCACTAAAGACCCGCCGTGTAGGGCAGCGATGCACGTTAAATCTGTCGAGAGCTGAAACGTCCGTTGGTGTGGTGTGGTAGTTAGGAGAGGGGGTGCCAGCTCAGGTGTCGTCCACGTCACTTGACCATGGTTCAAAATTACGTGGTCCGTCGCCAAAAGCCCTCGTGTAGCTGAACAGTGCGACGTTAATATTAACTCACTCACTCACTCACAGCACTCAGTGGCGCACACAGACCTGTCTTACGGGGAAGGAGAAGAGGGGTTACATTCTAAGAAACACATAGATATAAGCGCCAATTAAAAAAATCTATGGTAAGAATTAAAAATTTATCAGTTTATAGGGGGTTTACATTACGATATACCAACATAAATGAGTAAGAATGATTTCCTAAGGGGATTTTTGGAGTTTCCTATCATTTTAAAAATATTTAACCGCAGTTTTTCCTTCGTAGCTTCATTTTGGGCTGTACAAACGCTTTCACATGTGATTACTAAGCGTCTTTTCACCTTGAAAATGCAATACTTCACTGTCTTTTTTTTTTTTCTTTTTGGAAACTTCAAAAATGAAAGAAGTCATGTTTAATCGATGGTAATCGGTTTTAAGCACTGTCTTACCCAGTACTGAGTGGGCTCTGTATCAAAATTCTTTGGGGGTCCTTTTTCAAAAAATAAATAAAAATGATCACTTTAATAAAACATTCGAAAGTGTCAAAATATTACACATGTTGGGGCCCCTGTAGCTTGAGGTCCCCGTATCATAGATACGGCGGTAGCTACGCCCCTAGTTTTAAGAATATACGGCTGAAAATTTAATGCAGGTAATCATATAATTGATGTCGGCATTGAACTTCATTTCACCTTCAAATAAGTAAGAAAAATAATAAAAAAGAAAAAAAAGCTATTTTCTCTGCCAGATATTTAGTTTTAAAAACACAATCCTAAATTTAACCAGCTATTTTAATGAAAATTTAATTTTTTTTAATTAAAAAATATATTTTTAGTTTAAAAAAAACTTAATGATTTCTTTAATTTTATGATACATGTTTTCAAGCAGACATAACAATTATAACTTCAGATTTTCGCTAATATTCGAGTTGAACTAACTGTAAATCTGCAGCAATAATAAAAATATCCTACAACTTAATGTAAAATCAGTTTAATCAGAATTTAATTCGAAGCTCGTTAAATAACTCGATAACATAAGAATTATTTGTAATTATAGAATCATCTGACTTCATTTCCTCTGGTCATTAAAAAGATTTTAAAAATATAACTCGAAGTAAGTTTCAATCATAAACCATTAAGGAGATATGCGAAAAATCAACTATCCAAAGGGCAAACAAGAAAAATAATTGGGAAAAAAAAATCTAATAGCTATGATGAGGGTTTATTTTAAGTTTCTATCAAGGTCAAGAGGTTATTTTGGATTCAAGGCAACTCAAGGTTGCTCTGGTGATAATGTTTAGCATAACATTAAACAATACATTTCCCGAATTCTTCAGATAGTAAAAGGGATTCCATCTTCATTTTGTAAATTCTCCAAGCGGTAAGCAAGTTTCTTTTGGTTCTAGTAAAATAGAGTTATATATACATAATAAAACATACAGAGTTATATTCACATATATATAACAGATTGAAACAATTAGCATTTTAAACAAATGCTAATTATTTCAATTACACTACAAGACGGCAAGATCTCGATCGGCTATTTAAATTCTTACCCAACCAGCTTTTTATAATCTTATGAATTAATTTAATTTATTTAAAAAGGTGTGTAATATATATATATATATATATATATATATATATATATATATATATATATATATATATATATATATATATATTTGTTACACGCACTTAAAATACACATAATTTTACACAATTCTTATAGTTCTACATTCCTGTTTTTATTATCCAACCCAATATTGGCAAGTATTTTGAACTACTTCTGTTAAAGCATGGGTCTGATATACTCCCACCTTTTTTTCATGCAATTTTTTTTTTTGCACGATTTTGAAATTACACAGTTCAAGAAAGAGCCGTTTTTCTTTTTCTTTCTATCTGGCTGATTCACTCTGTTAGGATCGCTATTATGCGAACTGATGAAGACGAATTCATCCTTTAACAGTTTCAGATTTATCTTGTGAGGATCTATAAAGTGGTGGTGTAAGGCTGGAGGCCATTGTAAGCACTGGTGCATTGTTTTTGGTGTAACCTGTCTTTAACCCTTTCGAGGGTCATTTATTTCTCTTTTGAATTTCTCGCAGGTTTTTATATTTTATTAACAATTAAACAATAGTATTTATGGAAATATATTTTCTTTTGCCAAATTTTATGTTTACATTTAAATTTTAGAGTTGGGAAAAATACTTTCTAAGGAACCATTATTCGTCATTAAGAAAATTAAATTTAATGGTTATTATTTGCCATGTGAAAAGATGAGAAGCACGTTGCAGTGCACAAGGGGACATCACATTCTATACACATGTAGCGGGTCCTTTTTTCTAGTACCTTTCTGCTACATTTCCTACATCATCTATAGTGGGAGACAATCTTTGGCATATGATTTCCCACACTGTCTGAGCACACATCGTCCCGAACTACACACTTCTTTGCTTTGAAGCTAGCAGAGCGTCCTTTCCTTTTCCTTGAGGAATATCCGTACATTAGCTGACAAGCTTATGCAGCTGGGCTAACCCTCTGCTTCTTTGGTTCACTTGACACAGTATGAAACTATTTATAATGACAAGATCAATAAGAAAATAAAAGATTAGTATGGTAATTAGTCTTCTCATTTTTATAATAGCAAGGCCATTATATTTCACTGGGTTTTCCACTTTCCACAGGTGTATCGTGTAAGATTATGTAGATGAGAAGTTATGTTCCCAAGACCGACGAAAAGGTTAAATGCTTAACCAAATGTAGAACGCTAGGGCCGCTTAGGGACGGATTAAGATTTCTTGAGACCTTAGGTCTTTATGTAAAAGCCGGTCCCACAGGAGAACATTTTGAGAAGACGGTAATTTGAGAAGATGTTGTCAAATACTTCTACAAACGGTAACCCGTCACAAATACAAGGTAAACAAAAAAGTTCTTGCCGTTTGCGCGTTTCCATTGAAAGAAGTGAGAATAAGTATGCAAATTCGTGTATGACGTGATTGAGAAACCGTCAGTCGAGAGTAGGAATATGTTGTTATAAACGCAGGTCCACTGCTCACATTCATCAATCGGAACTCGCACATCAGCGAAGCGAAATGAACGTATCGAAGGAACTCGTTCGGGGTTGTTTACTTTACGACTTCAAAGAGGACTTATGAGCCGCTGCATCAAGTCGCCGAATATGTCAAGGGCTTGGAGATAGTGCTGTCAATGAACGTACGGCGAGGCATTGATTTCAAAAATTCAGGTCGGGAGACTTGTCCCTCTGTGATAAAGCTTGAACAGGACGACCACAAGCCTTGGATGACGAAGCCCTGTAGGTGACCATTGAGGACAACAGTAGTCAAACGTGTGGTGAACTTACCAGACAATTCAAAACTTCCAGTGAAACGGTTAGACTTCATCTGCACCGCTTAGATAAGACGTACAGGCTGAGCAAGTGGGTTCCTCACACGCTGTTGGAAGTCCATAAACAACAACGAGTGGCAGCCTGTTTATCGTTGCTTTCTCGTCACCGTAGCGCATCCATATTCAATCGGATGCTGACCAGTGACGGGAAGTGGGTCCTGTATGACACACCCAAAAGTTCCAAACATTGGTTGTCACACCAGGATATTGTCCCGCACAGCGCAAGACCATCTATGCACCCACTCAAGATTATGCTTTGTGTCTGGTGGACTTGTCGTCAAGTGGCTCACTATGAGTTGCTACCAACGGGCCAAGCGATCAATGTGGACATGTATTCACAGCAATTGGAACGTGTACAACAGGCACTGCATCCGAAGGAGCCAGCACTGGTTAATCGAAAGAGTGTACTGTTATTGCATGATAACGCGAGGCCGCATGCCGCGCGGGTGGCCAGGAATATGATACAGAGACTTCGTTGGGAGACTTTGTGCTATCCTCCTTACTCACCTGACCTTTCACCATCAGATTACCACCTCTTCCATTCCCTGGACAATCATCTTCGTGGTAAATCCTTCATCAATGAAGCAGACGTGCACCAAGTTATCACGGACTTCTTTGCGTCCCCCCAAGTTTTACCGCAAGGGGATTGAACAACTGGAGACACGTTGGTAGAAGGTGCTGGATGCCGATGGTGATTACTTCGAGGACTTACAATGGGCTACGCTGTTTGTATGTCATGTTCTTTTGGGTTATTAAAAACTGCAAGAACTTTTTTGTTTACCTTGTAAATGTGCGTTACTCATAAGAAATCTCACAAACTTAGGCATAAACCGACTGCCGCATTTCGACTAAATGATGGTGCATGGCTATAAGCCTGGGCCTAAACACGAACATGATAAATTAAAGCAGTTCTGCCACAGTTGCCTGTTGGCATATACTTCAAAATTTCCAGTTCCTTAGAAAATATGTCCTGGAATAACATTTGACGATTTAAATTTCTTGGATCATGATTTTATAGAGGCCAAGTCCCAAACGAGACGAGCCCCCTACCAAGGATGAAAGTAAATTAATGTAGTGTTCGAAATTTCCAATATTAAAATATTGAAATTTTATTAAGGTTGCAATACATGATTTTATATCAAATTAGCCACTATGTTTACGGTTGTATGAATTCGTAACAAGTTCCCAACTTCTCATTTCCCATCTCCTGATGAATTCCTTTTTCCCCATAAATTTATGTGAGAGAATTTCCATCTTCCTTAAGTTTCAATTTACTAGTTTAGTTTTAGAACTAGTTTAATTTATATACTATTTTAGTTTTAAAACATAACGAGGGGAAAAAAAGATCACTCAAAAATTTTCAAACTTTCTTGAGATATCTTAAAAGGAATTGGTGGTGGCATGATTGCTCATCTCCGTATCTAAAAAGTTATCTCATGTAAACAAGTAAAAAATTCCGAAGACTTTTAACCCCATCTCACCAATAAATTAAGATTTTCAACCTTTAAAGATCGCATTTTGACATCTGAATTCTTTTCTTGGTTTTTAAACCTTCGCATGCTTTGAGCTCCCAAAGCATTTCAATCAAGTATTTTTTTTTCTGCTTTCGAAGTTTTGTCCGTAAACATGATAAAGCTAAAATATGCGATTCTGATCGATATAAAAAGTAATATTTGAAGTGGAAGGCTTAGAAGTTTATAATTATCTTTAGAAGTAATTCGTTTCTTTAGAAATTCAAATTGGACACATGTTTTCAAAATTGATTACAAACCTTTTTTATATGACCTTGACTTTGCACGGAATGCTTGAGCTAAGAGTTCCCTTAGCCCTTTGTACCTTTCTCACGTGTTTTTGCAGGAATGGTATAAACAAATAAATGTGAAAATATCTAAGACTTTACATCAAATTTTACTACATGCTTAACATTCTAATTTTGAGGTCTTCAACTCGTGGCCCACATAATGAATTTTGGTGGCTCTTCATTTGAATCAGAGGCAATTTCAGGAAAAATGGTCTTGTCCGCTTTTTGTCGTAAAAAAACGCCATTTTTATCTGTTATTCTTGATTTTTAAAATATTTTATCGATATGCTTGATATCCATCTGAATTAAATTACTCAAAATGACGAGTTTTTCAGAAACTTTATTGTATCTTAAATAATTTTAAATATAAAAAAATCTGACTATGCTTAAAATCTTAGAAGTTTCCTGAAAAAAAAGTAAACTTTTCTCTTTAACAAGCAAAATACTTTAATTCGACTTCTATTTAACATTTTTAAAACCAATATATAGTATATACAAATCTGTAACACCATCTTTTCCCTTTGAATCAGTTGTTGTCTTTTAAAACAAACTTCGCTTTCTTATTTAAATTTCCTGACTACATTATTTTTTTGACAGTCGTGTAGCCCGCGGATCAATGTAAATGTATTGATGTGGCTCGCGGATCATTGTAAATGTATTGATGTGGCTCGCGGATCATTGTAAATTTATTGATGTGGCTCGCGGATCATTGTAAATTTATTGATGTGGCACTCGAGTGTGAAAGGTTGAAGACCCATATTCTAACTCAAAGGCAGGAGATTTCCTTATGTGAAAAAGCATCAGTGTAGTCGTGATATTTAATAACATAGCCTTCAAAAAATAAAAAAAAATCTGAATTTTTCTTACAGTTTTGTTGATGTTTAAGAAGGCCAAAATAGTATGTCAACTTTTTGGATACTAATTTAAGAAACATAAATATTGTTTTGAAATATATCTCTCGGCTCGTCAGGTTTGATCTATTACAACGCATTTCAGGCAAAACTAATTACTAAATTAATACATTCCCAGAAAAATTAACAAAGTATTATGATTGTCTGCAAAAATAATAAATTATGTAACCTGCACCTCATAAAAGCAATTAATAAACATTTTCATACATGCTATCTTTTCTCTTATTACCGGATCCAAAACGTTCAAAAATTCTTTCAATTTCTTATTTATGAATTCGATTACAATCACAATGAAACCTCAGTTATTTAAATTTCTGTTATGAAGAAGACTGTATCCTTTTATTTTCAGATGATATCACATGTTAATTCATAGTTGGAACACATTTTACAAAATAAAGTCTAGCATTGCAGAAACTGAATAATTAATAAATTAATGTAAAAAAAACCCATGAAATTAATGCACAGATAATGCTAGGGTGGAAAAGTTTTACCTTATACATTGTAACGAACGAAAAGATATATTATCTTTATAAAATAATTGCAAAATGTCTTTTAAGGGGACATGGTACGATTTATGAAAAAAATTTTTGGATTTAAATTGTTTTTAACAAATTTTTTGGTTGCCTCCATTGTATCCGTACTATGTAAAACAGTTTTTGTGCTCAAAATATTACAAAAAGCAAATCATTTAGTATTTTAAAGAAAAATTTTGAAATTCGTGAAGTGTTTTTTAAACACTACTCGTATTAACTGACGTGCATACGAGTTGATCAAATTATAAATGATAAAAACTGAAAAAGGTTTTGTGATAACAGGATTGAGATTCAAAAATACTTTTTTTATTGAAAATTTCTTGAAAATATCATAAATTCTAAATTTATTTATTTTAAAAATAAAGTATTACTTAGATTAAAAAATGCGCACCAATTTTTGTTACATGCTATTGTAGCATTTGTTAGAAAAAATATCAAAGCATTCAGTTTAACGGGGAAAAAATCTTATCATTTTAAATGAAGATAAGCTAATTATTTTTTTCTTTAGATAAATCACACAGTTTAACCTTTTTATTTTCCACTAGGATGTGAATAATAAAAACATAAAATTTATCAAGACATAAATTTTTTTAGCTTAGAACTTCCATATTTTCTGAGAAAATAGAAAAATATATAAAGAATGATTTAGGTTAAAAAATTTTTTTTAATTTAAATAATTAATTTACAATTTAATTGAATTTTGTCAATTTAATCAAACCATATTCGCTCTTAAAAACTATCGTGGCGCCATCTATTGAATTATTTGACAAATGAAAAAAAATCAGAGTTGAGTGATAATTTTAAAATTCACTTGTGTGTTGTAGAATGCAAGATTCATTTACAGAAAATGCACATCCACGCATTATTTTTGTTTAAGTATGTTATATTATTTGTTCTCTCTTTTCAATGTTCCCTTACGTTACCAGGAAAATTTGTTAATCTCATTCAATAGAGCAACAGAATAGTAACTAGTAATTCGTCACGATTTTGGAGACTTGGCTCCTCCCCGTGTTGGATAATAGACATAAATTCAACCAGAGGTGTAACGTACACCCTGCAATTCGGGGGGGGGCTCGGGGGCCAGGGACTCTCGGGGGCCCAAAGCTTAATTGATGCTAAATTTGTATTTGGACTTAGGCCCAAAACCTGAGTTTGCTCGTGAGGGCTGGGGGGGAGGCTAACGTTCTCCGTTACGCCACTGAATTCAACTGAACCTTATACGTTCGTGCAAATTTACTGAGTAGTGTATTAGGTCAGCTGTTTCACCGTGGATACGCTGCGTGTGTGGTTGCCTATATATATAGTTCATAGTTTATCTAATTCAATGACATTATTTCACAGGGGAAAAAAAAGAGATAGAAGGAACGAAGAGAGAGAGAAATAAAAGAAAACTTAGTGTATTTTAAAATCAAAATCGTCAGTCAAGATGATACAGTTTCGACACAAGAACATAGTAAAAAAAAATATATATATCCTTTTTCAAAATATATCTCAATCTGAACAACGATCAAATGTACGAGTAAATTCAGCAAGATCTTGGGGCAGTCAACCATAAACTTAACATGTAACATTAGCTCAATTCCAGAAACACATTAACATATAATTTAAAATGTTTCTCATAAATAGATATGTTTGGATCACGAAGTACACGGGACATTTTAAATGTAATAGAGAAAGAATTATTGAAATAAAAAGTAAACAAGTAATATATAAAAAAAAGTAATAAAGAAAAATTTTATTCTAGATATTTTTTATTAAATAGTTACAATTAATATATAAATATGTACATACATATGACAGAATCACAACATTAGGTGGTAATTAATTTTTTTTAATTATCATTAAAGTATCGTATTGTCATCCAAAACAATCGTGTATATAAAATTTCAGTTCAACTGAATGCTTTAAAACGTGAGGAAAAAACATTTTCAAGTTTTGACACAAGTCTCCAAAATGGTCGCTAAATCACCAAAAATGATGCCAACGTGGTTGTATTTTTAATTCTTTAAATAATTAGTTTTAATCAATTACTTTTTATTAATCATAATTAAATTATTATATTGTTATCCAAAATAATCATGCATATAAAATTTGAGCGCTTTAAAATGTATTTTATTAACGATTGAAAATTCCACGAAGATAAATAAATATATAGAGAGTGTGAGCTAATAGTAGGAATTGAAAAAAAGCAGTTTAAACGTAACATATATATACACGTTAAAAGCATATATATATAATTTTTATATTAATTATTTTTTTAAACCAATGATTTCCAAAGTGCGCGCCGGGGTATTTTCGAAGTCAAGGGGTTTTTATTGGGGTGTTGTGGATTGTTGTTAAGTGAGTGAATGAAATTTATATTTAACGCATTATAAAGCCTCACTTGGGTTATTGGCAACAAACCTCGATATTTTGAACCTCGGTCAAGAGACGCACAGACGACACCTGAACTAGAAACTTACTCTCCATACTACTACACCCGCCAAAGGAGAGGACTTTTAGTTCAACAGATTTGACATGCATCAGTTTCCTCTACACGGCGGGTCTTCAGTGGCACAAGGACTCGAACCCGAGATACGCTGGCCTCGAGCTCGTGACCGTAATCACTAGGCTACCCGGCCACGTGGATTATTGTTAAAGTTTATAATGAAAAGGCTTAAAAAACCATTATGTTAGATCAGAGGTCGGCAATCTTTCTTCTGTAGCCTGCCCAACCAATCTACCAATACGATTCAGCGTGCCACACAGTTCGACATTTATGAAACAATTGTCGCAGAGTTAGAAAATACAGGTCCATACTATAGATTTACAGTGTTATTGTATATTAATTTTGCATCATTTAAAGATATTTCTTAACATAAAAACAAGTAATATAAAAAAACATATTTTTAAGTCAATTCCTACTTAGATCAACAAAGAAAAATTTTATTTTAGCTACTTTTTATTAAATAGTTACAATTAATATAAATATCTATAAACATATGACAGAATCACAACATTAGGTGGTAATTATTTTTTATTAATTATCATTAAAGTATCATATTTTCATCCAAAACAATCGTGTACATAAAATTTCAGTTCAACTGAATGCTTTAAAACGTGGGGAAAAAAATCTTTTAAAGTTTTGGCCCAAGTCGCTAAAAATTAAATCAAAGTGGCTGTATCTGTAATTCTTTGAATAATTAGTTTTAATCAGTTAATTATTATTAAATTATTGTATTGCCATCCAAAATAATCATGCATATGAAATTTCAGCTCAATGGAGCGCTTTAAAATGTATTTTATTAACGATTGAAAATTTCATCAAGATAAATAAATAAATAGAGAGTGTGAGCTAATAGTAAGAATTGAATAAACAGCACAAGATACAACTATTTTTTTAAACAAAAATAAAAAAACTTAAAATTGTACTCATATTGCGTATTTTTTAGAACATATTTATTAAAGTAAGAAATGGACAACATAAAATATAAATATTTTCCTTCATTATAGTTAAATAAAAATTTTAATGCAAACCCAGTGCTAGCACCGCTATACTTTCATATCTCAAAATCAGGAGTATGAGTGACTGAATTTGACACGATTCTGAGCACTCAGTTCTTAAATAATTTCTCTGTGGATTCAAAATATTTTTCATATGAGAAAAGATTTTCTACTTAGATATATAGAATCAAAAGCGGGAAGTTGAGTACATGTCATTTTCTCTTTTTAATCAATTAAATCTCTCCAGCAATGACATTCAATAATTTCCAGAAAATAGCTGTAAATCTATCTTTAGAGTTGTCTTTTCAGATTTTTTCATAATTCCGTAAATGTACATGATTCTGAAGACGTTTGTCAAATAAGGGCCAATTATAAATTTCCATCCATTCAAAAATTGACAAATTTGTATAGTAGTGCAAAGTGCCAGTAAGAATGCCATTGGTTGCCGACCCCTGTATTAGATGATACCCCTTTTCAAAATTCTTTCAAAAATGGATTCTACATTTTGAAAATAAATACTGCAGTAACTAAAGTAACATTTCATTGTTTTTATCCACGTCTGGTGAAAGCAAAAATAACATTTAACAGCTTTATAATTTTGTAACAGACAAATAGTGTATGTTTCAATATACATATTTTGTGTCGAAAACGTGTTCAACATTAGTTCATCCATTCTACTGGTCGATTAATACAAAGTCAAAAAGGCTATTAGCGTGAGACTCGTTATGAAGCCGCAAAGCGCTTATACGTGATTATTTCCGTCAGGCGGTGCGAAGTTCCTTCCGGTTGCTGCAGAAAGGAAGGGACCGCCTTTGATAACGCAAGGGGAGGAGGAAATGGAAAGTTTACCCCTCCTGTTCGTCGTCCACCCTACCTGAGGATCCTTCGCCTTTATACACCGGAAAAAATAATGGAATAAAACTTCCTTTTCAAAGCATTTCGGTCATTAATTGCTTTTTCCATGCGGCAAATTCCTATTTACCCATTCTAATCAGGTACCACGCCTTCAGGGAGCTTGAGACTTTTTGATCCTCCAAAATGGATTTAAGATTGAATACAAATATTTTATAATCTTTTATTTCATCTAAATTCTTTAATTTTTTTTTTCAATATTGATTAATTTTTACTGAATTTGATCAGGTATTTTTAAAAAATGTGTGTAGTTCTCTAGCAATTTAACCAACTACTGTAATATCGGAACCTTGGTTGCAGGAACGTAGCTACCGCTGTATCAATGATACAGGGCCCCCAAGTTACAGATGCCCCAACATGTGCAAATACAGTACCACAAGTAAGGATTTCATATCTAAAAAAAGGCCCTGCGGAAGTTTTGGTACGGGGCCCATTGCGGAAGTTTTGAGTACAGAGGGGCCCATTCAGAAATCGCTACACTGATATAATACATTTATAAATTTATCAGTTCTGCGCAATGTATTTTATAATTAATTTAACAATGCTAAATTAAGAAAAGTTTAAAAATTACCAGTAACCCCATGGGCTTGTCATACAAAAATTATACCAAAATTTTTTTTAATAATTATCTAGATAATTTGTATGGTTAAAAATAAATCCCCATTAACTGCTGAGTAAAAGTTATGCAAATCGATCCCCAATGCCACCGTTTTCCACGTAGGCATGCGTATGGTGTATTGGGGAAGGGAGGGGAAAGAAAAGGAATAAATAAGTAAAAATCCTATGAAATAAGTAAATCCTTCGCAAACACTGTCAAGATCCGTTTATCGTATTCCAAAGCCTTCGGAATAATTTTTTAGACAGCAGTTCCCGGAAAAGATCGTTCTTTGGGAAGACGTATATATGCGTCCAAGGCAATTACCGTTTTGGTTGAACGAGACGTTTATATACGTCGGTGGCAATTAAGAGGTTGGATTCGTGTTGCAGCTTTAGAGTCAAAGTATAGTGTTATTGAGTTCAATATATTGTTATTGTATGGAAGGTGGCGCGATGAAAATTATGATTGAATATTGGGTCGCAAATAGTGAAAGTTTGAGAAGCACTGAAATAAGTTTTTCGCGTACCTCATAAGGTCTGTCAGCTATCGATAGAAGGAGGAGTATATTATTGGAATTTTACGGTACACACTTTAAAATGTAATTCAGTGTTCCGTAACCCCCGGTCCGTGGATCAAATACTACCGGTCTGCACAAAAAAACCATTAAATTATTTCTCTCTTATTTACTGTGGTATATTTTTCTTAGGTTTGGGCTACTTTTTATGAAAATCACTTTATATTCACTTTTTGGTGTAGCTATATTTTATTCAGAACTCACGATTAAATACAATTAAATTAAAATTATTAAAACAAAACAGTCTAAAATATGAACAATCAACATCCTCCCCCTCAGCGGGCCGCGGTAAAATTAACAAACGTTGACCGCTCCGCGGCGATAAAAGGTTGGGGAGCACTGATGAAAATGATCTGAATTAGAACTATTAAGTGAACTCCATAGACACTTTAAATTAAATGTAGCCATTCAGGATTGGAAAAGGTTCTGTGTTTGGAAAAACACTGGCACATAACTATATATAGTCCTGCGTTTTTTCTTTCATTGGAAAGAATGTTTATGGAGAGAAAGAGAGGAGAGATAAAGAGGTGTGAGTTCTCTCTGTGAGAGAGACAGAGGTGAGAGAGCAAAAAGTGGGAGGGAGAGTTGACAGAGTAGTGAGAGAGGGAGAGAATAGTGTGTAAAGGCCGTATCACACGTACACGTTTCAAGCAATTTTTCGTCCAATTCGTGCAATTTTTACTCAGTTGCCATAGCAACCGCTTTAGAACAATTTTTTGCTAGCGAGCTAAAAAGTTGTTCCAAATAAAAATTGCTTGAAATTTCAGCCAATAAGGTTCTTCGGTGCCCTACGTCATAAACAAGATGGCGGCTTCGGTTTCGTCTAACACTTCAGATATGCCGTATAATATTTTAATGGTGTATAATATTTTAACGGTGTATAATATTTTAAATAGAATAGTACTCTATTTCTGTTTACACCCATAAACAAAAGCGCAAGCGAAATGAAAGAAATGAGTTTGGATGTTCGTTTTCCGAAGCAGAAAAATCGGCGAGTAATTTTTCAATGTGGAGATAGAGCGTGACTGACATCAGAGCATGTCGTTTTGTTTACGGCAACCCTTCCCCTCAGATTCGTCCAAAAATTGGACGAAAAAATTGCATGAAAAACATACGTGTGATACGGCCTTAAGAGTAGTGTGTGAGAGAGAACAGAGAGAGAGAGTGTGTGAGAAGGAACAGAGAGAGAGGAGTGTGTGTGAGATTGATTGATTGATTGAATATTAACGTCGCACTGTTCAGCTACACGAGGGCTTTTGGCGACGGACCACGTAATTTTGAACCATGGTCAAGTGACGTGGACGACACCTGAGCTGGCACCCCCCTCTCCTAACTACCACACCACACCAACGGGAGGACGTTTCAGCTCTCGACAGATTTAACGTGCATCGCTGCCCTACAAAGCGGGTCTTTAGTGGTACTGGGATCGAACGCATGACATGCCTGCCATGGTTGGATGCCTTAACCACTGGGCTACCGCAGCCCATGGAGTGTGTGTGAGAGAAAGAGATCTAAGAAAGAGAGAGAAGTGAGAGTTACTGAGTTTTGACGCTTATTGATCAAGTCTCAATTTCGTTTTTAGTTACTAAAACTGATATTCTAAAAAGCAAACATTTTGTGAAGCAGTAATTGCGAAAAAATACTTTAAATAAAATTACAGTTACTCTTTTATCAAAAGAACTCGAGTGCATAGACAATAAAGTCCCTAAAAGTCAAGAGGCTCTTTAAAATGCTGAGAAGTTTCTTTTATCAGTTGAGACAAGAAATCAGCATACTTTGAATTGGAATATTTCTGTTTGTGGAAATAAAAAGTTATTAAAAAACGAAAAATTATTTATACGAATATTACATAATTTTAATTTTAGTTATTAAAAAAAAACCCGATACACTTCAATATTACTACCCAAGACACCGATGAGTGACATTCAAATGGTATAAAAAATAGTTTTTTCAATTTTTATAATATTAGTTAAAGCATAAAAAACGAAATTCTATAGCTTTGTGTACAAGCTAATCAATTTATAATTAAATGTAGGTAATTAAATAATTTAAAAATATAAACAGTTTATAAAAGCTTCAATATAAATAAAAAATAAACAAAAGCAATCATTGATTATATTATCTCTCAAAACAAAAATAAAGCATTAAATAAACGCAACTTTGGTATCAAAAATTTGTTTCCAAAAATAAATTTCACATTTTTTTTAACAGTTCTGTGTTGAGATGCGATTTGATTATCTTTTTGATCGTCACGGTATCAGTCTTTTTTTTTTGTATAGGAAAAAATTTCTTATTATTCTACAATCTACATGAAAAAAAGAAGGATTAGTCATTAGTCATTTCTCGTCAATTAAAGCGTTTCCGAGTAAGGAGGGGGAAAACCGAAATCTTTTTTTAAAAAAAATTTTTTTGAAACTACATTTTTATGGATGCTTTTCAAGAGATAAAGAACACGTTTATATTTCTACAGTGTGGAAATTCTTGCAGATTGATAATGTCGGAAAAAAAAAAAAAAAAAAAAAAGCTGAGTTCTCTCTCTTCTAGATCAAAATTATTTTTCCTAGAAGTCAAATATCTGAAGGGATTCAGAGCCAAATCAATGAGTAAACAGATAAGAGAAAAGAAAGTCATTCCTATGTATAAAGTTAGGACTCGGAAAATTATGAATTTCATTAGAAGTTATTTGTAATTTTTAATAAATTTTCCCAGCAATTTTTCGCAAGCAATCCATATCTGACACCTTAAAAGGATTTTATTTTAAAGTGTGATCGACATGAAGTGTTAAATTTCAATGCAGGAAAGGAAAATATTATTAAAAGTGAAAATATTTATATGTGTAAATTGTCTTACATGTATGTTTTATTCTATAAAACTTTTGAATCGAAAATAGAAGCCGAAACAAATTCTATACGGATAAAAAAATCTGTTAGTTACATCATTTAAAAATGAAGAAAATAATCGCCTGGCAAAATAAAATCTTGTCTCTAATGTTGCGAAAAGTTTTATATGTGTCAGCTTCGAACTTTCTCCTATTCACTTCCAGATGGCGCTCATGCACATATGAACAAAACTTAATCAAAATTAATCAATTACATACAAAATAACATGAAAATAATTAAAATATTGTTCTGCCATAGAGAAAACGTGTAAAATTTTAGAAGATTAGCACATCCAAAAGTGAGAGAAATATCTATTACGAAATTCCATCACTATAAACAAAAAAGAAGTTACATAAAAGAGCGCTAAAAACAGGATATCGTACTTTATATCCTCAATTTATTTTCCATGATAAAATAAGAAGCAATTAAATATTTATAAAAAGAAACTGCATATTCACTCATAATTTGATAAGTTAGGAAAAGTAACACATTGCGATTAATTTAAAAAATATTATATTCATAAACTCATCCTACAATACCATTTCGTGATTATAATATCAAAACGCAACCAAGAATTCAAAAGCTAGTTTATTTTCTTAACATGTGAATCTATTGCCCTATTCAAATAAGTTAAGATTTCTTTTGGAAGATATTTTCACCACGATTGTACCAATTTTTTCAATTGTCCTTGACGAATGCTTTAAAAAAACTCTTCTCAAAAAACATTTCACAAAACTGAATTATGTTAGAAAATTGATATATGCTAAAATCGCAGTGAATGTTAAAATAAAATCATGAGTGAAATTGAGTATCAATTCCAAACAATTTTGATTTAAATCATTTCAGTCAATATAAAACTTGATGGAATTTTTATTATTATGATTTTGGTTTTTAAACATTATAGAGTGAACAGCAAAATCCCCAACTTAAGCATAAAAAAATATTACGTTGAAAATATAAAACCCAAATAAAATATTACGTTGTTATTCACACATTTATTTTTTTAAAAAAATATAGAAGGGGAAAAAGATTTTTGAAAAAAGTTGTCCCATTTTATTTCAGTTTCTGTTGTGAAAATGAGCAACTAATTTATCTTTTGTTTTTAGTAATTTCAGAGGTGAAAAGCAAGCTAGTACCACTTCTTACCACATCACTAAGCTGTTCAATTCAGAAACGTGCTAACATGTACTCCAATGCCGCCAATGTACACACGTGTAGTAGTCCGCAGGTTTCATTACACCCTCTGTTTTCATTCACAATCATTTAATTCTGTGATTTAACATCTGCTATCTCCTCATGCTTCTTCCTTTTTGCTTTCCAATTGGGAGCATGTCAAGATTGGTCATCTCATTCTCTTAATTGGGGGATGTCTAGATTTGTGGTCAGCTAGGTTTATAAGATACTCTCTCAGTTATACCAATGTAAAACGACACAATTAACCCATTAAGTTATAGAGTAACATTGTCCTTTCATATTGTTCAACTACGTGAAAAACATTCGTAGCAGAGTCAAACAAAAAAACTGTATTATCTGTAAACATATATTATACCATAATTACAAAATGCAATATCCAGATTAAAAAAAGATGATCAAATAATTAAAGTATGGAAACAACATATTGAATTTCAATTCTGGAGGCATAAGATTGATATAAAAAACATCCTTAATACCCTCCTAATGTACTTCACGAATATATTTTGCATAGTCCCGAAAAAAACCCCCAAGGTTTGGTTCAAACCCGAGACCTAGTCGCTATTAGTCAGATGCACTAACCAACAAAACCTGCCTCAAAGGAATAGTGATTGTAAATAAGGTCTCGTGAAAGCTAAATACCTTAAAAGCTGTAAAAGTAATACATGGTACACCTGCAAAAGTATCCAAATGGGTCGTAAATCGATCGCCATTTACTAATGGAGTGAAGTAGAGGTGTGACTATTCTTCCCTTAAAAGGTGGAGTCGCTCGTTCCTTCTTTACTCCCCTTCATGATTTACAATACCTATACTGTTCTATTTATTACATGGTTTATAAACTTAACACTAACACTACTTTGAAAACTTTAAAGTTTATGCATCTAAAAGTAAGCATAGAAAAAAGTTTTTTTAAAAAAACTTAATTACTTACTAACTCTCACGAGTACTTAAAAAAAATAAATAAATAACTTTTTTTTCTTAACTCTTGAAAGAAAATTTTATTTTTAGCTATTATTAAAAATAATAGATTTGAAATGAAAAGAACAAAAATGTATAAAGTATATCAGAAAACTTTAAGTGGCGTGTCGAAGGAAGTCTGAAGACAATTAAAAGCCTCATAATTTTGACACATAGTTAAATGACGAGGTCGAGAATTGAATTGGCACTTCATTCTTCCTTGTCCACGCCACTCCATCATGCGGACTTAGATGCCCATATAGTTGTCTCACCTTTACCGTTTGTGAGATGATGATTTTATAGTGAAACCCCCTATTCATAATTTTTTTTCACGCATTCAAAATACTCTGAAACTGATTTTTTACTTCTAAATGAGATTAATACGGTTTTCAGTAGAAAAAAATCAGTGGCGTAACGTACATTCTCGCATTACGGGAGGAGGAGGCAGGGTTCTAGGGGGCCCAAAACTTGACTGACGCTAAATATTTGTAAGATCCGGCTTAGGGCCTCAAACCTCACTTTGCACGGGGGCCCCAGTATTCTCCGTTACGCCATTGAAAAAAAATTTTTTTGAAATAATTTAATACTAGCTGTGTTACCCGTCCTCTTCGCCAGATATTGGATGACTATACTTTCTTTCAGGTTATTGTTATCAATATCCTAGATTTAAGCATTTTATTCTGTTGAAAAATATTTTTATCACCTACACCTCTTGATTTAAAAAGAACAGGATTTGAGTTTTTAAAACAGAAGAAGATTTATCATTTGCGCCCTTGGACTACTCGGAGTTGATTTCCTCAAACCTCATTTTTAGTGTATCTCTACTCAACGAAAGAAACATGTCTGCAGAATTCTAAATCTGTAGGTTTAATTGTTCAAAAACCAGAAGAACTCCGTAACTCTACGCAAATCCCCTTGGATCTCGATTTCAGCAAAACATGTTCTTAGAGGATATCTACTCAACAAATTAAGCAGGCTTACCAGATTTCAAGTCTGCGAGTCCAATAGTTCGAAAAAGGGAATTTTATTAAATATGACGCCGCTGTAATCCCATTGGGAGTTGATTTCCCAAAACTTATTCTTAGCGGATCTCTATTCAAAAATAGAAACATGATTACAAATTTTAAAGTCTGTAGGTCTGATAGTTCTAGAGATGTCATGATGAGTGAGTTACTTTTCTCTCATATATATTTATAGGTCTCTTGACGTAGTTAAGAGGCAAGTTTAAGTTTTTAAGAAACTTGAATGTGTTAACAATACAAAAATCACCGAAAAAATCTGGCAGAACCTTCTGTTCGGGGATCTTGAATAACTTCAAAATACTCTTTATCCTACGATAATCCGCACTAAGTAATTAGATTTACAGCCTTTTCCTTGGAAGTTTCAAAGTGAAACTGTGGCCGCGGTAGCCGAGTGGTATAGGCATCGGACTGTGGCTTGCTTTGTCACGGGTTCGAGCCCAGTACCACTAAAGACCCGCCGTGTAGGACAGCGATGCACGTTAAATCTGTCGAGAGCTGAAACGTCCTCCCGTTGGTGTGGTGTGGTAGTTAGGAGAGGGGGTGCCAGCTCAGGTGTCGTCCACGTCACTTGACCGTGGTTCAAAATTACGTGGTCCGTCGCCAAAAGCCCTCGTGTAGCTGAACAGTGCGACGTTAATATTCAATCAATCAATCAATTCAAAGTGAAACTACCGCCTTTTTGAGATAAGGTCTTTTACTCCAGCCGCGATGCCATGAATCAAATCTGCAGGATCACTTCCTGGGTATTTTGAATGCTGAAGAACATGTGAGGATAGTATTGGAGGGTTGTTTATAGTAGAGAGAAAGTCCTTAATGTAACAATAATGCGCTATAAAACAATAAATAACATGTACCACAGAATAACACGTGCACATACATCCTTCGCAGAAGATATGGGTAATTCTAGTAAAGGGCTCTAAAACTTTTCAGTCTCTCTATTTTAGCTTTTTTCAAAGAAAAAAAACTTACTTTCAATAGATGTGCATTCGCTTTTCTCACTATGAACAATATATTGATTTATATTATGTTTTTAATCGTATTTTATATTATTTTCTTACAATTACATGTTATATTGTATTATCCTGCAATTTGTGTTCAAAATATCGATATGTACAATTTACGTAATTATAGCCGGGATTAACAAAAAGTAATAAATAAATATTATTACATACTAATTATATAGCTGCATAAAAACAATAAACTTTAGCAATTTTACCAAAATGTTATTTATACTTTCGAAGTACATATATATATATTTACCGTATCCTTGTTGTAAAGCGATTAAATAACATTTTTTTTTTTACATTTTTATCAAAGAGTTTATACCTTAAAAATGCACAAAAGTTATTTATGCTGATTTGGGGTGATCACTTTACCCAAACTACGATTCCAATCTCTAGACGCGCGGTTACTTTTATCTTTCAGTGTCGCAGAGCCAGCCTCAGTAATCTAGTGGTCATGGTAACGAACGCGTGCTCAGTGTGTCATGAGTTCGAGCCGTAATGTCACTAAAGACCCGGCGTGCAGAAAAGCTCATTGACATAAAATCCGGTGGAGCTTAAAGTCTTTCCATTGGCGAGTTGTGGTAATTTGGAGAGGGGAGGTACCCGCTGAGGTGTCGTCCTCGTCACTAGACCATGGCTGAAATATGAGTTACGTCGCCGATAGCTATCGTGTTGCCTTGTAGGACGACATTAACAAATGCTCGCTCACTTGTTAACATCGTATGCTGGAGAAACGCGAGGACTATTGGTGACGAACCTAGTAATTCTGAACCACAGCTAAGTGAAAAAGTCGACATATTAATATTTACAACCTCCCCTCCCCCAATAATTTGCATAAAAATTGGGATATTTTTTTTATATTTAAAATTATCTTCCAGGTTTCGATATATTTTTTTTTAAATCAGGCAACAATCGCTTTAACGTGTATCAACCACGCTATAAGCAAGTTCGTAATACTGTTAAGCATGACTGAGTGTCTAAGGCAGCAATAAATGTGTTTGAATGTAATTTAAACGAAAATAAAAATATAAGAATTTTCATATTCTTTATATTGCTTCTAAATGTGCGAATAAATTTAATTTCTATTTCTTTATTAAAACTTCACAAAATATAGTTTTCAGCTAATAGTCCTGCGCGAGTGTTTATTGACGTCGCACTTCAGCAGCACGAGGGTTATTGGCGACGGACCTCTTATTTTGGATCCACGGGTCAAGTGTCGAGAACGGCATCTCAGCGGGCACCTTCCCTCTACAAACTTCCACACCTGGTCTACATGTGGGCATTGAGTCTCGACAGATGTAACGCGCATCAGCCCCTCTACACAGTGGGTCTTCGGTGGCGCAAGGGCTCGAACTCATGACATGCTGACCACGAGCTCGTGACCATGACTACTAGGCTACCGCGTCCATCGTAAAGCCCTGTACTGGTTTGTAACGCGATCATTGGCCTTCCTAACCCACTAAATTCATTTCAAGGAAGGCACAGAACTTCCTGAAACATTTCAAGCACCAGATGTTGCTTGTTGTTTATACGGCTATAAGCAAAGGAAATAGATAAATTCACTTAACGTAAATAATTAAGCGCATATGCTATAAACGCCTCTTAAGGTCGCTATTTCAACCTCAATCGATCAGAAGTAACGTCCTTCACATTAACAGCGACAAAGGGAGCAATCTTGACGACTGGGACTATTTAGTAAATCAAAAGATGACGCAAGCTCGTAAAATCTTACCCGTCACTTCAAACGAGATCGAACGATGCGCTCAAAAACAAAATCAAATGCCGGCAACAAATTAAAACACGGAATAACAGCGTCAACGCGTTTCGCAGTAACTCAAGAAAGTGAGGACAACACGCAAAGTTAACGCTCTGGCTACCTGTCAACGAAGACGGGATTGCACAGATTCGCTTGAGATAGCGTCCAGCGACGCATTGCAAATGTGAAATTCTCTGTAAACAAAACAAAAGATCCGCGACGTCACGTTATTGCCTTGACCTTCAGGATGAGTTTTCAGTGACTGACCTTCTAATCCAAAACTTTTTCGCTGCAGTTGAATGTATATAAACAAATATTTCACTTGAGTGAAAGAGGAAGCTATAATGCGCGCAATGCATATTAAATGACAATTTAAAGAGCCGTAACTAACTTTAATGGACTTACTATTATTTTTATTATTATTGATTTTAAGGCTTCCGTCAACCAGCCTTTTTGAATTCCATAGACCTTCTACTTTCCTCCTCAATCTTGATAAGAGTATTGATTTGAATGCAATGAAGTGCAATGGCCGCGGTCCGAGTGGTCATGGTCGCGAACTGGTGACCTGCATTATTCTCTCGTGCCATGAACTTGAGTCCTAGTGCCACTTAAGAGACACATCATGTAAAGGAGATGATCCACGTTAAAACTACAAAGCAGGGTGTTCTTAAATTGTGGTCCGCGGATCCCTGGGGTTCCTCAGCACCTTTTTAGGGGGTCCGCGGAGTCTCTCATGTCCCTCATTCCTTTCATTTCATTGTCTCATTTCCCTCTTTTACATACTCTGAAAGGCCTCGTGGAAAAATTGAAAGAGCCATACTAGCCTAGATTACTAAGATGACCAACCATCCTACTTTAGGAAGGACAGTCCTCCTTTTACAAGTTCTGTCCTTCCTCGAAAAGTGTCCTCCTACTTGTCCCCCTTTTCAATATTTTAAAACTGATCTTTTAATATCTGTATTCAGAGATGAACCAAAGACGTTTCAAATACATCGAAGAATGTTCTGAAACTAGTATCACAGAAAATAACAGCTTTCAATGGTATTTTTTTGACTTCATCGCAAGTAAATTGGGCGGATTTAGAAAATTGTTTTTTTTTATGGAAATAGATGCTTGATAGATAATAAAATTGATGACAATTGTCTGTTTGAAGTTGGGAAAGTGGGTTACTAGCTCAGATATCAACCTGGGTACTTGATCGAGAATCAAAATTACGAGGTTCGTTGCCATTAGACCTTATTTTGCTTCAGAGTACAACGTTAATAAACAATTAATTAATTTATTAATTAAGCAATAAAGAACACATAAGAGACCAAAAGATATCGAAAGTTCTTTTGGGATTGCATTTTTCCCCTACAATTTATGAAAATATACCTATATTTTAAATTAGTGGGTGTGGTGCCGAATGGTCATGGTCACGAACACGGGAATAGAGAGTCATGAGTTCGAGTCCCGGGGCCATTGAAGACCTGATGGGGAAAGGGGCTGATGCATGTTAAATGTATCGCGTCTCAAAGTTCTGACGTTGGTGTAGTGAGGAAGTTTGGAGAAGGGGATGCCAATATCGGTGACGTTCCCGTCACTAAACCGATACTCAAAGTTACGAGGTTCGTTGAAAATAGCTTCCGTGTTGTTTCATAGTGTGTGATGTTTAAACTCTCACTCACTACCATGATTCAAAATTAAGAGAATCATTGCAAACAGCTCCCAAGAGCAATATTGATTCAAAATCTATAAAAATTTAATTTTATTACATTATGTATTTCAGGAATATCTATCGCAATAATGTATGTAAACTTCTTTGTTCACATCACTGGGGTGAATTATTCAATTAATATCATGAAATACTCGTATTATAGAAGAATTGAGAGAAAAAACATTGCCAGAATGCAGCGTAAAATTTTTTTAAATGTCAACTTATTCGTATGAAAATTTGATTTATTTGATACACAATCAGTGCTATTCCAGAATTATCATCCTTCATGTAAGCAAGATTTTAATTTCAATCAACTATAAACGCATAACGTTATCAAATTATTACCTTTGAATATGTGGAAAATTTAGAGATAGGAAAAAATATTTAAACCAGTGAGGCTTTCATACGCCTAGGCCAAACTAGTGCGCCGTCATTATAATTTTAAAAAAACCCTCACATTATTATTTATAAAAAAAATTCGAATGTGGCATCAATCCCTAAGTTGAGCATTGCTGCAATTACGGGATTATGGAACATTACTTTGCAATAAAATGCATCAAAACCGTGAAATGTATCTAAAATGCAATTTTGTTTGGCAAATAAATATTGCGGAACATATGAAGTTCGTTTGCATGATTTTTTTTTTTTTTTTTTAAATAATCATTTGTGATTCTAAGTGTGTATTGCAATGGATATGGCCAAGAGATAAATAAGACTCGATAATTTCAAAGCTATGTAAACTTAAAACGGAGCGAGAATCAGATGGCTAAGCGCTTATTCTTGATGCCCGAGGGGAAAAGACCTGAATTGGACATTGAGTTCTTACACCTGGAGAAATTCTCCCCCTAATAAATCCATAAATTTCGGACAAAATGGTTTAAGAATGCACACCCCTTTTCGAACAATACTAGCAGGGAAGCACGCCTCGTGTTGATTTCTTCCACCTGCAGTTTATATTGTTAAATGAATGGGTGTGTGTATAGGGGGGGCAGTTAGAGCAGTGCGGCATTTTTTGGCTGTTTCTGTACCCCTCGCACCTCAGTTTAAAAACTGTGCACTAAAGAAAATTGAAAGGCATGACACGAAAAACACCTGAAGTAGTGTCGCCCTCTCCAGTTTCCCCAGTATACCAGCATTTCTCAAACTGTGCCCCCCCCCCCTAGGAAGGTGTAATAACCTTATACGAGGGGCTTGAGAATACTGAGAAGTCTAAAATAAAAGATTCTTTAATAAACCTATTAATTTACTGAAAGGAAGGAAAACAAAATACATTCTGACATAACAAAAAGTAAAATACACATTTACTCTTATAAATGTCTCGTATTTGCTAATTAATTTTTCAATACTGAGTTAAGAACAAAAGTTTAATAATTATTAATGGCATCCCATGAGCTTATGGTACACAAAATTTAATATTTCTCTTGATAATTTGTACGGTTTATAATAAAAACGTATTGTTGCTTTAGTGCCAAAGTACATTATTAATGAATTCCAAAAATTATTATCGAATGGAAGGGAGTGCGATGAAAATTATGATTGAAAATTGGATCGCAAACATGGAAAGTTTGAGAAGCATTACAATGAAAAAAAACTTAAAAAAACCCCAATTTCTTTTAAGTGAGTGATGTCTCTTTCTAGTTACTCTGCATGTGGTATTTTAAAAGAATCAGAACTTGAACATTCAGCTCCAGGGACGTACACATACTACATTTATGGGGCGGGATTATATTTTAATAAACACGTTTTCGAAAGCGCAGAGGAGTAATCGTTATGCTAAAAATTAAAAATATCTTGGCAAAAAGATGTTGAATACCCAAACTTCATCTTTGGGCACATCACTTGTGAAGGTCTCCTAGGACCTCACTTTGAGAACGAGAATAAATAGGAGTCATGTAAGAACCAGTAGCCATTTTTATAAACAACTTTCTTTATTTGGTTATCTTATCCAAATAGAATCAAAGACTTATTAACAAATTTATTTAAATAGTATTATGAGGTTTTAAAGATAATATCCTTTAAATTAACTTAATTAATGATCTCATTAATTAAACATTAAATAACGATCACGCAGAGATTACCACAATAAGAGATCCCAGAATTATATTTAATAATGTTCTTATTGAACATTTAACTTTAATCTCACTCCTAAAACTTTAATGAGACTTTAAATACAAATCAATAGTTACCACTCGGAATCTCAATTCTTGAGATTAAATATCTCTAACAAGAAATCTTCAATTTAAATCCACGATAACTTTCTGCTTCAACCTCTATCTCCTACTGCTCTAACTTTACTATTCCGTTTGACTTAAATACTTTATCTAATCTGCATATATAACAAGGAATCCTGTCCGCTTTTTTTGGAGTTGATTGGAAATAGGTAGGGAATTAAATTTCCCTAAAAAGGACGACTCAGAAGGTTAGTGATAAAGTTCCGTATAGATTTGTCACAGACTGTACAATTCCACTTGAACATCGCCGCTCGCGAGTTCACTACCCCGACCAAGCGTTCCTGAATTTGAAGTGAGAACTCTGTCTTTTTCACACTGTAAAGCAACACGAAGGCTGCTGGCAACGGAACTCGTAATTTTGAACCATGGCGAAGTGACGAGGACGACACTTGAGCTGGCAACCCCCTCTCTTAACTACCACACCACACAAACGGGTGGACATTTGAGCTCTCGACAGATTTAACATGCATCGTTCCTCTACACGGCGGGTCTTTAGCGGTACTGGGTTCGAACTCATGACAAGCCAAGCCACGACCGCTAGGCTACGAAATTCTTCATTCGAATCAAAACCGACTGTTGTTCTAGACATATCTAACACATCTACTGCTGATAGCGATTTTTATAAAGTACATAATACACGTGCACGTTTGTTATTAAGTAGCGATGAATAGTTGTTGTATAGTTGTTTTATTCCTAATTTCAATTTGAATTTTTATATGTTGTATGCACTTTTGAATTATAATTTTCACTGTGCACTAATTAATTTTTTTTGATATAAAAATTATTTGCTTTTGTTTTATAAATATGTGACATGGATTTTATTATTACTTTTTTTGCACGGTTTTTGGGAAAATATTTAGAGATTTTTCATATTACATGATTTTTTTAAATTGTGGTACACATCCCTAAATTTACCACAGGTCGTATGAATTTTCTTTTTTCTACGGTTTTCTAAGAAACCTATCTACCATGTAAAAAAAATGTATTTTAAAAATTGGACCAGTTCAAGGCAAACCAAACACAGTAAAGATATTCACATTTAAAATAAATTTCCTTTCTTTGTTTCTTAAATGCTACCCAACACGTGCTTTGGAAAGAAAAGAAGAAAAAAAAGTTAAGTCACGAACACTTTCCAGTAACTCATTTAATTTTTAATGTCTTCCTATACTTTTAACTCTTCACAATGGTAAATAGCTTGCTCCGCAGAAATCTACAGCAATTCCACGTCTTGCCTCATAAAGAAGGCAATATACTTAATTAAAAGATCTCATGATTTCCGTGCAACACATTCAGACGTCAGGTTTCCGAAAAGCCCATTTTCGCTTTTACCAACGTCAGCTGACGGGATATTAATAAAGGCACAAGGATAAGTGTTAATATGAAGCACTTTATCATATTTAGCCTGTGATTCCTCTTTTTTATATTTTTGACATAATTTAGAAGAAGAAATGTTTATGTTTGTGCGCATTTCATCACCTCTGCAAAGATGGACTAGTTGAATTTAATTTGCATGACTAAACGCACACAAAACAATATTTAGTGAGTCCGTGATAACTATTCTAAGAATGAATGTATAAAATAATTCTTCTTCGTTGTCTTGACAGCCCTGGGTGGGCCCTGGCCTTCTCCAGAAGTCTTTTCCAGGCATCCCTACTTTCAGCAACTTTTTTCCAATTTTTGATCTTTAAAATTTTTAAGTCCTTATCAACACAGTCAATCCATCTTAATGGGGGTCTGCCCCGAGGTTTATTTCCCATGGCCTTTGTCAGAAAGATTTTCTTGCAGCAACGGTCTTCATTCATTCTAGCCAGATGACCAGCCCATTTAAGTCTCTGTGATTTGACAAACTTTACAACATTAGGTTGTTTGTAAATTTTGTAAAGTTCTAAATTAGATCTTCTTCTCCATGATCCATTCACTTGGATCCCACCAGCGTAAGATCCTTCTCTCGAAAGTTCTCGAAGCTTCCTCATCAAGTAAAGTCAATGGCCGAGTATCTGATGTATAAGTCAGGACAGATCTTATAAGACTTTTGTAAAGAATAAAATAATTCGTTGCCACACACACAGTAAAATAAAGTAAAAAGACTTAGCGCTTGTAGCTACGGGTATGAAATCACACAGCACAGTAAACAAATTGAATGAAGCTGCCACTATTTTATGTAACTTATTTTTATTGATTTTTATGGGACAATTTATACCTTTTAAGAGATGTCGCTACCATGAATGCGATCATTTTAAAAAGGTGCTCCCCCTCCAGAACAATACATGTTCACAACGTAGTTCTCCCAATTGCCTGCCCTCTATTCAAAAGCAATTGGCGACAGACCTAGAAGTTTTAAACTGAGTTAAGTCACGGGAACGTCTCTTGAGTTGGCATCCCCCTCTCCGATCTCACAGCCCCCGCCAACGTCAGGACTTAAATACATGATACATTTAACGTGCATCAGCTCATTTGTGAAGTGGGTCTTCATTGGCTTCAGGATTTGAACCTTTCACTCTCCGGATATGCATTAAGAAATGCTGAGAATAGTATTCTTAATATTTCGTCTACGTTGTTGAAATGACGGATATTCTGATCAACCACAAATAAAATTGTTTTCATAGGGGTAGGCCTTTTCCAAGACCCTTAGCTATATTTATGGTTTTAAAATTCATGTAAAATGCATTTGGGCAAGAAGAAAGTTGAACTACTTCTTTTTACGGAGCATCTAGATTTCAATATAGCATTCCAACGACCTTGATCAAAACATGGGATGCATTTCTTTCTAGTTTAAAGAGATGTAAGTCATAAGTGTTTTTTTTAACGAAATTACATGCATCCCCATTCTAAAACATTAAAAAAATGCCCGTCTAGCCTATCAAAAACCTTAAAGTTCAACATGTGACAAAGAGTTAATAAGTGAACCCTGATCAATTGCCAGATGCTAATCTCAATAATAATAAGAAAAAAATACGTTCAATATATGAGATAGTTTCTAACAGCATCCTTTTCAGTTTGTTTCGATAGATTTTTCGTTTTCAATTGCATCACTTGGACCGTAGCCAGAGCTTTGGACTTCGACAGAAGTCTGAATGTACTCAATGACAGATGCCCAATAAAAAAAAGAGGAAATGCCTCATTTAAAAGTTGCATTGACATTGAAAAATATATGTATGTTATGGGTTAAAGCAATTCTAGCGCAAAATCTTACTCTAGAAACTATGTTTCTTCCACCCGCTGTGACCAAGCAGTTACCATGGCCACATATTCAGGAAAACTGCTTTGCCATTTAAAAGTATTATTAGCGCTCTTTGTGTGTGTGTGTAAATAGAACTCACAGCCTCTTGAATTTTTACATTTTGTACAGTGTTAGAATGTTACATTTGCGACCAAATTCGACAGATATTCTTTCTTCTTGGGAAACAAAATTTCTGTCCTTTATCAAATTTAACTCGTAGGCATAAAAAGAACAATAAAAGACAAATTAAGTAGAAACGACACCAATTTGTGCCAATCAAAGTCGCTTGGCTAGTTTTTACCAGAAAGTATGCCAAATTAAAATGGCCACGAGACAAACATGGCGGACTCATAATTGTTCAACAATTCTACATTTTTTTTATTTTGATTCATTTAAAAAATATATATCTACCGATATGGCAGAGTAAAATTTAATAATTATTATAACACAACAAATAAATAACCTCTTAATAAATCACATACCCCTCCCCCTTTAAACATATACATAACTTATTAAGATAAATTTTCTACGACATGCTCTCAAATGAGAAAAAAAATCAGTGAGTATCTTGTGTACCTAAAATTTCTTTATCGACGAATCTGACACACGGTATATGTTTAAATGGAAAAATTCCGAGAATGTAATGTATCTCTTTATCGACGAATTTGACGCGAAGTGCATATTTAAATGGAAAAATTTCCTCTGAGATGTACCTAGAACATATAAGAAATCTTTTTACAACTGACGGATTTGACATGATACACATGTTCCAATGAAAACTTAAAGCGTTGTCCTGAGAATTAATTAATTTTGTTTCTTTTTTTAAGGGAAAAAATTGCTTTATTTTCTTAGAAAATCGATTTTTTTTTTCAAAAATAAAAACCCTAATTACATTTTTTTCTGCATAAAATAACACAATAATAGTAATTATTATTTACGTGATATTACATATGTACTAGGTAACAAGCAATGTTATATTATAAAAAAAACTTGCTGTTTTGCATGTTGTTTCATGTGATGTTGTACGATTATATTTTGTTTAATTGCTTTTTTAAGTTATTAATATCAAAGTTCTGGTTCAGATTTTCGATTGTACTGAAAAACAGGACAGTCTCTGCCTCATGATTTAAGAAGGACTGGACTTGTGTGAATTTCTAAAATGGAAATATATTTATCTATAAAGCCCTACACCCCCCCGTGGTAATTTATTTCCACTAAAGTCGTTCTCAACAGTTCTCTACTCAACAAAAGAAGTAAAATTTTTTACCAAATTTCTTTGAAGGTCTATTAGTTCAAAAACAGGAATTTTTGTCTGTAATATCTTCTCCCTTAAGAGTGATCTCTGCAAAACCCGTCCTTAACAAATCTCTACTCAATAAAAGAAACATGTATGCCAGATATCAAATCTGTAAATTTAATAGTTTAAAAACGGGAATTTTTGTCTATAACACCCCGCAACCCCTTTTGGAAGTCGATTTCTCCCAAAATCGTTCTTAGCAGATCAACAAAAGAATCATGCCGGCAAAATTTCATGTCTTTATGTATAGCTCCAGAGATATCGTGACGAATGAGTAAGTTGCTTTTCGCCTTTATTTCTGAGAATACTGTGTTCGATTTTTGCAAGAACAAGATTCGTTTTTAGAAAAGTTCAGCGCAACCAGAAAGAAATTGCTTATAGAATGAGGATATAAACTGTGACGAATTTGATAAGAGGGAAATAATTCTTAATGAATCTTAGATATGACTTAGAAAAAGGAGACTCACCACATCTTGATTCATCCGTGTCATCTCCGCAATCGTTGTCATCGTCGCAATGCCATGTTAGGGGAATACATCGTTTGTTGCCACACTCAAACTGGTGAGATGGGCAGTGAGCTGTGAAGTAAAAATAAATAAATAAATAAGAATGGGTAAAGAGAGTGATGTGGAAGAGATTCCGTATTCATATTTATCGAATAATCTGCTGATGTTAAATCTTTATTGTTGTTTTTTCTCGAGTTACGATTTATTTTACGAGTGTGTAAGCAATTATATTTAATTTGTAATGTAATAATAAATAATTGATAATTAATAAAGTGCAACTGCAAGTGCACTAAAGTGCGAAGTAGGAAATGGAAAATATTAAAATGGATGATTTGATATACATAATTATTGAATAACTTTTTAATTCTGCATTATTATTACTATTATTACTACCAGGGTTTACAATTTATTTTTATATTAATGCATAGACAATTTCATTCTGAAATTGTTTATGTATTATGTTTCGTAACACTTAAAAAACTCTGAAAGGAACTATGAGCAACTTCTACCGGGCATTCCGTCACAAATTTGGAATTTTACAGGATTTGTTCGAATGTAGATACCTTACATAAAAAAAAGTGCGGAAATCTAATAATTTCAGATTATAATTTTATTTCAGAAAAGTCAAAATTGCGTACTATATTCACATACAGATGTTAAGCAATACTTTTCTTTTAAAAATCAAGAATATATAGTAAAAATAGGTGTCAAAAAATGATTCTAAAAGAGAAGATCTTATGCTGATCATTAAAATAGTTCTGATTCAGTCTGGTGTGAGAAAAACAAAATAAAAAAAAATTCTAAATTAATAGTAAAAAGAAAACGGTTAGATCGATTTAATTTAACGTAAAAAAAACGATGGCAAATATATTGCTTCAGTAATTTTAAAAATAATTCAGGTATTTTTTTATTTTTCTCCTAATATTGATACGGATGACAAAAATTTGTTAAAAATATAACATAAGAATAGAAATCTAAAAGTAAAGCGTTCAAAAAGCATATAAATTATTTTCCACATTTTGCATTCATTTATTTGAATAAGTAAACTCAAAATATTTGCGCCAATAAGATATATTTTCCTTTTTTTATCCAAAATATTTAATCCCGATTACTTAACTTATCATCCTCCCTCTCCCTCCCTTTCTTTGAAAGTAATGGTTGGAACAATATATAGTATAATAAAATAAAAGTGAAGAAGTACTAGAGCCTACAGTGCTAAAGAAGTAAGAAATTGGAATATATATATAATTTAAAATATATTACAAAATTACTAAATTTAAATATAAGAATGAAAGCAATTTTAAGAACCAATTAGATAATATTTTAAGGTTTTAAAATAATTCAGATAAAGGATATTAGCAATAGATTTATTTCTTAATTTCTTCTGAAAAATTACTTAATTTCCTTCAATTTTCACTTGAATAACAGTAGCACTGTTAATTTTACTTTTGTTAGAGGGATAAATATGGTTCATACATTTATATAATTTTATTTATTTATATAATTTTCAATAAACTCTATTTGAGAAATGACTTGAATAGTAAAGATGAAAAATTATCATTGAGATTTTGGAAGCTGAAAAAGATGAATGTTGCAGTTAAAAAACATTTTTGACTGAGGCCAGCTTTTAAACTTATATAAATGTGGGGCTCACCCAGTGGGGTACACACACACACACACACACACACACACACACACACACACACACACACACACACACACACACACACACACACACACACACACACACACACACACACACACACACACACACACACACACACACACACACACACACACACACACACACACACACATATATATATATATACTATATATATATATATATATATATATATATATATACTAAATGTAACCACAAATATTTCATAAGCAATTTATGCAATTAATTAGAAAAACAGTGCTAATACAAAAACGTAATCCATTAAATTTGCGAATTTAAAATTGGCATCAATTTATTTAAAAAACCAAATAAATTAAAAGAACAGTTTTCCTCGTTTGACATTATGTTGTAAATATACATCTCTAGTTTAAACATTCAACATGAAATGTTATATTTGATTTAAATATGCTTCATGCAGATCGATTTAATTTAAAATAATAAATAAATTTAGCATTCATTTAAATCAATAACGTCATAAAATTTACTATCTTATAAATTATAAAGCATTAATTTATAAATTTAAACTCTGCGTAGAAACACATATTCTATTTTTTCAATTAAAAAAAAAAAAGGATATAAATCTTAATTTTTTGCTACAAGTAATATAATTTTCCATTGTGTATTTAATCAATTAATAATAAAAATAAAGTTAGTATAAATAAAATTAAGTTATAAAATAAAAACTTACCACTAAATGACTTTACAAATAATAT
Source organism: Trichonephila clavipes (assembly GCA_019973935.1). NCBI lineage: Eukaryota > Metazoa > Arthropoda > Arachnida > Araneae > Nephilidae > Trichonephila > Trichonephila clavipes. The sequence goes on from BMAU01005279.1 coordinate 764,030, forward strand.
ACATATAACTAAAAATGCTAGATGAGCACTCCCTTTTTGAACAGAAGGCTTTAACATGTTTAATTCAGTCCTAAATTCAGCGAATAAATTATTCTAAACGAAAGATCTGCAGTCTTTCGAATCCCGAATCCAAATGTCGCTCAAAACGAAAACAATCAAATTTGTACGGAAGCGGAGCGAAACGACATTGAATCCCGCGGTTGCAGGGTTACCTCAGCCAATAAGAGATTGTGTCGCCAAGCAACGTCGCCAAGGAGCAGATGAACTGGGCAAATGGAGTTGAACTGGTGTTCGCGGGTTTCTACTTGATATAAGTGTTCAAAGAACGTTCCGAAAGTAGAAACGTGCTTCATATTCCCCATCACCCCCCCCTTTTTTGCAACATTTGCTTATCTCGAGGAATATATTAAATTCAGACTGTGCTTGGTGACTTGAATTAAATTCACTAAGAAAGGGGCATTTTCCTTTTTTGATATCAACTCTCAACACTTAAAAGGGAAATTGACAATTTCACTAATCTCGTCTTGTGAGACTGGTTGACTAGTATATAAAAAGTCATGTTGAAATCTTTAAAAAAAATTATAAACTTTTAAAGAGAGACAAAAGCCTAAGGATACTTAATACCACAATAAGACTTAAGAAAATTTAGAATAAATTCATTTACTTCACACAAGCTTTTTTTTGTATGAGAAACTTTTTTTTTTTTTTTTTTTGCATTCCATTTTAAGATATCTTTTATTTCTTAGAAATCATATCTGGAGACAGCGTGTGTAATTGATATTTAGAAATATAAAACTAAACATATAAATTATGATACAAGGAACTTGATATTGTGACTTAGTGTAGAAATCAGCTGATAGAGAAATGAACTCTTCTTTTCGCCTGTTAATATGACTGAAGTTCAAAATCATGAGGTCATTTATCTATAATTCTAATTCAAAGTTAATTAAAATCCACCAACCAACACCTTTATATATATATATATATATATACATATATATATATATATATATAAAGATATAAAGAGCATTACAATTTATATTATTCCGAGAAAAAATTGTAATAAGCCTTTTTTGTCTCGTACAGCTATTGCATAAAGTTGATTTATAATAAAATTGGAATTTTGGATTGTGAGTTTTGTTTTAATTACCTTGCTTACATAAAAATCATTAAATAATTTAGTGTCTTTGGACTTTGTCCCTTTTGCAGCGCAGTTAGATAATGTGAATGGCATCTGAGCTGACTTGTAAGAGTCCAAATTCCACACTACGTCACACGAAGACTTAGAGGCTTTATTGGCCTGCAAGCAGCAGCTCCCATTGTTTCCCATAATGATCTTTTTAGGTATGAAATTTTGAGCTGGAATCAGTCATCACATTGTTCTATTAATCATCCATTAATCAATTATAAACCATCCAGATCTTGTCATCAATCTACTATTATCTCTACAAACTAAACAAAATTAAACCCTTAATTACATTCAGGGACGTCTTAAATGGGCCCGGGCCCAGGGCCTCACTCTCGGTGGGCGTCTTGTTTCGTTCTTGAATCTGTCTTAATAACACCATGTAATCCAGATAATTTTATGGTCAAATATTATTCCGGGACACATTCTTTGAAAAACAATGAATTTCACATTGCATGTCAACTGGCAAAAGTGGTAAGACTGTATTTTTATGGAATGACCGTTGTCCATGTCTAGGACTAGAAAAGTGTTTCAAAATTTATATCTTATCCTGAGTTCACTATTCTCTGAAAAGCAACATATTTCACGATACTATTCATTTTCAAACGGTCTAGTGATTCATCCCAGAAATTCAATATGCTAATTTCTTTTTCTCCATGTGGCGCGGTTGGTTTGTCCTGGCCTTTTGCACCCAAGGTTGCGGGTTCGACCCCGGTCCAAGTCGGTGGATTTTCATGATGCAGAATCGACAGTGGCCATGTCGTATGATTATGCGGCATGTTAAAGATCCCTAGAGTGTCTGTTTGGCTTGGGTGCTCTCGGCAAAACTAAATCTTAGTACTGGTTCGCATCGTTAAGAGCTCAAGTGCCTCCCTCTGGGGAGGAAACTGGGCGTTAAAATTACTTGCAGTAATTGGTATAGCCTATATGGTGCTACGCTAAAAGGTGATGGGAATGTACTAGGTCTGCAAAGGTTAAAATACCAATGCACGGCCCATTTAGAAAAAAAAAGTTTTTTTCCTTCTTCGCATAATTACACGTTATCCTTGTATATTTATTCATAATTCCTTTTTTCAAAAAATATTTAAAATTTTTCTGTTCTGCAGTAATTTAATGTTTTTTTCCTTTTCCTTTTTTCTGCTATTAAAGAAATTATGTCGGGGAATCCCTTGTGTTTTTTCTTGTCTCTCCTCTTTTTTTATTTGTTTCATCAATAGGCTCGTGATGAAAACTTATATCGATGTTGAAGATGCATCCGAACAGGAGAAACTGGCGCGGTTGAAAGCGAGGCGTCTCGAGACACTGCTTTTCATCACGAGTGATGAGAAGTGAAGGCTACGGCGAAGATCGCGAAGTGCGTTCTTCCAAATTGTTTGACCTTATTACATCTTCGCTTTCGCGTGATGGAAACGTGATAATCGGTCCCTGAGCAAATGTTGATCTCTCTCTCTCCCACACGAAAAACGGGATGTGGGAAATAATAACATCAGCGAAAGTTCTTGAACCAGGACGAAACTCAAAATGGAGTTATGCAATCAGGGTGTACATTAAAACTATTCTGTATTTGAAGGATTTTTTTAAAGTACGGTACTCATAGAATGCTTACAAAAAATGTTCCAACTATTATCGGTTACGTTTAAAAAAATAGTTACAACGTTGTTGGGCCAAATTAAGGTATCCGACTATGTTCGGATACCTTATTTTGCACCTATACCGTGATTTTGCAAAGCGCATAAATAGATAATTTTCATGATATTTAGCGTCACTTAGATTAGAATATATGCATAAAATTGTTTTAAGGACATTTTGACAAAAAAAATTATTTAAATACAATATTTTGGCAAAAAATTAACTTAGAATAATCTTTTTTCCAAATGTTCTCCTTTTGTGAAAAATGCTTCTATTAGAATAATATTTTGCCTGTATATAGCTCAGACCTCTGTACAGAGGCTCAACGAGAATTTTTGATATATATAACTTAGAAGTGGGTTTATTCATATTTTACGACAACAGAGGGAAGCAATTTTAAGAAAAAAACGCCAATAATTATTTCAATGGGTGGTAACTCTGAAAATAATGTGAATTTTTCAAAAATTCTAGCTGAGCCTCTGCAGAGAGGTTTGAGTTACATACAGGCAAAATTTTATTATAATAGAAGCATTTTTCATAAAAGGAGAACATTTGGAAAAAAAAGATTATTCTAAGTTAATTTTTTGCCAAAATATTATATTTAAATAAATTTTTTTGTTGTCAAAATGTCCTTAAAACAATTTTATGCATGTATTCCAATCTGAGTGACACTAAATATCATGAAAATTATCCATTTATGCGCTTTTTTAAAATCGCGGTCCCGAACGTAGTCGGATACCTTAAGTTATTGAAACACTTATTCTATTTATAAAATTGTGCATGTGTTTGGCGTGGCTATCCCTGGAAATATAAACGTTATTCACTCGATAAGACATAGGTGGGGAATGTGTGGTTTCCATGAATGACTTGTGTGATCTTCATAAAAGCTTCTTCTTTTATATTTAGATATTCACTTATTTAGATAACGATCATTTAAAAATTCATAGATTTACATAAAGAACGGAATAAATGTAAGTTTCGTTGGTTACTGGTGGTCATAACAAATTGTATATTTGGAATGAGAAAATATCGCCTAAAAACGGCAACCCTACCGGACATATGGTACCTACCCTCCCTATCCCCTCAATCTTCTGTCACTGTCCTCTCTCTCTCCACTGGATGGCAGTTAATCTGTGGGCATATGGACTGTAAAACAGTCCTCTCAATCCCATATCAAGAAACTATTTCCGACTCTTTTCAGTATATTCGGTGTAGCACTTAGGATGGTTGTAATTATTCGTGTACTCAGTACGTTAATGTTCGCCAGTATTTTTTAAATTAGTTCTAAAGGGGAAAAAATTCCGTGAGTTTAATAGATTTCTTGAGAGAGGGAGTGAGTGAGTTTTTATTAATGTCTCACTGTAAGCTACACTAGGTTTTTGTTCGGTGAATCTCGTAATTTTGAATCACCGTCGAATGACGAGAGAATTACCTCTAGTTTTTGGAGGCCATTGATTAAGAGCAAGGACATCATCTGTTCCACAACCAGTATCCATCATTGCTACAACGTCATTTAAATATCCCCAAACTCTTGATAACGCACCAAATAAAGAACTTGCGAACTTCTCATTCATTACGATTAGTAAAATGCTGCGTTTATTTTTGTTTGTTTATTTATTTTTGAAGTAAACGCATCTTTGCCCTTCAAAATTGGCGCATCCCTTTGTAAACACCCTGCAAAATACATACTATCACCTCGACTTAAAACCTATGCGTATTACTACCTCCCAAAAATAAATAAATGAAGATGGTAAACAAAATAAAATAATTACGCTGGTAAGACAATAATACATGCACTAGAGTACATAATACGTATTCTTTCACATTAAATGCAATAATTATAGCATATAGATTTAATTTTTGTGTTCGTGTACGAATTTTTTAGGCCTTTTGATAGAAAATAGTGTAGAAAAATATTACTTATAGAAATAGGTTGTAAACTGTGGTCCAAAATTAAGGTTATAAATAAAACAAACTGCAATATCTTTAAATACAATTTTTTTATTTGTGATAAATTTTTGAACATACGTTCCTCATACTCTGAGAATAATTATGCTAACAAATAAAAGCTTAAGGGGGTTTACTTCTTGTAATACGTAAATTCGATACAAAAAACTTGTCAAAACATGCCTGTGTAATAATTAAAAAACTGAATGTGTCTAATATATAAAAAATACGGCTACCCCTTGCTGCTATACAGGCTTTGCAACGAGCTCTCATGCTACAAATTAGGTTGTTAATTTCATCTTGTGGCAACAATCCTCATTCTTCTATAAGCGCAGATTTTTACATCTGGCGTGTGTTTGGAGGGAATTGACATCCAGCAAAAGCTTTTCCTAAAGCATTTCAAACATGCTTGATAGAATTTAGATAGAGAGATTTTGCAGGTAATTCCATCCGGCACAAATACACTCTTCCTCAAGAAAGTCTTCGACAAGATTAGCTCTGTGCGGCCTCACATTATCTATACATATAAATAAATATGAAGTGTCTGTTTGTAATTTGAAATTAACAGCTTTTTACTAAATGCATTCAAAAGTATATACGGTACTTACATGAAAAAAAAACAATTTTTAAAATTTTTGTCTGCCTGTGTCTGTCCATCTATCTGTCTTTCTGTCTGTCTGTTTGTTCGACTAATCTCTGAAACGGCTGGACCAATTTTGACGAAATCTTCACTGGCAGATAGCTAATGTTATAAGGAATAACTTAGGCTACCTTTATTTTAGAAAAAAATTAGGAAAATAAAATAAATTAAATTAAAACCAATGAAATAGTGAGCAATATCGGATTCAAATAGGGATTATTTATTTCAACAGGGATTATTTTTATTCAATAAGGATTATTTTATTTCGCGAGCCTTCTGTTTCAACGATTGCTAGCAGTTATATCAAACTTTTATCTTTGATTAGGTTGCTGTCATTCGCGACATTTCCCGTTCATGTCTTGATCCTAATGATTTTACAGTCCTTAACTGCATTGTCAAAGGTCATGCGTCCCTTTCACCCCTTGCTCAACAAAAAGCAAAGAAAAAAACAAAACAAAAAAGAAACATAGATTCACAAAGTAGAAGAAAAGATTTCGTAAACTCTGCGAAGTGAATAAACACTTTTTTGTTAAATTCCATGTGGACGAAGTCGCGGATAACAGCTATTTAACATAAAATAAATGCATCAGAAAGTAATATTAACGTATTACACATCCAGATAAAAATTATTTACACTATTTTTAGCGTTTATTACACAAAATTTGTAACAATGTGTTACTTTTGCTGAGCAGGTAGGTGTTTTCAAAAATCGACCCACAAGAAAGTTACGGGGCGTCATAAATAATAATAAAAAGTCAGCAATTATATCTAAAGACTTAAAATTTAGCAACCATGTTTTTTTTGTTCAGCTGAGTTATGTAAAGAGCTTTTTTTGTTTAATTTGTACAATTTACGTAAAATTAACTCATTAAAAACTTCTTTTTATCCTTCAGTCTGTATTTTTTAATTTTTAAATTCACCCGTGCGAAGAACGGGTATACCAGCTAGTCATACATAAAAACAAAACTTTGACCAATTGTTCCTTCAAACAGTCTTAAGGCTCGATTGCACACACACATATTTGGAACAACCGTTTAGGACAGCGTTTCTCAAAATGTGGGGCGTGCTCCCTGGAGGGGGAGGGGCGTGATAACCCTACAAGGAGGGGGCGCGAGCATATCGAAAATTAAAGGTTTAAAAAAATTAATTTACCAGAATGAAGTAAACAATACACTTTTTGACATAATAAAAAATACACATTTACAAAGATATAATTTATATGTATCATCTGGTGATATTACTTCATCAAACATAAAAGCTTTCACTTCGATACATTCATTAGCTATCTGATCCTATAACTAAATAAAAACACAACATTTTGCTTGATTTGCTGTAATCCCACGATGAGAGATTTTTTTCATTAAGTTTTCTTTTTAAACCTAAAATACTGTTCCAGAGAAAGAAAGGATAAAACCCAGACCCAGAGAAACATACTAGGAAGATAAAAAATTCATCTGTTTGATCTTCGAACTTACTGGTATAGTTCGTTCCTTTTTTTATGTCTTCATTTTCAATTTAGGAAAGTTGCAATTAATGCGCTTTTTCCCATACGAAAAAATTATATGACATTTAGAAAAGTACTTTGAAGGATTATTTGGCCAAGATTTATTTTTATGAGAATCTGAAATATATAAAGCATGATAAAAAACGTTTCACACAATTTCTTTTTAGAACTAATATTCATATTTTTACATTGATTACACATTTAACCAGGGATCGGTCACGTGGGGTGCAGAGTCAAAGGACAGCAAAACTACAAAAATTTGAACAAAATATGACAGTTTTGCTTGTAAATATCCTGCAATATTAGTGAAAAGTGCCTGTGATTTGTGTCCTTTATTTAGGTCGCGTACCTTAGAAACATTTTAGTTCGGTTCTATTGGAATTTTTCTCAAATTATCGAAGAAAAAATGAAAAAAGGTAGAAAGTAGATAAGTATACTTTCTCTTAGTTAAATTATTCACTGGAATTGTGATATTTATCGTGCAGAATAAAAATAATTGTAAAAAAACTTTGGGGTGACTCCGTCACCATATGCATCACTATTGCCATTAGTATCCAGTGCGCGTCTGCTCCCGGGTTAAAACATTTTGAAGTCTTCTCGTTTTAAATATTAAAAATAACACAATTATTCTTCATCGGAATTTTACATTCTTTTTCATTTTTTAACATTAATAATAAATGTTAACTCTGTGAGGATTACAATTACAGTTCTTTTAAATCTATTTGTAATATGAGCATTCATTTAAAAGAATCATTTTACATTTTTGTATTTATTGCCGTGCTCTTGGTTTTACTCTCATTACAATTTGGATAGTGCCGACTAGGTGGAGTAGTTGGTTTGTCGTTGGCCATCTGCACCTGAGGTTGCAGGTTCGACCCCGGCCATTGTCGGTGAATTTTCATGATGCAGAAAATCGACAGCGGCCATGTCGTATGATTATGCGGCATGTAAAAATCCCTTGAAGTGCCCGTTTGGCTTGGTGCAAAAATTCTTTAAAAAAAATCTTAAGTTCAATTTCGCAGCGTCAAAGGTCAGGTGCCTCCCTTTGGGGAGGAAACTGGGCGTCAAAATTACTTGCGGCAATTGGTATTTCCTATTATACGGTGTCGCACTTAAAAGTGATACCAGCTCCAGGGAAATGAGCTAGGTCTGCAAAGGTAAGAAATACCAACATTTACAATTACACGTTTTGTGCAGACGTCGGATAGGTTGCCCAGACTCACGCAGACGTTCGCGAGAATGCTAATTGTGACGGATATGATAGAGAGCAACATAGACTAGACTATTTTGCTAATGACATTTAAACTTTTAGAAATGGATGATGGAAGAAATAAATCTTTAAATAAATATCATTTTGCAATCTGTTCCAATTAAAAAATTATAAGATACGAAAAATAACATGATAATTATCCTATCACTTAAAAGTAATTTGTTTAAAATATATATTACTTAAAAGTAACAAATACAAAATTTAATACTTATCTTGTGAATTTGTATGGTTTATAGTTTAGATCATATGGTAGCTTTAACGCCAAAGTGCACTATTATTGTACAAGGGGGGCGATAAAAAAAAACTATGATTGAAAATTGGGTCACCAATAGTGAAAGTTTGAGAAGCACTGGCTTAGGACAATTTTCCTCCCAGCTCAGGCTGAAGAGTTGCGTCGTAAGGAAAACGACATGCTTTGACGTCAGCCGCGCTCTATCTCCACATTGAAAAATTACTCGCCGATTTTTCTGCTTCGAAAAACGAACATCCAATATTATTTCTTTTATTTCGCTTGCGCTTTTGTTGATGGGCGAAAACAGAAATGGAGCATCATTCTGTTTAAAATATTATACGCCGTATTTGATGCGTTTGACGAAACCGAAGCTTCCATCTTTACCACCATTTTGTTCAGGACGTATGCCACAAAAACCCCCATTGGCTGGAATTTCAATCAACTTTTATTTGGAACAACTTTTTCAGCTCACTGGCGAAAAGTTATTCGGGGCCGTTGCTGTGGCAACTAGGTAGAACTTGTACGGAATTTATTGGAAAATTGCTCCAAATGTGTACGTGTAATAAGGTGTTTACACGATATTCAAGAACTTCATCTTTATATCTCTGTGCAGTAATAGAACTCATATAAAAATATGCAGTGGTGTACAGCCATCTAATATAATGCCTCCCCGAACAAGAATTCCACACCCCCAAAATCGATCAGATTCTCTTATGTCAGAAAGAGGGCAGTGAGTTCCGGGCTCTCTCCAAATGAAAACTCGACGAGAATCACTATTGGCACTGAACCTGGACTCATCAGTGAAAACTACACGACTCCACTCTTGATTTGCCCAAGACACACTATAAAAGACGAGCTCTTTTCTATGATGGGCTTAGAGGGACACATAGCACTGACCGTAGGGCATAAAGGGTTTTTTCAGATAAGCGTCTGTTAACAGTTTGTCTCGAAATTGTCTTTCCAGTGCCAGCAGCAAAGTTCTGAGCAAGCGCCATGTCTATTGACGACGTGCATTTTCTGTTAAACATCGATCTTCTGCAGGTGTTGTAGATTGTGGTCGACCTTGTCTAGGTCTTTTAACGACAGTACTCGTTGTTTGAAATTGTTTGGAGTCTGGATATCACCATTCGAGAAACATTTAGGTTTCGAGCTACTTCTGCTTAAGACATCCCACCCTCAATCCACGCAATTGTTCTCCATCTCAGGTCATCATTTAAACGATTGTGGAAATTCATTTTAACAAAATTAATACGTTTGTGCTTATGACAGTATGATATACTATAAGTCTGAACACAAAATTCAATGCTCTCCAGTCAAAATGATTTTAACGCTTTTCACTCAAAACGGCCATAAAATTTTTTTTATCAATCCATTCTCACAAAATTTGGATATGATGCTTGTTTTTGCTTCAGTTGCGTAGCCTGGAGCCGACCGGAAATTTGTCGCCTCTCTATTTTAATTATTAGTCAAGAAAATTAGTAAAAGTAAAAAAAAAAGCAGCTTTAACTTTTTTTATTGATTAAAAATGCACTTTTCATGTTTTTTTCAGAGCAAAATCTTTTATACACTTGTCAATATCAGTAAGTATGTCATGTTTAATTATCAAAACAGCTAAATTTGTTAGCCTTAACGTGGATATAGTCGTTCTGAAATAATTTTTGATTAATTTTTACTTAGAGAAGCTTCTCTCGCAACTGACATTACTGATGGCAAATGTTAAAAAAATTCGCAACATTATGACAATGTTTGGTAAGCCATCTTCAAGTTTGGACTCAATAATATACACTGGCCTCAAAAAGTTAAGGTACAACCGGGTTTTTGTGTCTAATTTGCAAATGAATGAATGTAGAAACAAAAATTTGGAGGATATGTGCATTAAATAGTTTTTTATTGAATGCGTCATAGAAATTTGTATAAGTGTATTGCGAAAACGATTTATAACAAAAGCCTGCGGAAAAGTCCATTCTTGGAGAAAGCAGCATATCACAGTGTTATGTGGTAAAATGGCATAAAAACAATACAAAAATGGGTTCTAATAAGGAATGTGTCCACCCCTAACTTGAATGCATTGTCGGCATCGATTTCCCATGCTGTTTATTAAGTTGTCGGACACCGGAATAGGGAAGCGAAGACCAGACACAGAGTAAGCCTTGTTTCAGCTCATGTAACGACCTTGGAGGAGGATTTAAAGCAGCAGCCTCTCTGCCAAGATAGTCTGAAAGATGTTCTATCGGATTCAGGTCTGGAGATCGAGCTGGAAAATTCCATTCGTTCCAAACCGTGATCCTCCAGATACTCCCTCAACAATCCGAGCTCGGTGAGGTCGTGCATTATCATCCATCAGAATGAAGTCGTTACCAATAGCAGCAGCATATGGGCGGACATTGGATCAAGGATCTCATCCCGATATCTAAGACCAGTTACGGTTCCTCCATGGAACACATGCAAGTCAGTGTGGCCACCGAGCGAGATGCCCAAACCAGATTCCACCACCTCTATAACTGTGTCTTTCAACAGTGTTGGATTGATGGTATCTAGTGCGCTGTTCCCTCCAGATCAGTAGACGCCCTGAATCACTCTCCATTGTAAATCTGGACTCGTCTGTGAACAGCACAGAAGCCCATTGTTGCTGCGTCCAAGAAACATGTTCTCTTGCCCAGCATAACGGTTCCTTCGCTGTAGTCCGTTGAGGGGAACGCGCGCAACTGGTCTTCTTGCATACAGACCTGCATTGTGAAGACGATTTCGCACCGTAGTAGCGGATATTCTTCTTCCTGATGCTTGAAAGTGGTCTGCAACGAGCTGCGGCACAGTAGTGGTTCTTTTCCTCCGTGCCGAAAGAAATGAAAACGGTCTTCTGCAAGCTCGTGGTCGGCCTGGAACAGGTCTTTGGACACAGAATCTTCGGATTGGTATTGATCCCAAAGTCGCTGAACAACACTACGAGACACATTGAGACGTCTAGCAGCATCAGCCTGCGACAATCCCATTTCCATCCATCCAACTGCCCGCCACCTTAACGAATTGGGTAAACGACGTCTCTGAGACATTTTCTAAACTCTATTGACTATTGTCATCGAAACTGCCAACAACTGTTGAAAATCAACACAACTTACACACAAAAGTACGAAAGCTTGATATTTGCATATTTTCTCTCACTCATAAATATACGTTCTTTTCTATAAAATAACAGTGGTAGCAATCGTTTTTGCATTAATGTTTTTAAAGTTCGTTATTATCATTCATGTAAACTATGCATTTTATTGTTACTGCCATTTTTTTATGGTGAGCTTCGAAAAACATGTTGTACCTTAACTTTTTGAGGCCAGTGTATTTTAATAAACCCAGAGAGCCGGACTTAATGAGTTCTTTTTTTACAGCCTGGGTCTGTTGCAGCTACGAAAGCTTGTAGACGTACGTGCTCAAAGTTGGAATTCTTCTTTATTAATGTCTTCAGAAGCTTGGTCTAAGTTAAGTTCGTCCATGCTCAATATCACTTCACCCCTTAAAAAAGCATACTTTTGCGCTAGATTCTGTAACTGTAGGAATCTTTCTCGAATTTCAGCAGTTACTCTGTCTATTGAAGAAAACATTGTTCGCCTCAAGTCATCTTCGTACGATAACTGAACATCTTTACTTCCCCGTCGCCAAATATATGATTTCTTCTGATTCGTCTTGGAGGTTCAAATGAAATTTCAAGCTCTTCACTTAAACTTTTAGCATATATTAAAACGCCATCCACGAATTCCTCTCGTTTTGCTTCTAATACGGTCTGTAAAGAACGTATTTTTTGAGCACATTAAGAGGACTTGGTACCCTAAAAATCACAAACCTATCGTTTTTTTATTTTCATTTAATCTTATTCTTTGCTTTATTATCTTTCGATTGATATATCACTTGTGCATGTCGGGAAGTTAGAAGTTGACTAAAACTTCATTTGAAAACAAATTAGGCAATTCAGCCACACCCCCTTTTTAGAAAAAAAAAGCTAAAAAATGCTTTATGATAAAAAAAAATCTATTTTAGAAATAGAAATAATAACTATAAAAAAGAATGTGTAGTATTAAAAGCAGAATATTTCCGAGGCAATACAATAATGTAATTATTCTTCCTTGTGAAATTGTGCATGTAAAATTTTTAAATTAAGGCATTTTATATTAATAATTTTATAATTTCAGTTCTTCTTCCTGATATATTTTTCATACAAATGTAATACTTTAATATTATAAGAAGAAAAACAGCTAAAATTTCTGTCATGACAGAAAAAAATTTTTTTAACATTTTTCTTGAATTTTCATGGGCAATTAGTACTCTCTAAAAATGGATCATTTTATAAAAATGTGTGGGTTGAAAAAATATGAAAATGCAATTATTTTAAAGAAAAACGTATAACTAATATCTTTAAGTGATATTTTAAGTTTAATTAAGCTTATAATAATTATTTTTTCAGAATTATAAACTTTAAAGTGGTTTTTCTCAGTTTGTGTTTTTCGAAACCTTAGTGCATTCAAAATGCTACTCCTTCGACAATTATTTGCCAATCACTTCCATTTTTTCTTGCGTGTTGAAAATAAAGCACGTAATAAAATTAGGGATCCGTTTTGCTATAAACTGAATACTTTTTTAAAAAATAAAATGTAAGACATGTTGGCTTTTTCGTTGATTTTTAGCCTGTATATCAACATTTTTTTTTTTTTCTCGAAAACGAATGAAGTTATTCTAAAATCGATCCCTAAAGTTGTTTAGATCATCCATAAGAGTATTGTAAAAAAAATTTCAGGTCTAAAATTAATTTTTACAAAAGGAGTAGGATTTTAAAATTTTCCCAATTTTCTTCAAAAAATTAAAATTTTTAAAATTGTGTGAATAATATATGAAAATTTTCATCTGGTAACATTTTCTTCAATAGAAACATTGTATAAAATGCTAAAATATAATTTTTAAATACGTAAATAAAGAAGTTTGCTCAAAGGGTGCCAAGTCCCCTTAATGGATATTTAGTGCCTCTGTTTGCAAATAATCTAGACTCTAGATTCTAGAGCATCATTGACTTCACACAGTACCGTTTGTCAGAAACCTAAGTAACATAAAAATGAATGCGATTGCATAGCAATTAATAAACTTCCTATATAAGCGTCCACTCATTTCCGTCAGTTTCGTCCCGTGGGCGCAATTTGGAGTTTGAAATCCCTCACGCTACGCCACTGTTTTGCTTACTTTATATATGTTTTTTAAAAATAGGGGTAGATTTCTTGAAACAGAAGGAGATCTATGTTTGTAACGTTAATATTTTGGACACCAGTGTACATAACACGAGGAAATTCAGTTTATTTAAAAAGGAGAAACTTCATTTGTTTTCGCATGACTTTCTATGTGAATATATATAAATATAGTAATACCTCGAAGTCATGTAATTGATGAGAATGAAAAACATAATGCAGATAAAAAAATTCAGTAGTACAATTTTAAGTTCATACTTCCAGCTTATTTTCTAGTTATTTATTAAGAAAACAAAAGGCAAATTAGAAGAATACTTATATAATTTTGAAGATTTAAATAAGATGTAAAAAGTATTGAACTATAAATGCACCATGTAATTACAAAATAAATGAAAATCGAAAATACTTCACACTCTTTATATTATTCAATTCTTTAAATACACTCTGTCGCAAAAAAATATATGCACCCAGAAGAAATTGAGCTACATTCACGAAATTTGGTATGCATGTAGTGTATATGAAAAATAAACAAATGATTAAAAATTCAGAACAAAATATCATTTTATTAAGCGGTTACAGCCTGCAAAAGGTTAAAAATCAGTAAGTAGTAAAGCCACCTCTGGCAGCTATACAAGCCGAAATTCGGCGTGGCATCGATTCAAATAGATCACTTATGACCCCCTGTGGAAGATCCTGCCATAGTCTTTGCATCTGCGCAGTTAATTCTCCTGTATCTCGGGACGGCTGCAGTTGCCTTCCCAGCGCGTCCAGACATGCTCTATTGGCGAAAGATCTGGTGACCTGGCAGGCCATGGTAGGACGTCATATCCTTGAAGACATTGTTGGGAGAGTCGCGCAGTATGTGGACGAGCATTATCCTGTTGATAAATGGCACCTGGGCGACTTGATAGCATGGGTAGCACAATCGGCGTTAAAATATCGTCCACGTATCTGCGAGCTGTCAAAGTGCCTTGAAGGACCACTAAAGATGATCGTGTGTCCCAAGAAATTGCTCCCCACACTGTCACACCTTGTGAAATTGCTGTATGCCGCTCGACAATAAATGCCGGATCGGACCGCTGGCCGGTGCGCCTCCAGACACGTGTGCGGTGGTCATCATCACTGAGACTGAATCGGGATTCATCACTGAAGATGACACGTCTCCAGTCTGTCACACTCCAAGTTGCCCGAGGTCGGCAAAAATCCAGTCGACACTGCCTATGATGTGGGGTCAGTGGTAAGCGTCTTAGCGGACGTCGGCTCCTCAAGCCAACTTCGGTCAGTCGTCTCCTTATGGTTTCTCTTGATGGCACTGGATGTCTGGAAGGAGGTAAGTGGCGTTGAATCGATGCTAGCGACGTTGTTGGTGCCGAAGTGGCCACTCTTCTGATTGCACGATCCTCGCGATCATTTGTGTTCCTGGGACGTCCTGACCCTCCGCGACGGTACACTCTACCTTCTGTGATCCACTGTTGCCAACACCGAGCAACTACCATATCGCTCCGACCGAGGTGGCGGCCGATACGTCTATTCGACCAACCTGCTTCTCTGAGGCCTATTATACGGCCCCTATCAAAGTCCGTCAGCTGCTCGTACTGCCGCCGGTTACGTCTTAGAGGCATCCTAAGTCTCAATATCGTCTATCAAAGTCATCAGATTCGTTTGGATAGCCGTACGGCGCTCGTACTCATGCTTTTAAACTCTCCCAGTTGCGCAACTAATATGCGCATAGCACACTTAGCCTTGTCTCATTGGCTTCGAAATTTTAATCATTTGCATATCTCTTACCAGACTACATTCTTGCCGAGTTTCGTGATTGTAGCTTGATTTCTTCTGGGTGCATATATTTTTTGCGACAGAGTGTATATATATATTTTTTTGATGTGATAAAATTCTCAAAATTATTTTTCACCTATAGTGTACGCTATACTAGTATCAATAAATAAAAAGCTTCGAAAAAATTATTAATCTGCAGCTTAGAACACGCACAAATGTATACTTTTAGACAATTTTAAAATTATTCATTTGTTACATAAATGCTTATCTAGAAAAATGCACAAATCTTTATCTGTAGTACTCAATAATTCTAATCCTTTATATAAGCCAGATAGTATAACTAAATGATATCAAAACAGTATGGGTAAGAATTTTTTGAACTCAGTGGAGCTAACATTCTATTTTCATGGGAAGAGCTATATTTTTTAAAAAAAAGTAGAGGAATGCACCACAAAGAAATTTTTATGCTAAAAATTAAAAAAAAAATGTTCTATGGGAGGGGTTTGTCCCCCTCGAAATACCACCTTACTGTACGCCACCTCCTGTAATTCAGTAAGGCAGCGGTTCTTAAATTTTGATCTCCGCGGCTCCTCCTTATGTATCAGCCTGACATCGTGACCCCCCAAGATTTTGAACACCCCTCTCTGAGTGAAACCGTTATTGTACTGGAACGCTATGAATTCAGTTCTTAATTTTTGATCATGTGTTTCTAATATTTTTTTTTGAAAATGTTACGTTATAGCAGTGCTTCTCAAACTTTCAATATTTGCGACCCAATATTCAATCATAATTTTCATCGCGCCCTTCCCCCTCCATACAATAACAATGGTTTAAATTCAATAATACTCTTTACTTTGATGCGAAACTTACAACACGGCTTTTACCTCTCAAGTGCCACCGGCGTATATAAACGTCTCGCTCAGCTTGTGCGTTAATTGCCATGGACGTATATATACGTCTTTCCAAAGTACGATCATTTCTGTGCACTTCTATCCATAAAATTATTTCGAAAGCTTTAGAATGCAATAAAATGACATTGAGAGTGTTTGCAAAGGATTAACTTATTTCAGAGGATTTGCTTATTTATTCCTTCTCTACCCCTTTGGCATTTAAGGCATTGATTATAAACCGTACAAATGATCAAAATAAGTGTTAATTTTGGCATATAGTTTTATATATGACAAGCCCACATGTGAATTCACGGGTAGTTATTAAACTTGTTCTTAATTTAGTATTGTTAAATTAATCATAAAACACATTGCGCAGTACTGATACATTTATAAGTGTATTATATAGGTATAAATGAGTATTTTATTTTTTATTATGTCAGAATGTATATTTTGTTTGTTTACTTTCTCTAAATTAATAATTTTTTAAAATAATTTTTTGTTTTCGACTTTTCAATATGCTCGCGCCCCCCTCGTAGGGTTATCATGCCCCCGTAGAATGGCGGCCTCACAGTTTGAGAAACACTACGTTATAGTAATGCTTAAGTAGTCGCAATAATTTTTTTTTTAAAAAAAACTGATTTAATGTTCGTGATCAAAATACATGCTCTTGTAATTTTTTCATTAGGGACAATTTAATGATCTAGTCTAGGATGGCACATCTTTCCATCATTCCACGAGGTCTTTCAGAGTGTGTAAAAGAAGGAAATATATATTAACATTAAATGAGAGACCTTTGTGAACCCCCTAGAAAGGCGTTGCTGACCTTTGGGGTTTCACGGACCACAGTTTAAGAGCAGCTGCACTAGATAAAATATATTCACCTACCGCAAAAAGAGATAGGAATTTTTTACGAATATCTTCTCTACAATCATTACTAAACACACACACACACAATTCATTTAAAAATCTCATCTTCGAGCAGAAAAATATTTCAATGTTGACAATGCAGATTGTTTTCTGTTCATTGTGCTGAAAGGGGATGAAGGGTTCTTTTCTGCTAGTTTTATTCAATATTTCCGGCAAAGTATACTTATGCGTGTCTCAAACATTCACTAACCACATCCAATCATCCTCATTATTAGTTGCAAGACAGCCCACGTGGACCAGTGCCTTCCTTTGAAGATTCCTCCATAATGACCTTCTGCTTACTTTTGTTCTCTTAAGTTTTCTCGTTTATAATACCTAAGTCTAACTCCACTGAGTCTGCTCATCTCAGCCTTCGTCTTCCACTCTTCCGAATCCCAGTGACTTTAAACTGCAGTACCTTTTTGAAAACATTATCATCTGGCATTCGAAATATATGGAGACCACTTCAATGCACCAATAATTTCGAATCAGAGTTAGATGATGAAATTGTACTCTTTACCTGCCAATTTTCTGTGCATGTTCATTTTTTTAGACTTGATTAGTAATATTTTCTTTATTTAATTATAGTTCTTCCATACAGGAGAAAAGTTTGATCTATTTTATGCACCTATTAGTCACTCTACACATAAATGAGCCATTACAGACCTTTTATCCACTCTCGATATTTAAGTTATCAACTTCACACTTTTTATCTTCTTTTGACACATAAGTAAGCCACGGCTCATTTTTAACCACTCTCAACACTTAATTGAATCACGGCATAGCTTCTATTCATTCTCGACACTTTAGTGGGCCATTCTATCCATTCTTGATGGACAAAAGGTGAGCCAAGTTTGAAAATCTTGTCGTAGGGACAGCTCAGGTGTCGTCCACGTCATTTGACCATGGTTCAAAATTACGTGGTCCGTCGCCAAAAGCCCTTGTGTTGCTAAACAGTGCGACGTTAATATTCAATCAATCAATTAAATAGTAGTCTAAATTTGCAAAGATGAAGCGTTCTAATAAAATAATTTTTAAGGACCAAAAATTCCCCAAGAGGATTGTTAGTGAGAAGTCGCGGATAGAGCCGTTACAATTTGATATTATTACATTTGTGGCTATTGTTATTATATTAGTATCTTGCGTTTTGCTTTAAACGGGATTTTAAAAATGTGAGTTTTCTTTTTATTTTAGTTTTGTAGAAAAGTACAATTACCGTATTCATTATTAAGTTATAATAAATGTTGTAGACCTTACCCCACTTACGCCATTGGGCGGACCGCAGCCCCTTGGAAAAATTAGAAGTAGCCCGTACCTTCGAAAAGTCTGCCCACCCCTGCTCTAGTGCAATGTGACGCATATCAGTATAGTGAAAATTTTGGAGGTTATCAAACTTTGGAGGCCCCTTACTGTGTGTATCGAGAATTTCCTTCTCCTTTTAAGTGAATGTCTTACTCAAGAGAGTATTGGATTTTTAGCCAACCTATTTAATTGAAATCACAGATGCTAAGCTATCGATGTTGATTATTTGTTGCGCAGCAAATGAGTAATCAAAAATAAAGATTAGCAGAAGGTTTGCAAACACTGACGCTGCAAAAAAAGGAAACAAGTTAATAGGGAGCGGCAGTTAAGTTTTCGTTTTCTTATTTACTGTTTTTGGAGTCAAGAGTGTTGTTTCTTTAGTATTGAAATCTTAACCTTCGACAGACTTATCATTGATCAGACCAAAGGTTACGCTAATTATACTCTATCCTGATATGGATCACTCATCTAAATAATAATTCTTTGTGCTAGTTGGAAGGCTTACAAAATGATTCTTTTATTCCAACTTTTATGAGAAATGTTGTCGTTGTTGTTTTTGATTGCTGTTTATATTTTTAATAAAGGCTTTTCAATCATTCTTAATCGACTGTCAATATTTATATTTTTCGCTGTAGCAACAACTCGGATCTATTGATATTCGAATTTAGTGAGAAAACACTTTTGAAGACAGTTCCCTTTAAGGTATCCGACTACCCTAAAATCATGATTTTTTAAAAAAATTGACAAATTCTTTTTATGATTTTATTGTATAGGCCATCTTATTAGATTTTAAAAATGCGAAGGTTTTTATTTTCCATTCACTAGAACAAAAACTACAAGTGTTTTAGTAAAAGCAGGTGCCGTAACTTTACACAAGATGTCAAAATTTAAAATGAGTTTTATTCGAAATGTGTTTTTTTCGAAAAACTCAAACGAGGGCAGCGATTGCTGAAAATATTTATAAAAGAATTTGCTGGAATTTTGTGTGTATCTTCAGTATAACAGTAGAAGTGTTTTAACCTTCAGATTTTTCAATCATTGTTTTATTACAGAATTTACAGTTCATTATGTGAATATAATCACTGTTTTTTTAAAGCAATTTCATATAATAGCTCAAATAAAATGCTCTAGTTTTTGTACAAATTAAAAAATCTCTTATCCTGGAGGTCATTTCAAAAAGGAATAGCAAAGTAATACATCAAAGTTGAACAATTGAGAATTTATTCATTTACTATTTGTACAGAGCGGGCTCCGTTATGTGTGTGTGTGTAATTTTTTGTCAATTTTTACCCATTTTTTCCCATTTTAATAGTAATATAATTTATTTTTCTCTTCTTAATTTTAGCCCTTTTTTCTTAAAATGTACTAAATAAATCTAAATATCACAAAAAATCTCCATATCTTCATTTTATTTTTTAAAAAAGTTGTCGCAAGCAGTCGGACACCTTAAAAAAGAATTATATCCATTTTCGCACATTTAAAATCAAAAATTGTTTCAAAATAATGATAAATTTACTATAATATATTTATTTGTTATAGTTCGCATAATTTTGTGGAAAAAGGCACTTCTTTTTTAACGCGCATTTATTTTATTTGAAATAATGATCGGGGGAGCTCGGCTTAACTGACCCTGAAATAAAAGGCGTTTTAAAGAAAAACATTTTTTTCTCTTGAGATTTTGAAAATATTGTTAAGCGGTTAATTATCTCTCGAATGTGACAAATATCCACGCAATTAAAAGATAGATTCTTTAAGAGTAAATCGTTATATATGTTACCGTTAAAATGCATAATTCAGTTATTTCATAGAGTAACTAGGTATTTCATGTATTAACTAGACAGGTCAGTTAAAGTATATAATAGATGAAAAAATGTTATTCTATGAAATAAAAACGGATAGACCGTTAAAATGAAAAATAAACAGTTTCAAAGATATTTTATATAAATTAATTGATCATAAGTAGCTAAAAACTCTAGAAAAATACATTTTATCCTTTTAGTGGATGAACAATTGATAAATAAGGGAAAGCAGTGATATAATTTATTATCTCATATTGCTAACACTAGTTAAACGGAAAGGGAAAAAATGTATCGCGCTTTGCAAAAAATTATATTTAAATATTATCAACAAAAATACATGCTGGGAAGAAAAACTGTTGCTTCATGGAAACACTGTGTAAATTTTTAAAAACAAAAATGTAAAATAATATTAATTTAAATTTTATGAGATATCTTTATTTTACTTTCATAATTTATTAGAGAAAGAATTGCTGTGATGACACTTTGAATTGCATTGCTTATTATTTTTTAAACAAACACACTTTTTACTATAACACATTTTTTTTACACGAGTACTTTTTAAATCCTTGTCCGATACCGCATCTTTGAGCTATTGAAACAGATCGAAGCGTTGTGTCAATATTTGGTATTTTTTCAATTGAAATTATTTCTCGCTGACATATACTGAACTGAAATCTAGAGTACAATTGTTTTATTCGGCCATCTCTAGTTCATAATCTGAAAAATCCTTCTAAAAAGCAGCGTGAACCGGTTCAAAGATGTTCGAGATGTTCTATAGAATAACGATCAAGTAATCGAATATGGAATACCTAGTTAAATCGTAGAATTCAATAGTTTTATATACTTTAACTGACGTCCAGTTATTTCATGCAATACCTACTTAATCTATGAAATAACGGATTTCACACTTTAACGCTAGCATATGTGTTTATTTTTGAACTTTTTAGAAATTTCAACAGATTTTCTAGCAGAATTTTCTCACTAGTGAAATTCAGCAGATCTATTAGAAAACAATTAACACGCACATCTAAATCTACACTAGCACTTATTCAACATCAGACAAATATTAAACCGGAATTCAAATTCGTAATCATAATATCGCATAAAACAATGAAACGCACAGTTTTTGTCATATGTTTGTGTGTGAGCCCAATCTTACTTTCCTGTATTGTCTTTATGCAGGCTTGGAAGAACTTTCTTGGAGTTTCTGCAACTTTTTCATCTTGTAATCATTTTAGAATCTTCTGGAATTTCCTAGGTGTGCGTGTGTGTGAGTTTGGGAATGATTTACATTGATAACTGATACATTAATAAATTAAACAATGAAGAAATAAGTAGAAATAAAATATAGAAATGTAAGTATACAAATAAAAAAACATAAGCGTGATATGCGTCTTACTGACACATATCCCTTTATATTGGGTTTTTTTCCCTTACCTTTTTAATTTCAGGAAATAAAAAAAAAGTCACCTTTTTCTCTTCTGTTGAACAAATATCAAAATAAACAGGAAGTACAACCACAGAAGTTCACAGATTTTCATAGGAAACCTCTCCCCTGAATAAGAACACGAGGCCTTAATTTTTATCTGATGTAAGAAATTTTTTAAAAAAAGTAATGCCTCATATTGAGATGAACGCATTATTGGTGTAAGTTAGAAAAAAATATCACATTTTCGTAACATGTACATTCGATAAAACATGAAAAAATTAAATATGCAATAGCATTATACAACAATAAATAATGCAATATAAATGTAAGATTTTTTAAAGATTTGTATAAAAAGATGATATAAAGAGAGAGAAATTATACTAAAGTGACCAACTGTGCTCTTTTTAAAGGCCCTGTCCTTCCTCGAAAAGAGTGTCCTCCTTTTCAATATTTTAAAACTGATCTGTTAATCACTATATTCAGAGATGAATCAAACATGTTTCCAATATGTCGAAGAACAGTCTGAAACAAATATCATAGGAAATAACAGTTTTCCATGGTTTTTTTTTTGAGTTTATCACAAGTAAATTGGGCAGATATAGAAAACTGTGTTAATTTTTTATCAAAAGAAATGCCTGATATTAGAATCGTTGACAATGGTCTGTTTGAAGAAATTGGAAGACTGAATGTATATTTAAATTATAATAAATTGAAACAATTGGAAAATCAACATGCTGAAATTGGTAAAAGAGGGGTTGAGATACTTAACCATTTCAAAAATGAACACATGCCATATTAAAATTTAGTCATTCTTTTTGAATTTACGTTGTGCTACCCTGGAACTAATGCACCAGTTGAAAGAGTCTTTTTTGTTGGTAATTTTTGGACAAGCTTGAAATCAAGATTATGAATGTTGATATTTTAGCTGCAGTACTTACAATAAAGGACATTTTTTTGCTCCAAAATTTCCCCGATATATTAGAAAATAATACATTGACAAACAAAAAAATTCATTCAACGAGACAGTATTAGTTTAAGTAAATAATTAAAAGGGATGTAAGCATAATTAGTGTACTTTTGTTTGAATTAATAAAATGTTTCATACATTTACGTTGTAACATTTTCTTAAATTTTTCGTCCTCCTTTTCATTGTAAAAAAAATTGGTCACCTTAATTATACACATAATTTGTGTTGATCTCTTTATCGGTCACGTAATTTGTATCGGTTGTATATATCTCTGAAATTATTAAACATGTAAATTAAAAGGAAATAAAAATATGCATAAATATATGCAATAGATTTGACATTCTATGCCGGGAAGATAAAATTAATTTTAAGAAGAGTGTGGACGAGATAGGATACTACATTGCTTGCTCAAATGCAATGTGCGAAAATTCCTTGCAACACTAAAATGCATTTTGAGTTCCAAAGAAAATAGTAATCTGTTTATTAATGCATATCCTGCTTTCGTCATTCATTTTGTCCACTGCATTTCATCACGTGGTTGCTCCCGTGATCATCGGCCTGATATTGGCAATTGCAACGAAAAAAAGAAATTGAAAAGCAAAATCACAACGAGAAATATCGCCAAAATTCACTTCAATAGGCTAAATAACCAAATCTATCATACTCCACGAATTCTACGTCACAAGTGACGTAAGATCTAAGCTGCTGCCATCTGTAGGATTCGGAAAGAACTCATTTGTTTTTGCTTACAGAACTCGTATTTCGGCGTCAATGTGCCTTTTGAATGATGAAAACACAAGCAGAATTTACGAAAACAAGAAATGATGTAATTTCATGAGCTATTGAAATGTTTTTTGCATAAAATCGGAGTCGAGAGGTCGGAAAAAGTGGCTCTACCGGTCGAAATGGAATCAACAGCTGCGCGACGACCTGACGTGCTTTCACTGCACGGAAATTATGCGCCGGTGTTGCGTCATGCATCTGCGCTCGAAAAGAGGGAAGAGAGGATGGAGTTTACAATCCCGTCAATGAATTTGTCGAGGATACAGCTGTGGTCCTAGTACACTTATGCTTCTCTTCCGGTAGATCCAAATATGTGCTGATTTTATTGTCCAACATGTAATGACGTAAAAAAAAGCGACAAAATATGTATATTTTGTGTGTCGTACGGTCAGGTGGATGCGTGAGTGAAAAAGAATGATCAAAATATTATTTTTCTGTTATTTGTTATGGAATTAAGGAACGTACTGCGTATATATATATACGCTTGTATTCATAAACAGATATCAGAATCTCATCACGTGAGCTTATTTAAATAAAAAATTCTTTATCAAAGTTTGCTGATTTCATTTAGAACTTCACGAATTGCTAAGTTTTCAGTCTTGAGGTATACATTCCATTTTTTTTAAAAAACATAAGTCATCATAAATAAAATACAACTCTGTCTAATTAATATGAAATATATTTATTTAGTTATAACATAATTATTAAGGCATAATTTGTTTGCTGTTTGTGCGAAACAATTTTTTTGTTCAGTATGAGTAATATTTGTAATACTAATTATATTTCAAGTCGACAGCGGTATTTTTTTTTTAAATGCTGTGGCAAGCAAAGACTTTTAATGAAAATAGATTAAATGAAAATTTGGAAGACTTTTTTTTTTAACTTGGCATTTGAAGTATTCACTTTTTACCGAAAGCCAAAAACATTTTGTGATGATGACAAGAATTTAATTTAGCTTTATTCGACACTATTAATATAAATAGAGATCCATCAGAAATTATCATCAGTATATATATTTTTGTCATATTCTCATTATATCCTTAGTTATATATATGATCGAAAATAAATATGAACTATACGCTGTATTTATAATGCAATAGACGTCGTAATACATAGTAGGATTCAAAAGTTCCCGGACTGAGTCTATCATTTAACACAGCGTTTCTCAAACTGTGGGGCGCGCCTCCCTTGGGGGGCTTGACAACTCTACGAGGGGGGCGCGATCATATTGAAAAGTCGAAAACAGAAGATTATTTGAAAAAATTAATTTACTGAAAGTAAACAAACAAAATACATTCTGACATAATAAAAAATAAAACACACACACATTTACTCTGATATATTACGCTTATAAATGTATCAGCGCTGCACAATGTTTTTATAATTAATTTAACAATACTAAGTTAAGAACCAGTTTAATAATTATCAGTGACCCCATGGGATTGTCATACATAAAATTATATACAAAAAGTTACACTTATCTTGATAATTTGTACGGTCTATAATAAATCCCTTCACTGCCAAATAAAAGTTACGCTATTAGCTTCCCATTGCTAATCGCTTTCCACATAGGCGCACGTATAGGATATATTGGGGGCGGGGAAAGGAATAAAGAAGGAAATAATCTGAAATAAGTAAATCCTTCGCAAACAAGGTCCTTTTATTGCATTCCACTACCTTCAGAAAAATTTTATGAATAACAGCGCACAGAAATGATAGTACTTCGAAAAGACGTATATTTACGTCAGCAGAAATTAATGCTTTGGCTGAACGAGACGTTTATAAAGGCCGGTGGCATTTTAGAGATTAAAGTCGTATCGTAGTTTTAGCATCAAAATATAGTATTATTTGATTGAATACATTGCTATTATGTGAAGGGGGGACGTGATGAAAATTATGACTGAATATTGGGTCGCGAATATTGAAACTTTGAGAAGCACTGATTTAACAAATATTGCTAGTTAAGTTGTTAAAACACATTCTTTTTTGAAATAAGACCCTTGAGCAACAGCACACTTTGGCCATCTCTTGTAAAGGCCATCGAAACATTTCTGGAATCCATTTTTATCTATGTCCTTTAATTCAATCTGCGATGCACTTTTAACTTCCTCTGAAGATTGAAATCGACGACTCTACAAGTGACTTGCCAATTCAAGAAATAATCTGAAGTTTCAGAGAGCGAAATCAGGGGAGTAAGAAGGGAATATGGCAAAGCAGTTGTTTTCATTTTCACCCTGTCCTTGCTTGAAGCAGTGGTGCGCAAACTTTTTTCGACAGCGACCCTTTTTGTAGAGAGAAAATTTTTGGCGACCCCTAGCGATAAATGTTCACAAATACGATGTTCTTTCGTTTTATCGAATAAAAAATTATCATTTCTGACACATTAATATTATTTATAATTTAAAGAAAATGTTTTTTTTGTATAACATAAAAATCAGTAAATTGCCTTTTAATGAGATGTATGTGGCTGCAAGTTTCTGATTATCTCATCGATGTTCGGATGTATGTTGCTAA
The DNA here is from genome assembly GCA_019973935.1 of Trichonephila clavipes. Lineage (NCBI taxonomy): Eukaryota > Metazoa > Arthropoda > Arachnida > Araneae > Nephilidae > Trichonephila > Trichonephila clavipes. The sequence continues at coordinate 790,023 of BMAU01005279.1, forward strand.
TTTTAATTCGCATATCATCTTCAGGGTTCAAAAGAGAGCGGTATTTAGTTTTTATTGAAACTAGTTTGCTAAATCCAGTTTCACATAAATACGTTGATGCAAATTGTGTTAGTAATCTGATGGCATTCTTGCATAGAATGGGATATTGCTTTTCCACGGATAGCCAAAATTTTTGGCAAGGCTGAGTCTTAAATTGATTTCGAAGAGTATAATCACTAATCAAATCTATCAATTGCTCTTTCTCACTAATTTGAAGAGTTGAACTGCATATGTCGTAGGAAAATGGATCACGAATCCAACCAAAATCGTTTTCAGGAAAATCCTCGAATCTTCTCTAAAAATTTTCTTTTAACTTTTCAATGTGATTGGAAATGATGTTTTTAAATGTAAATATATCTATATTATTCTCCTTGATTAAATCGTTAAAGCAAGGGAACATATCGGTGTTGTTTTTATTCAGTTCAGTTTGCCAGAGACTAAGCTTATTTTTAAAAGCTTGAATTTTACTGGCTGAAGTTATGATAGTTGAATTCTCACCCTGCAAGCTCAAATTTAAGTCGTTGAGTTTTTCGAAAATATCATCTAAATAGCTCAGCTTGCCTAGCCAAACTTCATTGATATAATAACTTGCCACTCTATGTTTCTTTTCGCTTAAAAACATGTAGACTTCATTTCTCAAATCAAATATCCGTCGTAGTATTTTACCACGTGAGAGCCATCCGACTTCGGTGTGTAACAGTAATCTCTCATACGTTGAGCCCATCTCATTGCAGAGTATTGAAAAGAGACGGCTGTTAAGACTGTTGCATTTAATGTAGTTAATTGAATTAACAGCGTCTTGTAATATGTGTGTTGTGCAACTCTTCATCCATATCTTTTGCAACAAGAGCTTTCCGATGAATCATACAGTGGTTAAATACCATATGAGGCGCCACTTTCTGAATTAAGCCTCTGAGCCCTTTGTTCAAACCTGTTAATGTTGCAGCACCATCAGTACAAACCGCAACACATTTTGCCCAGGTAAGGGACTTAGCTTCAAAATATTCATTTATTACTTCGAATATTTTTTCTCCAGTTGTTTTTCCTTCCAAACTTTTGCAACATAAAAATGTTTATCTTATATAAATTAAAATAAAAATAAATCTAAAAAATAATCTATTAAAAATAAATCTAACGTAAATAATTAGTTGTGACATTTTAGTAATATCGGTAGTCTCGTCCAGTTGTAAAGCAAATACAGATGAATTTTGTATGCGTTTTATAACTTCTAACTCGATATTTCGTGTGACATTTCGGAAATCCGCCGAGACACGGTATCTCTTGATAATGGTATTGTTTTTAGTTCATTTACATATTTATCGCCATGCATAATTGATGTCATTTAACTTGCTACAGGAAGGATAAGGGATTCTCCAATTGTGTACGGGGTTTCATTGTTTTTCCTATTAGATAAGAAACTCCTAAAGAAGCTCGTAATGCTTTCTGATGTATTGTTGCAAATTTCTTTAGATTTGCACTTTGAATTTTCAGATTTTCAGCTCGTCTTTGAAAAAAATCGGCATGTTTATTTTGAAGTTCTTTATGTTTAGTTTCCAGATGCCTTTTTAATTTAGCTGGTTTCATACTCTCATTTGCTAATTTTTCGTAGCAAATGACATATCGGGCGTTCTTTATCATCAACAACACAAAATGTAAAACTTTACTTAATTCCTCATTGTATTTTCTTATTTTTTTAGATGGGGCATTTAGTTCACAGAATTTTGAGACTCCTCATCCGTATTCGCTCGTTTGTTAGCTGAAGATGTACCTGGTGTACGTATTACCCATTTATCCATTATGAATATAGGGGTTAAATTTTTTTTTAACTAAAATAATAAAAAAAAAATTATCATTTTTTTCGAGAAATTCAATAAAACTAATAGAGATCTTTCTCTAATGATAGCACATACGTTATAACAAAGAGCAGCAAAGCCCGATAAAATATGAAAAATCATAATTACACAACGTTGCAGGTCAACTGGCTACAACTTTACATGGAAACTCGCAGTAAAACATTCAGTGTTGGCCTTGGCTTGGTACGCATGTCTACAAGATGACTCCCACAGCCCTTGATTACCACTCCATCTCGTACGGTGCGCATGCTCAGTGCGCACCATTCGACACAGTACGTATAACATCAATACGTCGGACAAATAGGCGCTTTTCAGTAAAACTGGCGAATTACCGCGAAGAGGGCGCCATCTACCGGACCCATATTTATTATTCATTTAAATTAATATTTTTCTAAAAAGGGCAATGGTAAAATTCTGTACAGTCATCATAAATTCCAGGATAGGAGATTAGAGTCCGGAAGGACTAAGAGCTCCAACAGTCACCCCAACGCTAGTGAAAAACTTGCGTCTTCACACTTTACATACCTTACGCATTACGGTCAAAGAAAGAGCGAACAGCAGAAAATTGCAATTAAACAGTAAGTGACGGCGTTTCACTCTTTATATGTACACTGCATGGTATGCAGCATGCAGGCTTAATGCATTTCGTAAAAATTTGGCGATCCCCCAAAACTTCTGGCGACCCCTAGTTTGCGCACCTCTGGCTTGAAGCATGTTCTTACATACCGCCGCAGAAAACTTTTCAATGTTTTCAGCGGTTCGGGAAGTCTTAGGATAGGAGTGGAGAAGTTTTATGGATCAACGTGCCATTTTTTCCAAATGTGGCTAATGACGTATAGACATGCCATCAAATAATTTTGACTTGTGATTATTGGGAATATAATAAAAATAAATACGAATAACACAAAACTCTATTTACTACGAAAAAATACTTTTTGTGCACTGTATAGCTATACATGTTTTAGTTATTCGTGTAATTCAAATTAAAGTAACATTAGTGTGACTTCTATTGTTGCAGATAGGATGACAAATAACTTATATTAGAATTATAAGGTGTTGCTTTTTGTTGAATACATGCTGAATTTGAGTCATCTGCCAAACGGCTTCTTAGCAACTAATTACTTTTGCTGTGGTTCACTTTTTTGACAAGAGGGTTAGTGATTTGTTTCAAAGTACTGTTTTATAGACGATGTTCTGCATACCACTTTTCCAGAATATAAAACACACACCACTTTGTCGCCTTTACTAATAATGCCATGTTTTTCTGTCCACCATACTTGAAATTCTCTGTTACACTTACTATCTTGCTCTTTTTGTTCTTTTGCTGAACTAGACATGTTAAATAACAGTTAAAAATCGTAAATATAACTCAGATAAACTTTAAAACACAGTTGTGGCAATGAAATTGACTTTGTTATGCGTAGACAAACTTTTCATAATAAGCAATTGTTGTCTACAACGTAACTAAGGCAAGACAATAATAAATGAGTGTGCTTCCCGATCACTCGCGTTTATTCGTAGTATTTTACTGTGAACTTTAAAATTTTGAAAAATAAAAGGCAAATCATTTTAATCACTGACGTGCGAAAAATATTGTGTTGCGTGCCATCAATGGCACGCGTGCCACTAGTTCGCCATCCCTGTCTTAGGACGTCAAGAGCGCTCGTCATCTTTGACACTTTCCCTGCCTTCTCTAAAACGTCAATGCCCCTCAAACTCATGCGTTCGTGAAATATATCACTTTTTTATACATGCTTCAACATTTCGTAACTCTCCGTAGCACTCTTTTTCAAGCCAACACAACACTTGATATTATTCTCTGCTCAACAAACGCAATTTCTTTCAATCGCCGGCTACCAGTGGCGCACACAAGGGGGGTGTTCTAGAGGGCTGGATCCCCCAAAAGCCCTTGATTTTTTCCCCGATTGATCATAATTATAAGTATATAGTACGTAAAATTTAATTTTTTGTTATTAATAATTAATTTTTTATTAACTAATGTTGTTGTTGTTTCCAATCCCCTTGGAGCAAGAAAACCTACACCAAGTCCGTTTGACCTTTCCGCGTAATATTGCCACACACCAGGTCTTGCTCTTCATACAACTGTCGCAGGGAAATCCCCCAGCAGTCCAGAAGATGAGCAGGAGAAGCAAGGAGAGAGCAGGGACAGGTAAAGAAAGACTTTACCCCCTGCACAAAAGTCATATTACGCAGGTGACCACTTCTAAAGCGCGCCAAGGCCGTCTGATGAGCCCTGGATTTCCTGCACTGTAAAGATAGGCCAGGACTCTTAGTTGCGTACCAGTGGTGAGCAGGAGGGTTTCGCTAAGTCAAATTCATTTTATTTTTTTTGGAAGGAATGAATTTCCGAATGGGTTAGGACAGTGGAACTGGGGTTAGGGAGATCACATCCCCTACCAGCCAGCTCATCAGCAGCTTCATTCTCAGGCCCACCCACTGTGATGGAATCCACTGGAGACATACTTGTTTCCTCTGACCAAGCCTAACTAATTTGGATAAAATATCTAGATGCTAATTATATACGTAATAATTAGTTTTTTACTGTTTTTTCTGTAAAAAATTAGCCATTGAATAATTAGCATTAATTAATAATGCTAATTATAAAAACAATTACTTAATGAAATTTTACGTACTATATACATAGGATTAAAACTAATAGAAAAAAATCAAGGGCTTTGGGGGGGCCAGACCCGGGGCCCCCCTCCCTTCTTGTATGTGTCACTGCTACAGTGTTATAAACACAGATGACTGAGGACCAGTGACGCACACAAAGGAGGGGTCTTGGGGTTCCGGACCCCCCGCAAAGCTCTTGATTTTTTTCCGATTGATTATAGTTCTAAGTTTATAGTACGCAAAATTTAATTAAGTATTTGTTATTAATGATTAATTTTATTAATTAATGCTAATTATTTATTAAATAATTAGTTTTTTACTGTTTTTTGTTCCCGAAAATCGACAAAATCAAAAGGAGCATGATACAAGAATGGTGGACATTCGGCCCTGGACACCCCTTGAAAAATTCCTGTGTGCGCTACTGCCGGAATTGCATCCACGTCCAAATACGACACCATGGCAAGCCACCCAATACGTGATTTGGGACAAACTTTTTTAGAAAAGAGGAAGAACGCGGTGACACAAAAATTTTATTGTAGTCGCTCTACTGTAAAAAATTTTCACATTTCAGAATCAGTCCGGGAACTTTTGAATCCTACTTTGTATAACATACATAAAAATAGATAATCAAATTTCTCTCTATGCAATGTAACATATTATTCAACAGACAATCAAATGGTAAATACTGTTATGAATATAACTAAGGAAAATATTAAACCTAATATTTTATTATTACTTCTTCTAGTAGATGATTATTAGAAACATTGTATTACAGATAAGGATTCCCAATTTGATTGGTTGTTTTTTCTTACGTCATACTTTGAAGCGACACGAGGACTATTGGCGACGGATCTCGTAATTTTGAACCTCGGACAAATGACGAGTACGATACCTGACCACCTTCACTCTCCAAATTTCCACGCTTCATCAACGTGAGGACTTTAAGGTATCCGACTACGTTCGGAACCGTGATTTTGCAAAAGCATATAAATGAATAATATTTAGTGTCACTTAGATTAGAAAATGTATATAAAACTGTTTTAAGAATAGTATTACAATAAAAAATTATTTAAGTACAATATTTTGACAAAAAATGAACATAGAATGACCCATTGTCAAAATATTCTCCTTTTGTGAAAAATGCTCTTATTATAAAAATATTTTGCTTGTATATAGCTCAGACCGCTGTACAGAGGCTCAACTATGATTTTTGAAAAATTCACATTATTTTCAGAGTTACAGCCAATTGAAATAATTATCGGCGTTTTTTTCCTAAAATTTCTCCCCTCTGTTGCCGTAAGACATGGATAAACCCACTTCTAAAATAACTATTTCAAAAATCATAGTTGAGCCTCTGTAGAGAGGTCTGAGCTATATACAGGCAAAATATTATTACAATAGAAGCATTTTTCACAAAAGGAGAACATTTTGAAAAAAGGTTATTCTTTCATTTTTTGCCGAAATATTTTATGAATATAACTTCTTTTATCTAAATGTCCTTAAAACCATTTTATACATGTATTCTTATCTAAGTGACACTAAATATCATGAAAATTATCCATTTATGCTCTTTTTTAAAATCACGGTTCCGAACGTAGTCGGATACCTTAAGCGTGGACAGATTTAACGTGCATCCGCCACAAACAATTCTCAAAGATAATTGTCTTAAAAAAATTATTTAAACGAATTTTATTTATTCCGGGATATTTTTAGAGTAAACCAACATCCTCCCTCTTTCTATCAGAACTAATTTATTGCTTATTGGTTTCATTTCCCACGATATTTTAGTATTAATTAAAATATTTCAGTTATGTTTTGAAATAATAATAATAATAGCATAGATCTTTTTTGTTAATTGTAAAAATTTAATTAATTATTGCTTGATTTTTAAAAATTTAATTCCTGTTTTTCTTCTTTTCCATAAACTGTTATCAAAAATGCGAACTGATATTAATGTTGTACCTCACTAGCCTTTTTTAATTTTCTTGCATTTGAGTTACTTTTTTACAGTTTCCTCATCTTTATGGTTTTAATGATTCTTCATTTTTTTGTCCATTTAATGTGACAACCTGAAAGTGAAGAATTTTTATAATTAAAATATTCTTATTGTTATTAATTTTACTTCAAGTATGAATTATAAAGTATCCAACTACGCTAAAATTGTGAGTTTTGCCAAAAATTGACAATTTTTTTTTTATGATTTTATTTTATAGACCATCTTATTAGCTTTACAAAAGTACCAAGTTTTTTTATTTTTCCTTTACTAGAACAAAAACTACAAGTGTTTCAGTAAAAGCAGATGCCACTACTTTAAGAAAGATGTCATACTTTAAAATGCGTTTTACTCACAAAAATGCGTTTCTTTTAAATGTTCACGGGGACAGCGGTTGCTCAAAAATTTTTTAAAATAACTGAATTTTCTTGCGTATGTTCTGTATAATAGTAAGAGTGTTTTAACCTTCAGATTTGTCAATCACTGTTTTATTACAAAATTTACAGTCCCTTATGTGAATATAAATACTGTTTTTAAAGCAATTTCATATAATAAGTAAGATAAATTGCTCTAGTTTTTGTAAAAATTAAAATACCCCTTAGCCAGAAGGTCATTTCAAAAATGAATAGCAAAGCTACACATTAAAATTGAAAATTTGCTCATGAACTTGTAAGGGTCGTCCGGCGACGTCCATTAGTGTTGGAGAGTCGGAAGGAAGATGAACCATATTCAAAATAACTTCTTTTTATTTACTATTATGAACAAGAACACAAATTCTATTAACCAAATTAAGAGATGCTCCAAATACTAAATATGGAAAGCAATAGCGAGGTAGACGCGATACGAGAAGACTTAATATTCTAATTTTAGTAATGGCGCTCCCCTAGGACCACTATCTACACACGAATTGTAACAGATAAAGGAGCACAACGAGAAGAAGCTATGGTGTGAGTTTCATTAACGAAGCTCAAAAATCATCGGAGCTATGCGGGATTTTAAAAGAATTAAAACTTTAAAATAATTTTAAAATGTTAAATATGGGTGAAGAAATGGGACTATGGTCCTGAAAAAATATAGCTTGGGTGCTCATAGGAAGAAAAATCGAATCCAGCCAGTGCGGTCGACCAAGGTGGCATAGGGTTCGAGCTATTACTGGGGAAGCCCTGTAGGGGGAAAGGAGCACCGGAGAGGGCAATTTCACGTAAAGCTCGCGCTAATACGAAAATATGGCGTACCTCCAAAAATCAAGTCCCAAGCTTGATTCCTTAGAGGGGGGAGGTGAAATTTTTTCCAGTCCCCATAGGATTAACATGGGAGCATGATATTTTAGTGCTTAAGCCCTTCCCATGCCTGCACAATGGGAATGAAGTAGATGACTGGATGAGTCTCTATGAGTGGAACAGATGGTTCAAATCTCAAGTCCGAGACTCGAACAGGAGCCAAGATATAGTGAATTTAAACAAATTAAAAAATTTAAATTAAAAACTATGGAAGAAATAGCCCTATTAGCATGGACTTACACTGCTGGACAATTGCTAAGGACGGATCACAAATTGCTATGTAGCATAACATTAAGCGAGACATGAGGCCTAGTAGGATAAAATATAGTTGCCACACTGTTCAGACATTAGAATAAAGAATATTTATTGTTCTGGAAAGTACAAAAGCTGTGAAACATCTGAAAGAAAAAAAATGTTCATTTGATCTGCGTACGGAGAAATGGAACAATGCATCTGAAAGTCAGCAGGCACCTTAAAGAAAGGTATCAGTACGGGATATGTCCACCGTGGAGTGTGATGCAACATTCCACACGTCGTACCATACTTTGCACAACATTATCCAGCAGCTGTTGAGGCAATTTATCCCATTCCTCTGTGAGTGTACGGATGAGGGTGTTCTTGTTTGTCGGAGGATAGTTTCGACCAGCAACTTGCCTCCCCAAAGCATCCCACACATTTTCAATGGGGTTTAGATCTGGAGAACGCGCTGGCCATACGAGACGTTGAATACCCTCGCTGTCTAGACAATCCTGAACAGCGAGTGTTCGATGACATGTTGCGTTGTCGTCCATAAAAACAAATTTATCACCGACAGCACCACGGAAAAGACGAACATGAGGAAGTAGAACTTCATCAATGTATCGTTGGCCCGTCATAGTCCCATTCGCAACCACATGTAGGCGCGTGCGGCCATTGATCATGATGCCGGCCCACACCATGATACTGCATGTCTTATATCAGTCCTTTTTCTGGATATTTTCTGGACGATAAGCAGTACCACTCTCGCGCCAGATCAGTTGGCGTCTACAATCCGATGACAGACTGAACCTACTCTCATCTGAGAATAGTACGCATGCCCAGTCCTGTTCAGTCCAATTGTGATGCTCACGACACCCTTGCAAACGGGCAGTACGGTGCTGTCTGGTCAATGGGACACACACAACAGGTCTGCGTGCGTATAGTCCTCCTCCCCTCAAACGTCTGGCAACAGTTTTTTGGGAGATCTGCTTTCCTGAGGCAGCAAGAAACTGATTTGCCACCTGCTGAGCCGTGGTGCGCCTGCTCCTTTTTGCTGATAGGACGATATATCTGTCTTCAGCAGGCGTCGTACTTCTAACACGACCTCCCCCGTGCCGTCTACTACACATTCCAGTAGTTTTAAATGACTTCCACAGCCGTGAAACAACGCTGAGAGCGATGTCGAACTCCCTGGCAACATCTGTTATTTTTCGCCCTTCTTCGATCTTTCCAACAATTCGGCCACGCATAAAATCATCTATGTGATGTCGGGAAGACATTCCAAAAATTTTAAGTTCGTCTATTAAATCTTTCCTGTAAAACTTTGACTTGAAACAACAACTGTCCACACGCGTCAAAACCTTTAAAGTTCTTATGAACGCTATCACGTGATGAACAGACGTGGAAAAAAGTTTGCATACTCATACTTCTTCTTACTAATATCCCGCACTTATTCTAATTTTCCACATTTTGCTTCCTTTCATTTTGTGGTTGCTATGGATGATAGTGTTATCCGTCCTTAGCAATTGTCCAGCAGTGTATAATAACTGGAAGAGCAGATAGAGAGGGATTGAATGAGCCAGGTCTGAATGGACCTGTGAGGCTTGGGTGCCGAGATATTGGCCAAAAAGCAGTAGAGAGGGGGGATGCGTCCCTATAGATATGATTTGTAACACTAGTTATTAGGATCCCCCCAAATATCAGTCTCCTATCACCAAAAAATGGCATGTTAAAATATTAGACAACGGTGTGCGGGCATCGGTGCCGTGACGGTATGCACACGCATCCGTGACGGTGTGCGCAGGCATCGTAAAAATTTACCCTCATCCTGTTTCCCAAACGCGCAATAAGAAGTATAACTTCAAAAATAAAAAGGTGTACACAAAATAGAGCACTACGTTGAGGGCCTGGCTTAAATAATTTAAAGAAATTAAAAATAATGTGAAATAAGACTTGAGCTGGGGGGATTATTGCATTTTGTGTGATAAAAACAATTGTTTCATAAAAGAATACGGATCACACAGGATGAACCAAAAATTACGGACTGAACTTATCCAGTGCACAGATGGCGTATTTCCTAAAATTACAGATAAAAAGTTTTAAAAAATTCGTCATATTTTCCATTAGTTACTTTCATAAATTATATGCATGTCAAAAATTATTTTTTTAGATAGGAAGCATTAAATACCTAAATTTTAATTACATGTATGGAAGAGCGCATTAAAATTCTTAAAGCGCTCCTAAATGTCTGAAATTTACAGAAAACAAAATACAAGCGAACTAGGTTAGCTGAGAGTAGGATGAGAGTGTTGATTTAAGTGACGCAGTATTGGAAGCAGTCATGAACGTTGCACGTTTTTATTTGACGTAGTTTTGCTTATATGGGGACACCGACTACGCAGGCTTCGTTAGTCTCGATATAGTTAACACTTTCAATCATAGTGTTGTCCGTGGTGAGAGGTAGGGCTTACAATCTCGTGTTATATTTTCAATTCCGGGATTTCGGAATTACGTGATCCAAATCTCGGAATCCCGGGATTAGATTGGAATATTTATGAAAAATACTTACACATATATATTAACGTAGATGACATTACATAATAAAATTGAAAATATATTTAAAAAAATGGTTTAATATTATTATACTTATTGATAGAAACAAATCAAAACAAAACTTAAATCATCATAAAAAAACAAATAAATAACAGTACATAATGAAATTAAAAAAAACATTTCTTCGTTTCTTTGCGCTTCTGTAAATAAGCTTTTAAAAAACACAGCTCGTCTAGCGTTTCATCGGTTTAAAGTATTCGACTACGTTCGGAACCACGATTTTAAAAAAAGCGCATAAATGGATAATTTTCATGATACTTAGTGTCACTCAGATAAGAATACATGTATAAAATTGTTTTAAGGACATTGTGACAAAAAAAATATTTAAATACAATCTTTTGGCAAAAAATTAACTTAGAATAATCTTTTTTCAAAATGTTCTACTTTTGTGAAAGATGCTTCTATGTATTACGTTAATATTTTGCCTGTATATAGCTCAGGCCTCTCTACAGAGGCTCAACTGGAATTTTTGAAATATATAACTTAGAAGTGGGTTTATCCATATATTTTACGACAACAGAGGGGGGCAATTTTAAGAAAAAAAACCAATAATTATTTCAATTGGTGGTAACTGAAAACAATGTGATTTTTTCAAAAATTCTAGTTGAGCCTCTGTAGAGATGTCTGAGCTGTATACAGGCAAAATATTATTATAATAGAACCATTTTTCACAAAAGAAGAACATTTTGAAAAAAGATTATTCTAAGTTAATTTTTTGCCAAAAGATTGTATTTAAATATTTTTTTTGTCAAAATGTCCTTAAAACAATTTTATACATGTATTCTAATCTAAGTGACACTAAATATCATGAAAATTATCCATTTATGCGATTTTGCAAAATCACGGTTCCGAATGTAGTCGGAACCGTGTAGTAAACAGCTTCTTATTTTTGCTACAAATTGTCCTGCCGAAGAAAATTCTCGTGCAGGCTCTACACTAGTAGGCTTTATCGTCATTAAATAGGAGTACGTTCTTTTTCCAGGTTGACACTCCGTCTCCCTCCATTTTTTAAAAGAGACGTTCCTTTTTAAATTTTTGATGACAGTGCCTCAAATCCTGGTCTGCATTGGTGTGTGTATATATGTGTATGTCGCAGGGAAAAGATTAAATTAGGAATTTCATATCAAATCCCTAAGGGAGAAGATCAGTTCACGCAAGATGTTAAACTAAGAACTCTGTAAGGTGACTTCCCTAAGGAAAATAAGGGATTTGAACAAATCTCTGATCTGTTTCAGTGAAATAATATTACCAAGAGTTTAAAAGCGTTCATTTAGCAAATATGGTGCATTATTAAAAGTAGAGTTATTAATACATCAATAATCATTGAATAACAAATTATATATTTATTTGAAATTAATTTAGAAAATAATTAAGGTAATAAAGCTGATATTTTTTTTTTAAAAAAAAAAGGATATTTGTGCAGTAGAATTCCAAACATTTTTTTTAAATGAAGTACTTCAGAAATATCCTGTATCATTTGAAACACCTTTTTTCAGTTATTATTTCCCTTTTTATCATTGAATAACAAATTATTTATTTGAAATTAATTTAGAAAATAATTAAGATAATAAAGCTGATATTTTTTTTTTTTAAAAAAAAGGATATTTTTGTGCAGTAGAATTTCAAACATTTTTTTTAAATGAAGTACTTCAGAAATATCCTGCATCATTTGAAACACCTTTTTTTCAGTTATTCCCTTTTTATCATCAAAAAGCTTTTATTATCTATAAAGAGGGACTGGTCGAATTCCCTAATTTGTTTGTTTACATTTTTCAATTTGAGTTTTATCCAGTTTCTAATTTTCAGGCATACAAAAGCGTTATATCAATCGAAAGATAATAATGCAAAGAATATAACTAAATAAAACCAAAAAATGATATTAAAGTCATTTTGTTTTGGTGCGTCACGTCAGAAGCCGTGCGCTGCCTGCCACGGACGAGGAGAGGGGAGGTAAAAGGGAGTGGTAACATACGAAAACACTCTACAAATGCGGAGTTGTTCGTTTCATCATTTTACTTAAACAGTTCGAAGATTTGATCAAATCACTTACATCAGGGACACGACCTCAAAGATACGTTATTTTAACATCTTGAGTGAAATCCCTTGGGGATTTGATGATTTTCTTCATTTGCCTGCGACATATATATCCCTCTTTGATAACTTTATCTAGTTCTTGTGCTACACTTAATGGATTTTAGATACAAATTGATACGTACGTATTTCATTAAAAAACTATAAATTTTATCTAAGAATTAAATTTTTAGAAAATTTTGACGAGAAAAAAGTTTTAAAATATCATTCAAACACAAAAAATAAATCCCGGGATTAGTTATTTTAATCCCGGGATTTGAAGAAACACCGGGATTTCAGGAGACATTTCGACTACACCAGGGATGGCGAACCATTGGTACGCGTGCCATTGATGGCACAGGGAACAATATTTTGGGCACGCCACCGATCAAAACGATCAACCGCGAATGATTATTCAATCAAAAAATTTTCATTGAGATTTTCTCAGTTCAAAGAATTATCTGAAACACTCAAGTTTATTATGTACCCTAATGTGACATCATTTGATAAACTGAACTTGCCCCAATTCGATTGGTTGCAAATCGAAGATTTTGAAATGCAACTTTTTGATCTCTTGTATAGTTCAGTATGTATTCAAAAATTTATTGAGAAACAAGGAAAAATTAGAATTGATTGAAACAGAAAGGTTAACAAGCAATATAAGTAAAAATGCCAGTAACGAAATTTTGAAAACATTAAGTTTGGATTCTAGATACGTTTAACTATATTTGAAGAGGCAGGCTCATGCTATTTTAACATATTTTCATCGACCTATACCTACGAGTCATTATTTTCAGAGATAAATAGCATTAAAGACTCGCTAATAAACCATTTGGTAGATGACTCCAATTCAACACGCATTCTGTGCTAAAAGTAATATCTTACCTAATCCTAATATATAATTTATTTATCATCTAATCTACAACAGCAGAAATCACACTGTTACTTTAATGTGAATTACACGTTTAACTAAAACATTTATTACTTTAAAATACAAAATGTATTTTTATGTAGTAAATAAAGAGTTTTGTGCTGTTAGTATTTAGTTTTATTATATTTTCCCAATAATCACAAGTCAAAACTATTTAACGTCACGTTTATACCTCATTAAGTATTTCTTTAGAAAAATTGGCACGTTGACCCCTAAAGGATCGTCACCCCTGGACAACACAGTTCACGTCTATGACCACTCAGCTACCAAAAATTCAATTGGAAATTTTGTTGCAGGGAGTGTTGTAATGTTTCAGTTCAATGTTTTGTGTTTGTGCAAAAGTTATACACGCATTCTTCTCCGAGTCAACCCTTCTACATAATGGGTTTTCAGTGACATTAGGGCTCGAGCTCATGACACGAGTCCGTGACCATAACTACTAGGCTACCGTCGCAACTGCTAATGGAATAAAAACTAAGGAAGTGTAATAAATTGGTGTGAATCATTTTCTTTCTTTTTTATTTACTTATGATAAACACTCCATAATTTCTGGTTAGTAAAAACAAGGAAGTCCAATCTTGCTTGATTACCACCAAATAGCTTCCTAATGAGGTGTTTATCATTAGACTGTACTTCTGAGATATGAACCGCATTCTAAATTACAATCTTATAAACTATGCCGAGAATGTTATCAATCACGATTACACCTTATTTCCTGCCTTTACTACTTGTGATCCTCCACACTCCCGACCACGAAAAATAAACAAATTAAAGTAATAAATAAAGAAAAATTAATTATATAGATTGAGAGTTAAAAAAGTTCTTGGAATTGAGATGATCTATGGCAGGGCTGGTGAACCAATGGCACGCGACAGAATATTTTGGGCACGCCATCGATCCAAAACGATTTGCATTTTAGCTGAAAATATAATTAAGTTCCTTTTAAAATACAGTACAGTCCCGCTAATCCGAACACGGCTAATCCGAACATCCGGTTAATCCGAACGGCTCCGTGGAAAAAATTGTATAATTTTAAGGACGAAAAAAATCGGTGAATATTTCAATATAAAACAGTATAAACCTTAATTCAAAACAGTTCTTTATTTAATATTCACGCACTGTACATCAAGTTATGGTACAAATTTTAAAATGGAATAAACTACAGAACAGAACCACTAATGTTTAGTATGAAAAATTGTACAACATAACCCGTACTCCCAGTTCAAATAGTGATTTCGCTGTTACTCCGGCTAATCCGAACAATCACGTAATCCGAACAGGGGTCGGTCCGATATTGTTCGGATTATCGGGACTGTACTGTGTTATGAACAAACGCGAGTGATCTGTCGCGACGCCGACGCATAGAGGCACAGGCTCGTTTCTGTCTTGCGTAGTTACGTCGTGTATGATGCAAAGTTTTTCAACGCATAGTGGGTGTGTATGTAACTATTTCTAGATATATTCAAGTTGTTTAAAAATATATTCCAACGTTTACATTAATGGTTCAGTTTGTATACAACTAATTTATCAATGTGATCTAATTCTTGCCTTGTAAGTCTAATTCATCAAGTAACTCTCACGGCTTTATTTTTAAAATTTTTAATGAACTGAGACAAAAGCGAAAGAGCAGACACTGCAGAGATCTTGTATAAGTACTCAATTTCCAAAAAACAAAAAAATCTGCGCATGTGACCGCAGTCAGTAAAAGGTTCTTTTTTTGGGGGGGGGGGCGGGTATGATCAAGCGAGAGCACATAGAATAGTCAATTTCGTCGACACAACTGTATACAGCGAGTGATCGGTTAACGAACAAATCGGTTAACGAACACTTTCACGAAAGATTTTTTGCGTTCGGATAACGAACACTTTCAAGAAAGATTTTTGTGTTTGGACAACGAAAGCATATTCGGATAATGAACAAAACGAATTCTAACAAACACTTCTCGGCCCTGAAAAAAAATTAATATTAAACATTTGTTATCATTTTGCATACAGAATAAGATCACTGAAAGAAGAAATGTTTAAAGCATGCTTAGTATTGATAATTACTAAATGAAACTTGAATTAACACAATGAACTTAAAGATCATTCAATAATTATTATTATGACTAAAATCAATACACACACACACTTGAATATCTGAATTTCAATATGAATATCAATACTTTCCGACAGCTGATAAGTTATGGGCGAGTGGATTTGCTGACATGGCGAATAAATTAAGTGAATTCTTAATTTTTTTCAAACAGTGCAAACTATAAAATATAAAGGTGCCGATGACGCGCTACCACCTTAAAAATACGTGAAATATGAGAAACGGACTAAAAATCGTTTTTCATCTCTCTTGAATTATGTTGCTTACCTATTAAACTTCAAAGTTCTATCGAAAAAAATTTCAATAGAATATTCATACAAATTAGACCATCAGCTTCGGTTTTGATTTCATTCAAAACCGAAAATTATCTCATTTTGAGCGCTCCCCCCTTTCGTTCATTCCCCGTCCCATTCATGTCTTGAATGACGAATTCCAGACGGCAGACTCCTTTCCAAATAGTCAATCGCCTTTTAGCCGCCACTGGCAACCCTGAATGTGGCAATAACACACGTGTGGTGCTAACGTGAACTATATCACTTAGCAGTGAGGTACGACTCATTTTTGCACTGTCGCATACCGCAGTGTAGCTAGTGTGCGCCGAAACTTTGTCAATTGAGTACGCTAGTTGGTTCCTGTTCCTCTAAAATTTTCGTGTGTGCTTTCCTGAACCCCTTATAAAGAAAACTGAAAATCTGACAATACTATGGGTCCCAAAAAGCATGGAGTGTCAAGGACTGTGCTCACTATAAACACCAAGCGAGAAATGATAGCCAAAGTTGAGAGTGGACAGAAAATGGCTGATGTTGCGAGACAGTATGGCTTGAACAGATCTACAGTATGCACAATATTAGCTAAGAAATATATCAAGAAGATTCAAGCAGCTGAAGGAGTAACGAAAATCACATCTGCGAAGCAAAGAAGTGCCATCCATTATAAAATGTAGAGGTTGCTTTTATTTTGGATAAATGAATGGGAAATGAAACGAGATGTAATTAGTATGCCTACATTCAAGAGAAGGCTACCACTGGTTGGCTTACAAAGTTTAAAAGAAGGTCTGGAATTAAATATGTATTAATGCATGGTGAGTCTGCTAGTGCAGATAAAGAAGCAGCTGAGAAGTACTGTCTCAAATTTCAAGAATTCAATGAAACAGAAGGGTATCGTCCACAACAAATATTTAATTGTGATGAAACTGGTTTGTTTTGGAAGCGCATGCCGAACCGTACCTACATCATGAAAGATGAGAAAAGTGTTCATGGGCATAAACCTATGAAAGATCGTTTGACGTTACTTTTGGGAGCTAACGCTAGTGGTGATATGAAGCTTAAACCACTTCTCGTTTACCACTCTGAGAATCCCAGAGCATTAAAAAAAATTCCATAATTAAGAACAAACTGCCAGAAATGTGGAGATCGAATCAGAGGGCATGGGTCACGCAGGATCTTTTCAAAGAATGGCTATTTAAAGTTTGTGCCCCGAGCATCAAGGGGCCGCAGCCGAGTGGTATAGGTATCGGATCGTGGCTTGCCTGGTCACGAGTTCGATCCCAGTACCACTAAAGACCCGCCGTTAGGGCAGCGATGCACGTTAAATCTGTCGAGAGCTGAAACGTCCTCCCGTTGGTGTGGTGTGGTAGTTAGGAGAGGGGGGTGCCTCAGGTGTCGTCCACGTTGACCATGGTTCCATACGTGGTCCGTCGCCAAAAGCCCTCGTAGCTGAACAGGGCGACGTTAATATTAAATCAAATCAATCAACCGAGCATCAAGGACTACATTGATACCAATGACTTGCCGTTGAAAGCACTGCTGCTATTGGAGGCACCCAAAGGATCTTAAAAATAATTTGTTGACGGACTTTCCTTGACTGACAGTTCAGTTTTTACCTCTGAATACGACTTCGCTGATTCAGCCGATAGATCAGGAGGTCATTGTCGGCTTTTAAGAAATTGTACACTTGCGCGCTGTTTCGTCGGTGTTTTGAAGCATGCCAATTCTCCTCAACAATGACTTTAAAAAGTTTTGGAAAGAAAAGTTTGATATTATTGAAGCTATTCGTATCATTCAAATGGCGTGATCAGAAGTCACACAGTGACAGGTGATTTCTGCTTAGAGGAAGCTGTGTCCATCCTTCGTTCAAGGAGACGGAGGTGATCAGGGAGACACTCCTGAAATAATGGATGAAATTTTGACAACTGCTAGAGATCTAGAATTGGAGGTGAACGAGGATGACATAGAAGAGCTCATAATGGGACATGAAGATGAACTGACGACAGAAGAACTCCAAGAAATTTTGAATGAAGAACACCAAGAAACATAGCGAAATGTGTCTCCTTCTGATCAAGAGGAAGACGAAAGAGGACCAATGCCGACATCTGCCATTAAAAATCTTTTGAAAAAGTGGGAAGATATCAGAGCAAAATTGTCTTAGAATGACACCCAAACCAAGCTGATGTCAGTAGGGTAGGGGATATTAACAACGACAATGCTATTAATTACTTCCGGAAAATCTTGAAAAAGAGAGAAAAGCAATCGACACTGGAGATGTTCTTTAATGCCCCATAAGCAAAAAATGAAAAGGACTGATTAATATGCAAGACTATATGTATATGTATTATTTTTTAAAAAACTTACTAAGAAATTATACATTTTTTAAAATTTAATTTTTAGGGTCTCCAAAACGAATTAATCGATTTCACATAGAAGTCTATGGTGAATCGATTATCGGTAAACGAACAATTCGGATAGCGAACAGAGTCTTGGAACGGATTTTGTTCGTTAACCGATCACCCAGTGTATTTAAAGTTTATTTGTGTTAAATTTACGATTTTTAGCTGCTATTTAACATGGCTAGTTCAGCAAAAAAATGCAAGATAGTAAGTGTAGAAGAGAATTTCAAACTTAATGGACTGAGAAATATGGCATGATCAGTAAAGGCGAAAAAGTGGTGTGTGTTTTATGTTCTGGAACAATGGTATGCAGAACATATCGTCTGTAAAACGGCATTTTGAAACAAATCACAAATCCTTTTGAGAAAAAAGCGAACCAGAGCAAAAAGAATTAATTGCAAGTGCAATAAAAGACAGAAATAAACAGTCGACGTCTATAATTAAATATGTAAGCAAAAATTGTCACACAAGTGCGGCAAGTTACTCGGCTGCAAATGCCATTGCTCGGCATAGAAAACCTTTTCAAGAGGGAGAGTTTTTGAAGGAAGCTTGGTTGGCATGCGCTCCCTCACTTTTTGATGATTTTGATGATAAAGATAAGATAATTCAGCGCATCAAAGATATTCCTCTATCTAGAAACACAATAAAAGATAGTATCTTGAAACTGGCAGAAGATGTTACAGAACAACAAAAAAATGACATTAACTCCGCTTCTTTTATATCGCTATGTCTTGATGAAAGTATTGACATCACTAAATCTGCACGTTTAGCTGTCTTTGCTCGATATCGTATAGGAAACGTCATTAAGGAAGAATTAATTGTGATAATATCGTTGTTAACAACTACAAAGAGCACAAATATTTGTACGGCAGTATGAAATTATCTTGCTGAGAAAGAAATTGTTTTAATAACCACTGATGGTGCTCCAAATATGTTAGGCAAAAAAATGGTTTTATTTCTTTATTTAAAGCAGAAGTAGGACATTCGATTCTTGAATTCCACAGCATTATTCACCAACAAGCCTTATGTGCAAAGAGTGGTTTAACATTCCTTGATAATGTAATAACGTTAGTCACAAAAATAGTCAACCTCATATCGTTGCAGGCTTTAAATAAGCGAAAGTTTGATGCTTTGTTGGATGAAGTCAATTTGGTGTATAATGGCTTACTAATGTATAATAATGTTCGCTGGATGAGTTGCGGGAACGTACTTCAAAGATTTGTTGATTGCTTGGGATAAATCAGACTGTTTCTACAAAATGAGAGCAAATTTGAACAATACCCACATTTGATGGATATTATGTGGCTTTTAAAATTGATGTTTTTAACAAACATATGTCAACATTTCAATGAATTGAACGTAAAACTTCAAGGCCCGAATAAAACAGTTATCGTCATGATTGATCTCATTCGCACTTTTGAAGCTAAGCTGTATGTTTTTAGGAACAATATTATCACAAGAAACTACAAGTATTTCCCAAACTTGAAATCAAAGATCTTTATATTCAAGATCTTATCAAAGATTTAGATGCCCAAGAGAAACGAAATGAAAAAACAGTTATGGATGAATTTATTTCCATAATTGTTTCTTTAATCGAAGAATTTTCAGCGAGATTTTCTCAGTTCAAGGAATTATTGAAAACGTTCAAATGTATTATGTACCCTGATGTGACTTCGTTTCATAAACTGAACTTGTCCCAATTCAGTTGGTTGGAAATTGAAGAATTTGAAATGCAACAGATTGATTTCCAGTCTAATTCAACATGGATTCAAAAGTTTTTGAAACAAGGAAAAAGTTGGAATTGATTGAAGCAGAAAAATTAACAAGCAATATAAATAAAAATGCCAGTAACGAAATTTTGGAAACAAGGGATTCGATTCCAGACGCATTTAACTGTTTGAAGAAGTTGGCTCATGCAATTTTAACCATATTTATGCCTACGAGTCATTATTTTTAGAGATAAAAATAACATCAAAGACTCGCTTAGAAACCGTTTAGCAGACGACTCTAATTCAGCATGCATTCTGCTAAATGTAACATCTTATAATCCTGATATAAGTTATTTGTCATCTAATCTACAACAACAGAAGTCACACTAATGTTACTTTAATTTAAATTACATGTATAAATAAAACATTTCCCACTATACAGTACAAAACATATTTTTTCGTATTAAATAAAGAATTTTGATTTGTTCGTATTTAGTTTTATTAGTTTCCCAATAAATCCAAGTACAAATTATTTGATGGCACGCCTATAACTCATTAAACATTTCTTTAGAAAAAATGGCGCGTTGATCCAAAAAGGTTCGACACCTTTGATCTATGGATATAAGAATACATTTTGTGTAATGTGCCATATTAAGTTCAATATCCGTATACTGAGTTTTTATGTGTTGTAATGGATGGGCGCTCCCATCCATTAGTACACGAGGCTTGGAAGGAAGATAACCCTAGTTAAGACAAATTCATATTGTTAACAGCTCTCAACAACGTCACAAATTAAGAAATGCACCAAAAGATAAATATTGGATCAATAGTGAGGTATACGAGATAATCGGATCACTTACTCTTAGCACATCCTGGCAATACACCTTCTAAATATTTGAATGTAAGTTCTAAAGTAATCTAATTCAAGCCGACTTCAATAAAATTTAAACAGCGAATTGACCAAATAATCTACGAAGCGCTCTCGCCTAGTTTTACGTCAATTACTAGCTGCTATCCGCTCAGCTTCTAACCCCTTTCTGTTTCGAACTTAAAAGTTAATCTTTAAGTACAAGCCTTGATTAGAATAATTCACATCTTTTTCTTCGGAGGAAAGTTTTCAATGCAATAACATTTAAAGAACTATTATTCCCCAGGAGGATTAGTAGGAAGTACGTGAATAGACCCGTTACGGTGCTATGTTATGTTTACAATTTTTACAACCCGTTTGAATGAAACTAATGTTAAAAAACATAACTTCCGACCACTGTGATGATGATTTCAATTTACTTGTACCTCTAAAGCAACACGAGGGCTATTGGCAACGAAGCTCGCACATTTCAACCTCAGTCAAGCGATATTGATGGCATCTGAGCTGGCCCCTGTACTCCATGCCGACGCGAGAACTTTGAGCCTCGACAGATTTAGAGTCAGCTTTAACAGATCAACTCGTCTTCACCAGGGTCTTCAGTGGCAATAAGCAATCATTCAGTCGGTCAGTCCTATGACCAATTCGATTTATGACCTATTCGTAGGAACGAGAATTTAGCCGCAAGTCAAGAAAATCCTGTGTAAAAATTGGTTGCCATCATAATTAACAAATAAATAAATAAATAAATGGATGCTACTCTCTCTCTCTCTCTCTTGGATGGATATTTGATGTTACAGTCCTTCACACACTTGAATTTAAAAGGATCAACAATAATGCCTTCAATTTTCTTCAGTAGGGAAAAACTCAGCAAAAATGAACTCGACAACTTTTGAGGTAGAAATAGGTTCAGGGCTCCAGATACTCATTGAGAAGTCTCCCTTTTCCTCTCTATCACACACACAGGGACGTCTTAAGGCGGATGTGTGCAGACTTTTCGAGGCTGCGGACTACTTCTAGTTTTTTCAAGGAGTTGCTGTCCACCCAGTTTCAGTGGCACACGCAAGGGTGGGAGGAGTCCACGGGTCCGGACCCTCCTTTATAACCCTTCATTTTTTCCCCGATTAATTATAGGCTCATGTATATAGTACGTAAATCTAATTAAGTATTTGATATTAGTAATTTTTTTAATTTATTAATATTAATTATTTCTTCAGTAATTTATTCTTTGCTGTTTTTTTTGCTCCCAATAACCGACATAATAAAAAAAACTATGTTTGGCTGCGTATTGGATTATGATACGAGAATGGCAGACCTTCAACTCTCGACCCCCTTCCTCCTTTAAAAATTCTTGTCTGTGCCACTGCCCAATGCCATAGGTGTGGTGAGGTATAAGGAGAGAGAGAAAAGGTTATTATTATAATCTAATAATAAGTACGGAATATGTACTTACATACAGAACTAAAATAAAAAAAAACAGCAACACTTTAAAACCGCGTTTAAAGCAAAACGCACAAGATACGAACTTAATAATAGCTCCAAATACACTCAAGTCCATAAATTAAAGATAATTCAGAATCACACAGAAATTGAACTCTAAAATAAAAATTCCATCTGTAGAATTATCACACACATCTCTTGAAGAAGAATATGCAAATTACAGGAAACCACCGGATGGCGCGGATAGTACGTCACAATGACGAGAGTGTAAGAGAGGGGTATATAAGGAATGGTGGCAAAGAAGTAAAATTGTTCACAAGCACTTTAAAAGCCTTTCAATGCAATAACCGCATAGTTAAGGGACAAAGGAAGCATTTGGATGATTTTTTACGTGGTAGAATTATTGGGCGACTGGAGTGTGGACGTACCCAGCTGGAAGTATCCGAGGAACTTGGAATCGCCCAGAGTGTCATCTTCAGGCTTTGGCAACGATTCCAAGATGATGGCAATGTGAGTAGATGTTACAGCACAGGTCGTCCTCGAGTTTCAACGCCGAATGAGAATCGGTATATATATATATATTTGGCAGTTACTGCCAAAAGAAACAGACGGAGCACAGCATCAGACCTATCTCGTCAGCTCTCTTCAGCTACCGTTACGGCAGTTTCAAGGCCGACCGTGTACAGACGCTTAGGGCACAATGGTCTATATGCTCGTAGGTCTGTCAGATGTGTTCCACTTACCGCAACTCGCTGTCGCCTGCGATTAACCTGGAGTAGAGAGCATGCATTGTGGACACCACAACAGTGGTCTTGTGTGATGTTTTCCGACGAGTCCAGGTTTAGTTTGCAGTTGATTCTCGCCGGACTTTAATATGGAGAGCGCCAGGTACCCGTTACCACCAAGAGAACACCACTGAACGACACCGTTACGGTGGTGCAGGATGGCTCGTTTGGGGAGGAATTATTCTTGGTTCCAGAACTGACCTGCAGGCCACATCTATCGGGATGTCATTCTGGAACAACATGTACGTTTGTTTCGAGGCCACATGAATGCTGAATTTCTGTTTATGGATGACAACGCTCGTCCTCACCGTGCAAACATTGTAGACGGATGCCTTCAATCGGAGGATATCACCCGTATGGATTGGCCAGCATACTCACCGGACTTGAATCCAATAGAGCATGTGTGGGATATGCTTGGCCGACGAATTGCAGCTCGCCAACCCTCTCCCACCTGTCTACCGGAACTTCGGAGAGTATTGCGTGATGAGTGGTGTAATATTCCCCAAGATCAGGTTGATAATTTGATACTCAGCATGCCGAGGCGTTGTAAGGCCTGTATTGCATCGTCCGGGAGACATACTCCGTATTAACCATCATACTAACCATGTTATACTGTTTTTTGTAAATAGGTTCTTTTTTGAAATTTGCTCCAGGGAGTAAAAATCGCAATTTTATTACATATAGCATCTTTTTTGCTCTTTACCTTTTGTTTAATAAATAGACTTTACAAATAAGTCAAATTTGTTTTGCTTCTGTCTTTTTCTTTGCCTGAACTTCATTATCCTTAATTTATGGACATGAGTGTATAATTATATCAATTGATGCATTTATTATGGAATACAAAACATTCAAAATATATTCAAAAATAAAACATTCTTATCTAAAATTAGTTTTTGTTGTTATAGTCAGTATAAGACTTATAAGTCTGCTTACTGTCAGCTATCTTGAATTTTCCGTATATACAATAATTACTAACTGCTAAAATTTTCAGGCGGTCACCCCAAAATTTCTTGGCGGTTCACCGGTCGATCGCGATCGACGCAATGCCCACTCCGGTCTTAAGGCATGTGCCAACTGGGCCCAGAACCTCGGCCATAATGGGGGCCTCATTTCGTTCTCGACTCAGTCTTAATAAGATCATTATTCGAATAATTTCAACGGCGTTCTAGTTGTATTTTCCTAAAAACTGAGGATTTCGGACTATATGTCAACCGGCTCCATGTGATGACTATCGTCCTTGTACAGGCTTAAGCCCTATCATTATACACCATCATTACTCTTTCAGTCAAAAGGCGACAGACGGTCGAGCCGATTTCTGCGATTGTACATTTATTTGTTTCGGGTTATTGCTTGTACGAGTATTTGACATCGTATGCTACGCACAGTCTACTTTTAAGGGTTCTAGGTGGGTCCTATATTTGTATGGAAATCAAGGGTCTCAATAAGTCTTAATACATCCATGGTCACACACAAACTATAAATAATTCTCAAGAGAAGATGATTTTGAAATGTCTCCAAGAATTAAAATCGATTACGACTCCACAAGGCACGTCCGTGGCGTAACGTACACCACCACAACCCAAGAATCGTGGGAGAAGGGGCAGGATTCTAGGGGTCCCAAAGCCTGAATGATGCCAAGTACGTACTCTTTTTAAAATTCGGCTTGGGGCCCGAAACTTGACTTTTCAGGGGGGAGGCTAATATTCCCCGATACGCCACTGAGGCACATAATTTTTTTGAAATTCTTTTGCATAATAGCTTCTTTGCATGCTTTATATAAATCTACCATATTATCTTCTTTATTCTTGACTTTTCTTTAAATTTAATTCCTCTTTTTCTAATATGATTTTATTGTTAACTGATAACTATCCTCCCTTGGAATCTTTTACTGTTTCAAAACCAATAAATAGTCCAATCACTTAATCTGCATCTACATTAGTTTATCTACGTCATATCTTAACATTCTTATTATCTTATTATCTTATTCTTCTTATTATCTTATTCTTATTACATTCTTATTATCTTATTAACATATTCTTATTATCTTAACGTAAGAGAAAATTATTCCTGCAACTCATCTAGCTTGCAATAAAATAAAATTGTGGAATATTTAATTTGACTTTTCATTTTCTTTGGACTCACCGTTCGTAAACCTCCCCTCTATCGACCTCTTGTTTCATTTCATAGTTATCTCACAAATATATAAGATGTATACAAAATCCTTCTTGAGATATGGTCAAAAATATAGTTGAAAATATGCTTAGAAAACATCTACTTGCATATTACTCTCAACTTTAAAATGTTTTTTGTTGTTGTTACAATTAAACACACTTCATGATAATTAAGAAAATGATATGGTATGCCGAGATACATCTTTAAGCTTCTATATAGACAAGTGAAAAAAAGCTTCGCATTTGTTAAAGTAGCCTAGAATTCACTATAAATCGATTATTATGGTTGAGAGACAAAGAAACATTTAAATATTACATCGATAGTATATTTTAGTAGAATGCGCTGGTGGCGTCCTCTCTCGATATATTTTTGCAGCAAACATTTTACAGAAAGAAAAGTTGTAAGGCATAGAGGAGTAAGCAACCGTTAAATGTATGAGTGTTTTAATTAATACTACACAATACCCACCAAATTTTTTAAAAAATTATTATTATTATTATTATTATTATTATTGCATTTTCTTGTCGTTTATATCAATGGAAAGCTTATCACCACAAATTTCAGTTATGATAAATTATTTTTAAAGATATTTGAAGTTTCCTGAGATTAGGTTTTGGTTTCGGTTTCATTTTAAGGTATTTTTCCACTCTCTTAAATTGAATTAATTAAAAGCATTTTTGAGCACAAAATCAATTCTTTCTGTGTGAAATGGTTATTAATTTAAATTTTTACTATTAAAATAATTTCTACTTGATTAAGGGTTGAATTTTTTGAGTTCTCATAGTTACTTAACCAAGCTTGATTTCAAGGTCAATTTTTGTTTTAAAAAATAGTTAATGTAACTTAAAAGCTTTATCATTAACTTTTTTCCTGTTGAGAAAATGCCATTACCAAAACGTTCTGAGGTAGTTATGAGAAACAATATTTCGAAGAAATGGAATACTACTGAAAATGATGTATCTAAAAATCAGCCCTCATCTCGTACTACAGTTAGACTTCTGAATTCAAGTATGGCAGATAAAACTAAATATTTCCATGAAGAACCAAACTACATTGTAGTAAACATATTGTAGTACAATATTTTAGTATTATAAAGTTGCGTGACAAAAACTCAAACTTGCTAAACTGCTTCAATTTAAAACTGAAAAAATTAAATTTTATTACAAACCTAGCGCAATTTTTAGTTTAAAATTAGTATTAATATTATTTTGTACATAAGAGCTTCAAAACATAAGAGCATTGCGCATCCACATAGTAGGTTTCTTTGTCAAAAAGGGGGGCGTGTTATACGGCGAATATACCTAAAAATAAAAAATTGCATCTTTTAAGTATAGGTGCGGGTAATACGCAGGATTTTACAGTAAATGCTTTGTGTTTTAAAACTTTTGGGAAAATATTGGGTTAAGATTAAACTGAATGACTTGTTGTAGCAACAAATGCTATCAATATTATGCAAAAATATATGTTGAATTTAGAAAAATGTTTTCAGTCATATTTAATTAAAATCGTATTTTGATGCAGAACATACATTGGAAAATACCATACTAAAAATTAGAGCTTTATGGGCATAATAAGTTTTTGTTTTTTATGCCTTTACAAACTAAATGCGTTTTTCTCAGACTTTTAATTTTGAAGATATAAGTGTTTTCTAATATCTAAGGCTTTTTTCCTGTTCATCATAGAACCTTGAATTTTTTTTTTTGTAGATACTTCCAAACGTACGCTCTATAAAAGTTAGTATGGAGTTAGAACCGAGAGGTCTCTATTATTTTTTAAAAAAATGCTTAAGTTAATCTTTTAAAAATTTCGTGTTTTTTCCAGGTTTAGGAAGAAAAATAATGATTAAAAATCAAGAATGGAACAAATTTTCACAGATTCATACTAGCTTTTATTTACAATAATCTAATAATCATAATTCACTTAAAATAACTAAAAAAATTTAAAAATTGAGCATTTTATAAAAATTTGAAAGAACTTCAAAATTTTTGAATTTTTTAAAATTGTAAAATAATGGCTGGGAGGGGGTCAAACTGACTTTTTACTTTCAGAATCAACTTAATAATATGATCTGAATATAAAACATGAATAATTTTTACTGTTAATGTCTCAAAATTTTTTTTAAAAAAAGGGTACTGTGTAGCTTTAAGGAATCAAGGATTATAATTCAGCGAAAACTTTCTATAATTGTATACAGCTCCTAGACGGTGTTATCTATTGTTAAAGTGATTATATTTATGCAATTGACTAAGCTATTTTATTAAATAAATCATTATTTCCTCTGTTCTAATTTACAGTTCCCTTAATATTATTCAAAATATAATTTAAAAATTGAATTTTATTAATTCTTGTTTAATATTTCCATCTCATTTGTTAGAATTTTCAACTCTCCCATGCAATGAATGGGTATACTTGGTAGTATATTAAAAAAATTCTTTATTTATTTATATTTATGTTATACATATAACAGGGGTGGCCAACTTTTTTGAGAAGAATGCCACTATTTGATAAAAAGAAATAACGCGTGCCACTTCAAACAAGCAAAAACATATGAAAAATATTGCTCATAGGTTTATTATGGGATTTTTAAGCAAATAGCACAATTTTAAATGTAAGTATAAGTAGTGAAATCTAAAAATAATTTAATCTATAAGACAAAAGTACAAACTCTTAGATTTTTTGTTTATTATTAATTAACTTTCTAACAAGCCATCAAATCAATCAATTTTACAGATTCAACAAATCAGTAATGTTAAGTATAAAAAAAAACGAGTAACTTGAATTGAGAAACACTTAATTCTAAAAAATTATTAAACAGCCAGTACTTGCTTGATGTGGCTTTTGAATTTGTAGTTTTCATTACTAAGTTATCTAGTATTATGGTTATCTCTTGAGGATGCTAACAAAATTAGACTGTTTAAGGTGCATATTAATTAATTTTGTGAGATATTTTGATTTAATTATGTTCATAATAGTAAAAACATTTGTATTCACAAACAAACTAATCCAAGCTTACAACAATATCTGGCAACCAAATCGTGTAAATTTAGATAATATCTTGTCGGAACGAATTTCAAAAATTCAATACCATTCGGTTCACTTGCAGTTGAATTAAGTTTCTTATACACTGCTGACCACTGTAAATGCAGCACCCTGAAGGAAGCATGCTAATAACATGAAATTTACAACATGCATTTGCGGAAGTGAAATATGCAAATGATTAGAATTTCAGCGCAGACACTCATCACGCGCGCCTGTGGCGCCATCTCAAAGCGCTATTTAAGGCTTGGAGATTTCGACGATTTCAAGTTCGGCAATTGTGTTTTTCTTGTGGTTTTTTTCAAAAAACGATCAGTTATGTCTCGTAGAAAACAGCGATCAGCTTTTGATCAAGTATCCGAGTTCGACAGAGAAAGGATAGTGGCCCACCGAGATTGTGGATTATCTTTCAGGGAAATCGGTAGTCGTGGTGGACGAAACCAAACAACTGTAATGCGGATATGTGAACGTTGGATGCAGGAGGGTACGACGGACCGACGCGGTCGATCGCATCCCCCTCAGTGCACCACTTCACGTGAGGACAGGCAAATCATGCGCATGGAAGTGACGAATCGCTCAGTCACATCACAAACCGTAGCACAGCACATTGAGTCTGTAACGCATCATTCAGTGTCTGCGCGTACCATTCGACGCCGTTTAAAGCAGAGGGGTCTGTCCGCAAGAAGTCCATTGCTTGGTCTACCATTGACGCAGAGCCACAGACGTCTCCGCCGCCAATGGTGCGATGAAAGAAGGATGTGGGCGGCTGAATGGAATGAAGTTGTCTTTACTGACGAGTCACGCATCTGTCTGCAACACCACGATGGTCGGATTCGAGTCTGGAGACACCGTGGAGAGAGGATGCTGAACAGCTGCGCTATGCACTGCCACACTGGTCCATTACCGGGTATTATGGTATGGGGCGGTATTGTATACTCACTCTCGCACTCCTCTAGTACGCATTGCCGGTACTTTAAACAGCCAGCGCTACATCTCCGAGGTGTTGGAGCCAGTTGTCCCTCCTTACTTTCAGGGCTTGGCCACAGCCATATTTCAACAGGATAATGCGTAACCACACGGGGCACACATTGTCTAAAGGTTCTTCGACAATCACCAGATTGAATTGCTTCACTGGCCGGCTCGCTCTCCGGATCTTTTGCCGATAGAAAACATGTCTGCGGTTGTCCATGTGTCAGTCCAAACAGTCCATGGTTGCTCAACGATTGACTGAGATTACACCCCCAGCTGCCACACCAGATCAACTTTGGCAACGTGTGGAAGCTGCTTGGTCTGCTGTACCCCAAGAACACATCCAAAGTCTCTTTGAATCAATGCCGACGCGTGTAGTAGCGGTGATCTCCAACAATGGTGGCTACTCTGGCTACTGATTCTGGCAGGAACCACACTTCACAAGAGTCTATAAATTTAATCATTTGATACTTGGTCAACATGTTATCTACAAAATAAATTTTGTTGTGCTATCTCTTGTCTTTCTTGGTGTTGTTTTTACGGTGGCAGCAGTGTATTTTTTATTTCAGTATAGTATGGTGCTGTAGGTTAATAATTCTGATTTAGATTTCAGGAGGGTAATAATTAACGTTTTGCAAAGAAATTGAAAAAAGATTTATGAGAAGATAATATTTGTTTTCATCTTGAAAATCGTCAAACATAGCATTGAATGAATCCTGCAAAATAAATATGAAATTTTTAAATCTATTATAGCTTAGAGCATTAATATTTTTGGTAGATATTTCTTGTAATAATGTGAAATGTGCTAATCTTTTTTTCTCCAAAATCGTAAAAAAAAAAAAAAAAAAAAAACCCGAACAAAAGTTTTTTTTTATAAAAGAAGTTACATGACCAATTAGATTAGGAAAAATATAATCTTTTTCGCGGTGATCTTAAATTTAAATTATTTAAATATCCCATATTATCGGTAAGAAAAGCAAAATCTCACAGCCCATCTCTGTTCTTGAGCAGTTCATTGCTTTCTTCAAGATATTTAAAAACACCCACCCTCATATTCCAAAATCTCACGACTGCTATTCCTTTGGAAAGCCAGCACACACAACAATGAAGAGTATTCTTTACACAAGATAATTTTCATGGGGGAATTCAATTGATTAAACGTATTTAAAATAAATTTTAAAGTGTTTTGTTTCTGTCTGAGACAACAGCACATCAATACAATTGTAAAAAAAATGTAATTTATTTTTATTTTTCCAAATGTTTTAATTTTTAAACAAGTCTTCGCGTGCCGCTATTATAACCTTGCCGTGCCTCGGGTTGGCCACACCTGATATACAGCATTCATACTAGTAACATCAAATAATAATTATCAAATGATTATAAGATAAATAGCCATATAAAAGAGGTTTTAAATATAAATTTAAAGCACAAAATCATATTTTCTTTCAATTAAAATTCCAGAAAAGATTTTTTTTTTACTTCATTTTTGAAAGGATTACTAAAAATTTTGTAAGAAACATACACACAATAAGCAGTAAAAAATACTTTTGTTTCGGAGAATAGGTACAATACCAACTGGTATGTTTCGCTGTGTTTCAGTACAGTGTGCATTTCTAAGCATGTATATTGGTACTGAAATTCAGGTAATCATTTTCAAAAATTCTATGTCTTGTAATAATATACAGAGTCAGTGGCGTAACGAAGAATTTTAGCCCCCCACCCCCAGCAAAATTGGTTTTGGGTCCTAAGCCGGACTTACTTACAAAGGATTGCAGTCAGACTTTGAGCCCCCCCTTCGTGACACAGGGGTTGGGAAGATGTACGTTACACCGTTCTATAGAGTTTGATTTAATTGACCAGATATCCTCTTTTAACGTACGCAGTGGAAAAATTTGTTAACAAATAAAAATTGTTGCTCTTTTAACCCTTTCACAGGCAGTGGGTAATGGGTCTAGCAACATAACAAAATTTTTTTTTCTCCAAGCGGGCGGTGGATATTTAGTCTATCCCAGTGCTTCTCAAACTTTCTACACTTCCGGACCAATTTTCAGTCATAATTTTCATCGTGCCCCCTTCATACAATAATGATGTATTGAATTCAATAATAATATACTTTGACGTAAAGTTACAATTCGACTTTAATTGTAAACCGTACAAATTATCCAGATAAGTACCATAATTTTGTGACATGACCATAGGGTCACTGGTAATTATGAAACTTGTTCATAACTTACTACTGTTAAATTAATTATGAGAGAAACACATTGTGCAGTACTGATACATTTATAAGTGTATTATATCAGTGTAAATGCTAATTTTATTTTTTATTACTTCAAAATGTATTTTGTTTTGCTTCCTTTCAGTAAATCAACAATTTATTTTTTAAATAATCTTTTATTATAGACTTTTCGGTATACTCGCTCCCCCCTTGTAGGGTTATCACGCCCTCTTGGGGGGGCGCGCCCGCAGTTTGAGAAACACTGGTCTATCCACATGCGTTAATTGAAGCTAAAGCGCATAAAAATCAATACAAATAGATGGCAGCACGATACCTTTTTTTTTTACATTTCATGTCCTGTGAGGGGTACTTAGAAACAGTTTTTCTCGGTGTAAATTGTATTTTGATTACTATAAATAAAATTTAATATTTGGGAAAAAAAATTCGACAAGTCTTAAGTATACTACTTTTCTCTCATCTGAATGAATTAAATGTGCAATTTAAAAAAAAAAGTTTTTTTTTTGGTTTTTGGAAAGCTTTTATATGTGTACAGAGGCTCTATCTACTGGCCACATAGAACACAAAAATGACCTTGAAATTTTCGAAATATAGACAACCTTTGTTTATAATATGTGATACACGAGATTCTTGGGTTCGAAAATCTTTCATTATAGCTTTTCTGCTCAGAGAAAACGTTTGCATATTATTAAGGCGCATAAAATACTTTGAATACTTTTTACTTATAGAAGTGTATATATTTTTAATTAGCATTTCCGTTTTATAAGATTATTGACATTGAATTTTATTATTATATCAACGTAAAGTAAAATTTGAGTATATTTGTGTAACAATGCTTAGAAAAAACTTATTTGTTCAAGAGGCTCTCTTGCCATGTTTGAAGAATTGCCACCAGATGATGTGTGATTCAGCAGTCTCTAATAACAGTGATACCCATGATGAAGATTACGTTGAAAATTTTGCTCAAGGGGGAAATATTTCTTCAGATAATGAAGACATTGATAAGATACAGTGTCCTACTTCCCAGCCAGAAGTAAGATGAGGTAAACTACATAAAAAAATAGATCTCCAGAATTTACTGAAACATATACCAGTCAAAACAGACGGTGGTCTGTAAAGGACATGCTCTCTTTGCAGTACCAGACAAGATGTTCATCGTTCTCGATGGCTCAGTCGGACCTGCAACATACCACTATGCCTTCAAGCAAATAGTCCTACTTACTTTGAAAAGTTCCACAGTAAATATAGCTCATCAAATTTGTGAAATAACTAACTTAAATCCTCAAAAATATTTCTTTATTTCTAACTTTTTACACTAAAACGAAATAAAATGTAAAATGTGGATATACAGTAGAACGTCGCTTATCCGGACCAGTTTTTTTTTTTTGTCAACTACATGTACTGTATATGAATACGTTTTGGAACAGTGCAATGCTCAACAGTTGTTTCGCGTGAGGCCAAAAGTAACGGGAAAACCCAAGGTCAGGGATATTTGGGGAGTTTCAGTTGCGTGATTTGGTAAACATCTGCGTGGAATATTAGGTCAGTTTGTTTCCAAGTGAGGGGGTGTATACGTGCTGTTTTGTTGAGTTGTGAACTGCTATGGCTTCGAATTAAAAAAAACGGAAGCGCGACGCTTGAACATAGAGACAACAACAACAACAACGAAAGCAGCAAGGGTCCATCAAATACTGACAAACTTTCTGCGTTGGAGACAGCTATGGAGTGGTACAAACAACAGTCAGAGTGCTGTCCTACTCAACTACTGCTGCTCAAGAGAATCAGAGACCTTGCAGCTAAAAAACGAAGGTGTACAATGGTACAGCGAAAAATAAGTGATTATTTTCCGCAATAAAGGTAAAATTGCGACATCTTGCTTTTTCTTCAAGCACGTTTACCGCATGTGATGATTTTCAATATTCGTATAGTGTCCGGTTTCATATACTGCATTCAGTTTTCGTTTATCCGAACGGTGTCCGGTCCCAATTGATTCGGATAAACGACGTTCCACTGTATACCAATTTCAATGTATATTTTAGTAAGTATTCTATATTGTACAATTATTCTACTTGTACTTTGTATGTAATTGTTATTGAAATAGTCGTTAGCATAAATGCTAATTTTTCATAAAAAGTTTATTGTAATACGATTCATTATTTCTGTCCTGAAAAGTAAGTTAAATGTCTTAAGTGCGCAGTGGTTATAACGTCTAGCCACCACCCAGGAAAAACACCTTGATCAGATTTTTTTTTTGTGACTACATAATGTTTATAGAGGATGAGAACATTACATTTATAAAGTACTTTATCACAGAAAAGTGTATTTTAGCTTTGTGCCAGCGAAAAGGTTAAGTTGGCATAGTGCGATTTATAACAAAATTTGATTGAATAGTTTTCACAAATTTTTTTGCTATGTGAAACAGTTTTTGTGCTCAAAATATTAAAAGAAGCTCTAACCATTCCTTTTTTAAAGAAAAATTTAAAAATTCATGAAGAGATTTTAAGGCTATATATATATATAGTTACCTACAAATTTCATAATTACCGAATTTTTTTTGCATTTTCTTGTGGCTTATAACATTGAGAAGCTTGGCACCACAAATTTCAGATCTGTTAACAAATTAGTTTTGAAGATAAAGGGTGTTTTTT
Organism: Trichonephila clavipes; assembly: GCA_019973935.1. Classification (NCBI taxonomy): domain Eukaryota; kingdom Metazoa; phylum Arthropoda; class Arachnida; order Araneae; family Nephilidae; genus Trichonephila; species Trichonephila clavipes. Next base: position 824,292 of record BMAU01005279.1, read on the forward strand.
TTAGAGGTATAGAACTTTAAATTGCAATAAAACAACGATGTATTATTCGATTGACATGAATTTTTTTTTATTCGAAAGATAATATTGTGGCATTATATTTTAAATATGATGTCTGGCATAGGACTGCCACGGCTGGCTCGGATGTAGTCCAATTTTCGATGACTTTTTCCAACATTTGTGGCCGTATATCGGCAATAACACGGCGAATGTTGTCTTCCAAATGGTCAAGCGTTTGTGGCTTATCCGCATAGACCAATGACTTTACATAGCCCCACAGAAAATAGTCTAGCGGTGTTAAATCACAAGATCTTGGAGGCCAATTCACAGGTCCAAAACGTGAAATTAGGCGGTCACCAAACGTGTCTTTCAATAAATCGATTGTGGCCCGAGCTGTGAGACATGTTGCGCCGTCTTGTTAGAACCACAGCTCCTGGACATCATGATTGTTCAATTCAGGAATGAAAAAGTTAGTAATCATGGCTCTATACCGATCACCATTGACTGTAACGTTGTGGCCTTCATCGTTTTTGAAGTATGGACCAATGATTCCACCAGCCCATAAAGCGCACCAAGCAGTCAGTTTTTCTGGATGTAACGGTGTTTCGACATACACTTGTGGATTAGCTTCACTCCAAATGCGGCAGTTTTGTTTGTTGACGTAGCCATTCAACCAGAAGTGCGCTTCATCGCTAAACAAAATTTGCTTATGAAAATCGCGCGCGACCATTATTTTCGAAATAAAATTGCACAATTCGAAAGCGTTGTTCAGGCGTGAGTCTATTCATGATGAATTGCCAAACCGAGAATAAATCACTTGACAGCTGTTAAATCGGTCGCCATCTTGGAAAGTAATGCCAACTTAAACTTCTATACCTGGAAAAAAAACACTCTGTATTTGATGTTTTCTGAGCTATGGATTTGGTTTCGTTTTAAAGCCTTTTTCCACTCTTAAATTGAATTAAAAATATTTTTGAGCACAATCTACTCTTTTTGTGTGAAATGTTTATTAATTCCAATTTTCCTCACTAAAATCATTTCTGTTTGAATATGTTTTGAGTTTTTTGAATTTTCATGATTAATTAAAATTGATTTCAAGACCAATTTTTGCTTTAAGAAACAGTATATATTACTTAGAAGATGTATTATTAATTTTTCCTGTTGGGAAAATGCCACGGTCAAAACATTCTCAGGCTGCTGTGAGAAACAATATTTCGAAGAGATGGAATACTACTGAAAATGATATATCTAAGTATCATCCTCAGATAATACTGTAATTAAACTTCTGTAAACAAGTATTCTGAATTCAAGTATTGCAGATAAAACTGAATATTTCCTAGATGTACAGAACTACATTATAATAAATATGTTGTAGCACTATATTGTCACGGAGTTCGAAAGAAGTACACAGTTCAATTAAACAAACAGTTAGATTTATTCTAACGCTGGGAGCTCGATACAACACTGGACTGAGAACATGCCCAACTGGCGATGAACTCTGCTTTTATACACTTCGGAATATTCGAGAAATAACCAGTATGCACTCTAAAGAATGATCTGGATTCATCTAGAACCTAGAGAAATAATACATTAAAAACGGAAACAAAATTCCAGTCTTTGGATAAATCTGCCGGGGCCGGGATTCGAACCCGAGACCTGACGAAGTTCAGTCCAACGCTCTGCCAACTCGGCTATCGGGACTTGTAGCAAATTATGCGTGCGGCATTGCTCCCCTCGAAAAAAGAAGACAGCGCCCCGCTGTCATTTTGTTCAAGGGTCTTTATTCTGGAACGAGTGATGGGTCCTTTGTATGATTCTTTGGGAGGAATATCCTCGGTTTCGATTTGCTCGGCGGGATCATGGTACGGTTTCATACGCAGTACATGGACAACTTCTCTTAGTTTTCTTTTTCGTGAAGCAGGATCAAAATCTTGTACTTCGTAAGTCACGGCTGATAAACGGCGTAGCACCTGATACGGTCCGAAATACCTTCTTAAGAGTTTTTCGGAGAGACCGACTTTCTCACTGGAGTATAAACCCATACGAGATCTCCGGGAGCGTAGGATACCATTTGGTGTTTGGAATCGTAACGTCGACGATCTTTGTCTTGAGCTCTCAGAGTGTGCACTCGGGCTAGCTGTCGTGATTCTTCGGCTCTGGCTGCTATCTTGGTGATGTTATTGTCATCAAAATCGTTAGGACAGAATGGTAGCATTGTATCTAGTGTCGTTTCCGCTTCACGACCATGAAGTAAATAGAACGGCGTAAAACCTGTGGTCTCTTGTTTAGCGGTATTATAAGCGAAGGTTACAAATGGTAGAATTTCATCCCAATTTTTCTGCTCTACATCCACATACATTGACAACATGTCGGCCAAGGTCTTATTGAAGCGCTCCGTCAGTCCATTTGTTTGGGGATGATACGCCGTTGTGAAACGATGATCAATGTTACACAAGTCGACGAGAGAGGAAACAAGTCTGGATCGAAAGACGGCTCCACGATCTGTGATAATTACTCGAGGAGCTCCATGCCTGAGAACAATTTCTTTAAGTAAGAACTTCGCTATTTCGTCAACTTCGGCTGTCGGCAAGGCTTTTGTTATTGCATATCGTGTTGAGTAATCCGTGCAGACTATTATCCATTTGTTTCCATGAGCAGACTTTGGAAATCTCCCAAGGAGATCAATTCCAATGCGATGGAAAGGAGCTATAGCTGGAGGATGGGAACTAAACGTCCAGGTGGTCGTTGAGGAACGGATTTTCTCCTTTGGCACTCCCGACAATGCATGACATACCGAACGACATTTCGGTACATTCCCGGCCAGTAAAATCTCTTGCGAATCCTGTCATAAGTTTTCGCGAAACCAAGGTGTCCTGCGGTGGGGGCGTCATGAAAATGCCTTAGTATGTCTGCTCGTAGATGTTTAGGAATGACTGGCAACCACAACTTTCCATCTGGATCAAAATTCTTCCTGCAAAGAATACCGTCGATGAATCTGAATTCTTCGGTTTTGGATGAGTTGCTCAAAAGTTTTAATTTCGCAAGGTCTTGATCCTTTTTCTGTTCCAGCGCAAGGTTCATACTCGTCGTGACTGCTAAAAATTTGTCTGGTGTTTCCGTTTCCTCTTCCACTGGATTTCTCGAAAGAGCGTCGGCGTCACTATGCTTCTTACCGGTTTTATATTTTACGTCAAAATCATGCTCTTGAAGTCGGAGGGCCCATCTGGCAAGCCTTCCTGAAGGATCCTTTAAATTCATGAGCCAGCACAAAGAATGATGGTCAGTTACAACAGTAAAGTGTTTCCCGAATATGTACGGCCGAAATTTGTTGGTAGCCCATACGATGGCAAGGCATTCCCTTTCTGTGGTGGAATAATTCTTTTCGGCTTTTGTCAAAGTTCTAGAAGCGTATGCTATAACTTTCTCGACATTATTCTGAATTTGTACTAGGACAGCTCCGATACCGTACCCGCTTGCATCAGTATGGATTTCTGTAGAAGCTCTTTCGTCGTACATCCCCAATACTGGATCCGAAGTAAGTGCTTTCTTAAGATTATTAAATGCTTCCACCTCTTCAGGACCCCAATGAAACTCCACGCCACTTTTCAGCAACGACTGCAAAGGTTCGGCGAGATAACAGAAACCTTTAATAAATCTTCTAAAGTATGAACAAAGGCCAAGAAAACTTCGTATGTCATGTATATTCTTTGGAGTGGGAAAATTTCTTACGGCTTTTATTTTGTCGGGATCGGGACGAACGCCATTACTAGATACAAGATGGCCTAGAATCTTTACTTCTTGGACAGCAAAAAAGACACTTCTTTGAATTTAATTTAAGACCAGCTTCCTGAAGACATTTTAGAACAAGTCTTAATCGTATAAGATGGTCTTCAAAAGTTTCTGAGAACACTATTATGTCATCTAGGTAACAAAGACACATAGTCCATTTAAAATGGCGTAGCAAATTGTCCATCATTCTCTCGAAGGTCGCAGGTGCATTACAGAGACCAAACGGCATGACTTTAAACTCGTATAAGCCTTCGGGGGTAATAAATGCCGTCTTTTTCACGATCCGCTTCGTCTATTTCTATTTGCCAATAACCAGATCGGAGATCCATGGAAGAAAAGAACATGGCACCTTTCAGACAGTCGAGCGTATCGTCAATACGAGGCAGAGGATAAACGTCTTTTTCGTGACGCTATTCAGCTTGCGATAATCGACGCAAAAACGCCAACTACCGTCTTTTTTCTTACGAGCACAATGGGTGATGACCAAGGACTTTCAGAGGGTTGGACGATACCTTCATCAAGCATTTTCTGGACCTCTTCATGAATGATGCGTCTTTCAGTCGGCGAGACTCTGTAGGCTCGTTGGTTGATTGGAGCATGATCACCAGTAAAAATCCTGTGTTTCACATTCGTCTTCGCGGCTGTCGACTTGTCGGTCTTCGTGAAAAGCCCAGAAAATTTCCGGAGTAGTTCGGATAGCTTGTTTCTCTGTTCGTCACTTAACTCAGGTGACATCATTAACGAACAATTCATCTGTGACTCCGAAGTTTCTTGCTGGTCATCCAAGCAACCCGATGTGTCGGAAATAACACATAGATGCCCTTCATTTAGTGGTTCAGCTTGGCCTATGCACATTCCTCTAGGGATGATTTGGTTTTGGAACTGCAGGTTGGTAACCCAGACATCACTTTTTCCGTTACGATATGTGGATACCATGGACGGTGTAGCAATATTTTTCTCGAAGAGCAAATGTTTGCTGCCGTCTAGAACTACATTTATGTCTCCTCGGGTTTGATATCCTGATACTGTTATTCTAGTTAAAGAATGCGGCTTAAGTGTATAGTCCCTGGTGGCATACAAATTCCAGGTGTCAGGCGCTGTGGAGTCTCGACAGATGTCTTCTAGAACAAGTTCATTTTGTCCACAGTCTATAACGGCTTGAGACGCTTCTAAAAAGTCCCATCCTAGGATGACGTCATGGCTACAATGTGATAAAACAATAAATTCAAAAGGCAGTTCTCGATTGTTTATACGGACACGTAAAACACATTTCCCTATCGGCCGAACAAAATTTCCATCCGCAACTTTCAGCATAACGCTCTTGGCATCAGCAAACAGAACTTTCTTTAAAAATCGGCGATACTTATCGGATATGACAGAAAACGATGCCCCAGAATCTACTAGAGCACGTATCGGCTTCTTATCTATTATTACGTCTAGTTGGTTACCAGTCATCTTGGCGGTCGACGGAGGATTTCCAGTACACGCGGCCTCACCTCCTTGGAAGGTCGCTCTCCTTAGTTTTCCTCGCTCCTACGGCCTGGCGACTGACTGGATCGGCGATATGGCGACGGGGATCTGTAACGACGTATTGGGGATCGGCCTCTCGTGGGACTTGGCGTAAAACGGCGAGAAGAGTTTGGTCGGCGTATTTCTTCTTCAGTGCCAACGTCGTCGAAGTTCCGTCGGCGGTTTCGAGAGTTGTCAAAGACAGCCTTTCTCTCTCGGCAGTAGCGCATTACATGTCCAGGACGTCCGCAGTGGAAACAAACAGGTCTGTTGTCAGCCGTTCTCCACACATCTGTTTTTCTTGGTTCAGGTGGGAATTTCTGAACAGGAGCTCTGTATTTCCTGGTTACAGCGGCGTATGTTGGTCGTGGTCTAGTTTCTGTAGGTTTTGTTGACACTGGGGCCAAAACCCTTTCAACTTCGTCTTGAACGATCTCTTCTAAGGATTGGGGATCGGAGTCCAAAGATTCTTGCGTCTGGTTAACTAGTCGATGGACTTCTTCTCGTACGATTGTGCGAATAAGAGAGACCAAATCAGTCTCATCTGTCAGGGATGCAACCGGTACGACGTTTGGAAGCCTTTCAAATCTCGGTCGACCAACTCTCTTCTGCTTCATATCTTCGATATAGTTGCACCATTTGATAAAACTTGCTGTGTCGTTGATTTCTCTCGTCAACAGGGCCTGATAAATATCCTCAGCAACACCTTTCATTAGGTGTGACACTTTTCGTCTTCTTTCATCAGAGGATTTACCTCTTGGCAAAGTCCTAATACACTTTGTATGTAGGACTGTGTACTCTCGCCTGAACGCTGGGCTCGGCATTTTAGTTGTTCTTCTGCCCTTCTGGTATATTTTTGACGGTCACCGAAAAGTCCACTTAGTCCATTTTTAAACGCTTCCCAGGAATCTAAGGCGTCTTCGTTGTTGACATACCACTGTCTCGCAGTACCGTCAAGAAAGAAATAAACGTTAGCCAGGCACATCATGTCATCCCACTTGTTAAAGTTGGCTACTCGATCGTACTCTTTAAGCCATTTGAGAGGGTCTTCCCCAGGCGCTCCTCGGAAGGTCGATGGGCTCCTCCATTGCTGTAACGAAGGTGTTACTACAGCGGGCTTGGCTTCTTGCTCGGTCGGCATTTTTGTCCTCTTCCTACTATTTTCTTTTAACAGTCCGAATTCGGGGGATAATCCTCTTAACCGGAGGCTCCTGCGAAGGTTGTCGCTATTATCCACGTTTGACGTAATTGTACCCCGCGCTTCCACCAAACTTGTCACGGAGTTCGAAAGAAGTACACAGTTCAATTAAACAAACAGTTAGATTTATTCTAACGCTGGGAGCTCGATACAACACTGGACTGAGAACATGCCCAACTGGCGATGAACTCTGCTTTTATACACTTCGGAATATTCGAGAAATAACCAGTATGCACTCTAAAGAATGATCTGGATTCATCTAGAACCTAGAGAAATAATACATTAAAAACGGAAACAAAATTCCAGTCTTTGGATAAATCTGCCGGGGCCGGGATTCGAACCCGAGACCTGACGAAGTTCAGTCCAACGCTCTGCCAACTCGGCTATCGGGACTTGTAGCAAATTATGCGTGCGGCAATATTTTAGTACTTTAAAGACGTACAACAAAAGCTAACACTTCCTAAACTGTCTAATTTAAAACTGAAAAAAATTAAATTTTATGAACAAACCTGGCTATTCTTAGCTTAAGTTAGTATCATTATTATTCTGTGCATAAATGTGGTGTTTCAAAACTTTTGTGGAAATATCAGGTTAAGATGAAGGGTTAGTTCTTAGTTACTTAAAAGGTTATAGTTCTAGAAGTATACTATTCTTTTCTAATGCTCTTAATAATACCTTAACTAAATGATTTAATAATACCTTAACTAAATGATTGATTGAATATTAATGTCGCACTGTTCAGCTACACGAGGGCTTTTAGCGACAGACCACGTAATTTTGAACCATGGTCCAGTGACGTGGACGACATCTGAGCTGGCACCCCCCTCTCCTAACTAACACACCAACAGGAGGACGTTTCAGCTCTCAACAGATTTAACGTGCATCACTGCCCTACACAGCGGGTCTTTAGTGGTACTGGGTTCGAACTCGTGACAAGGCAAGCCACGATCCGATACCTATACCACTCGGCCCCTCAATTAAATGACTATAATAGCATTGAGCATCCACATAGTAGATTTCTTCGTCAAAAAGGGGGTGTGCAGTATACAGCGAATATACCTAAACATTAAAAATTGCATGTTTAAACGTTACATGCCAGATTTTACGGTAAATGCTTTCCATTTCAAAACTTTTGAGAAAATATTGGGTTAAGATTAAATTGAATAAACTGTCGTTGTAACAAATGCTATCAATATTATGCAAAAAATATATTTTGAATTAAAAACATTATTTTGAGTCAGATTTATTTAAAATAGTTTTAATGTAGAACATTGGGAAGTAACATATTAAAAAGTTAAGAGCTTTAAATTTTAAAGGAGTAGGTGTTTTCTAATACATAAGAGGCTATTTTTCTGTTCAAGATAGTCTTGAAATTTTTTATAGATACTACCAAATGTATGTATGGATTTTATTTTAAAAAAAGGCTAAGGTTAATATTTTAAAAAATTTTGTATTTTTGCCAGGTTTAGCTGGAAAAATAATTATTAAAAATCAGCAAGAGAGCAGACCTTCAAATCCATATAATAACTGTTTCTTGCAATAATCTATGAAACATAAATAACTTAAAATGATTAAAAAATTTTAAAAATCGGGCATTTTATAAAAGTTTGAAAACATGTCAAAAATTCTTAATTTTTTAATATTGTAAAATAATGGTTGGTCGAACTGACTTTTTGCTTTCAGAATCAACTTAATAATCTAAAATATAAAACAAATTATTTTTACTGTTACTGCCTCCACAAATTTTTGTTCGAAAAAAGGGGGTGTGTGTGCTGGTTAGCCTTAATAACTTTCAATTTATCCCATTGGCAATACAAAAAAAAAACAAAAACAGAATGATTTTTTTAACAGGGAAACAGTGAAGAGCAATAAATTCCCAAGGGAATAAAACTGGTAAGGGAAAACAGTTTTTCGTAACCTTTTGATTTTTCTTTCATCAATTTATAATGGAAATAGGGTATCACTTAACTAGAAAAACTATTTTAACTGAATATTTATGTATTAAGTTCTATATTTTTGAAAATTATATAAATAGCTCCAATTGTTGCATGTTGGATCCATATTCACCTACCCACTCTAAATTGATAAAAAAATGTCCTATTTAAAACAAGTTTTTTAAAGTAAATTGTATTAATTAATGTGTGTAACTATTTACTAAATACATTGAATAATTGAAATAAACAATTCTTAAAAAATTACCAGATTTTAACAAAAAATAGAGCAAAAATGATTGTCTAAAAAATAAAAAAAAACGATTTTTGTTAAGAAATATTTTGAAACTAAAAACAATCTAAATAAATACAGATAAATATATTATTCATTCTAATCAACTATGTTTGAATGTCTGTTGAGTAATTTTCAACTGTTTTCATTTCATATTGATTCCAGAGTTAAACAATGCCACATAGCTCTCAGCTATACAAATCATATTGATTAAAGTTTTCAACTTTAAATTTGTTATAATTTGTATTTTTTATTCTATTTATAATTAATTAATAAATGTAATTGAAAATGGCTTAATAACTGCTTTTGAGTAACTGAAATTATAAATCAATTAACATTTTTTGCTAGAAAAAGATGTAGTAGTTAGCAAAAATAGATTGATTCAAGTATCAATCTAAGCAACTTCTCATTCATGAGGTAGGTGAAACCCTTTAATATGTATTTAAAACTGCCTGCATTACAATCATGAAAAGCAACATATGAATTTCATAAAAACAATATACTGTCTCAGTGAATTCATGAAGCACTTGTCATAATTAAAATAATAACAAAAACTATGTGTTACATTAAAATTGTCAAGATTTAATTTCATTTTAAAAATCCAATGTTTCATTGACAAAATATCCATAACAAAAAAACATTAATACAAAGACAAACCCTTTTATCCACAATTTATAAAAAAAAAGTCTAGTTTTTTAAGCATTTTTCATGTGTTGGATATCCTGCTTGAAATATTATTGCTTAAATTTTGTATTGCCTTATCTTCATTGACTGTTTATTAATAGTACACTTAGTAACACTGCAAAGGTTTTGTCCCCCCCCCCAAACAACTAGAAGTTTTTACACACAGATAAATTAAGAATTAAAAACTGAACTTAATAGAAATAAAGACAACATTTCATTAATAGTTTAAAAATATATATGCCATAACTTGCTTATTTTATTTTTGTCTACAAAAAAGGGGGAAATGAAATACAAAGACATTTTGACATTCTAGCATATTTTTAATACTTAAAAATTAGGAACTAAAGCAACATTTATTAACTCAAGATAATTAGAAAATAAATAATATAAAGACAGCACAGTAAAATTTTCTTAACATTTTAGTGAATAGTTTAAAGTATAAAATTAATGACATTCACTTAGAATGTTTATATTACACCTGGCATAGTAAAAAAATATTAAGAGTAGTCAGATTCTCAAAAATATATTTCAACTCTTGGCTCATTTTATAGCATTTACAATTCAAAAACTAACCAAATGTGTGGAAAAAAATCCTAATGAAATACATTGTATATACATTCAATACAATATAAATGGCATCAGGATTAGAACACTAGCATGCTTTATGGTAACTGAAAATAAAAACTAAGAAATTAAACTATTTTTTCTTTTTATAAATTGTTGTTTATTTTATGCTATGAATCACAATTAACAGCATGACAAAATTGAGGCTAATTAATAAAATTTTTAAATTTAATTAATATTCCTTACAAAAAGATGCTAGATTTATAAACACTACATAAAATAATTTTTAATACACAACTTCTAAATGAAATAATGATTTTAACTAGCAATAAATAATTCAATATTTAAACAAATTCAAACCACACTACAAACTAAGAAAAATGAGTGATTTTAAAACAAATTTTATTTTTTGATTATATAATTTATTCAACAAAAATTTCCAGAAAGGCCATGGTATGTGAAAATACTTTGGTATTTCTTAAACACAAATTATAAATACAAAATTTCATCAATATTAAAAAGCAGCAAGCGTTCCAAGTTACGCAAATTTAAATCTTTACATGCAGCACATTACATGTGCTTAAATTTAACAATGCGATAGCCCCTCGTGTTCAAGCTTAGTTAAGAAGTCAAGCTTGGACAGAAGATTCTCGTTAGTCATGATTGAGTCTTTCTTTTTAAATAATCATATCATTTTCCAAAAAAAAAAAAAAAAAAAAAAACAGATCATTCTCAGAATTGTCATTCCATTTGAAAGTATTAATTGTGCAGAAGCTTCCTCTGTGTCTTGATTTGTGGAAACAGTTACTGACACAGTTGGAGTATCTGCTTGAAGGAAAGAATTTGATATCTTCAAAATATCCTAGGTAAAAATTAACAACAGGCATTTATGCTAAGACTGTACATTTTTAGGGGCAGTATCCTCCGATTCATCACCAAATGGAGGATCTGGCGATGGAGAGAAGCCCACAGGTTTCTTGTTTCCTGCCATTCGGTCCAGCTCGACAGCTGCATCGAGTCTGGCCGTGGTTTTATCTGAAATATAATTTATTTCATTTCAGTAAATAAGCAAAAGATTTTGCACACTCAAAATAAAATAAAAAATGAAAAGAGATAACCCTTAACACAGAAGTAGTGTTAGAAAGATTTGCAAGCCAGAACAAAACAATGAGGACAGAACAATGATTCATATTTTTTAAATAAGAAAATAATCTAGTACAATTGTTTTAAAATTTTCCTTTGTTTAATATTCCAATTAAAGTTAGCAGTACGATTTAAAAAAATGCAATAATTCAGTTGTAAAAAAGCTTAGTCAATAAAAAAAAAACTCACAGATAGAACCATGATTATATGCACATTTTAATAAATAATTACTAAAATCAAAAATTTAGTTACTATTTCTGCTGAAACAATTATATCTCCAGTGAGCATTACTATTGTATCCTTTGATCATGGCAATAATTCAAATGCATCCAAAAGTATTTCTCTGACAGCACAGAATTTATTAAATTACATGATGGTATCACTTCTAGAGTTGAGACATATGCAACATCCCTCACTCTGGGAATATATTACACAGTCTTATTTTTATATATAGTTAATGAAATCAAAAAATGAATTGACAAAGAAAAAAATAGCTGATTAATTGCTGTCATATCCACTGTGAAGTAACAGAAAATAGAGATGTCCTTCATCAGTGTAGTGAGCAGAAACAAGAAAATAAAATCACCTATGCTGTACAAAAATGCTAACTTTTTTTGTACCAAAGATTTTTCTCAGCACATTTTTAATGCTTGTAAAGCTATGATATGCGAAGAAATATAAATGCACACATTCCTTCACTTGCAACAACAAAAAAACAGAATAATTCAAACTACTTTTTGAGAGCTTACCAAGGCCTCTTACAGATGGTCCTCCAATAGGAGAGCCGGTTCTTCTGTTTAATAAGCTATTAAAGAAGTTCTGTAGCACTCCTTCTCCACCGACAGTTCCATGCTTGCTTTCAATCTTTTTTGAAAGGGAAGAAAAGTAATTTTAGCATAATCTATGCTAAGGAATCAATCTAATTATAAATTTTTAGCTTTTCCTAATATCTATTCTTTATTTAATAATATAAAACTGCAAAATTTTAATAGATTTAATGCTTAAATATGAAAGGAAAAGAAAAAAAATGAGACAATCATTGTTTTGCTTTTAAAATCAACTTTTAAAATGCAGCAACTAATTTTGTTATGATCATTTGCCCCTTTAAATAATTTATTTTCAACAAGACAATTAGCTTTATTGAAATGTGCTTATTTAGAATTTGCAAACAATTATATGTAACATCATATAAAAAAATATATTATATGTAGTACATAAAACTACCTTTTTGGGCGAAGCATTCACTCCAGGGGACCCAGAGAGTCTTCTGTCAGCAGATTTTTGCACGCCAGGTGCCGTTCGTATTGGCGTCTCTTGCTACATGGATAAAACAAAAGCTACATGAAATTCAATTTTTTAAAATTATCATTTTAAAGTACATAGAATTGTGCTATCTCTGTAATTTACATTTAAGTTGCTTTAAACATAGTCTTCATTATGTTACACATACAGTTTATAAGTTTTTACATAAAAGCACAGTTGTTGTTTCTAATGACACCCGATCAACAATGTCGGATTGAGGCAAGGGGCTAGTTTCGCCTCAGTTGTCAGCCACAGCTTTAGGCTCCATGCAAGTGAGTGTTCCACCCCAATTTTGAGGGAGAACATCCTGGGAGGGGGCCAGGAGGTCTCCCATCTCTCTACCCCTTCCATCAACCACTTGAAAGGCAGCTCAATGAATATTTAGAGTACAAGGGCATTATACATTTACAAACAGTTATGCCTCCTCCAGCATTTGAACCCAGGCCTTATGGTACAGCAGTCAGCATCACTAATCACTATACCAAGGGTGTCAATCTCAAAAGCTAACTTGGGCCAAACAAACAAGGTTTAACTTCAGGTGGGCCAGGAAAAAATAATATACAAAAATAAACAAACACAAAAAAACAAGAAAATTTAATATTTATGCCCTGACACTGGACATCTCTTCTCTGTTACAATCTTTCCTATTTCAGAAGAAATTTGGCTCGCAAGGCTTACTTTTAAAACTGAACCAAGATGAGCGTCATTGATGCTATTTTTCTAACCGGAGACTTATTCCCTTTCAAAACTGAAAATAATTGCTTATGCGGATATGTACTTCCAAACATGGAAATTATTTCATATGCGAATTTTTTTTTTATTCAAACCTGCCTGGTAAGTATTTGTAAAATTCAGGCACACCCACTTCCATAAATTTTGCCTCAAATTTGAGTCACATTGTATCTCTATCACCTCCATTTGTAGATGGCTGGATACTATATTTATAAAGAAAATTGAAGGAAACAAACAAAATTTGTTTTCAAAATAATTAAAATCTTTAAATTTTGTGTCAAATTCTGTTTTTTTTTTTTAAATTTGATTTGTTCATGTTGCATGTCAGGAAGTGTGTTAAATCTTCATTTTTCAATTGTTTTTCCCAAATAATTAGTTTACATTTGAATACTTTATTCAAGTCAAACATGTTTGTAATGATCTGATCTTTATACCTTGTAATGATAAATTTAAATCATTCAAGTGTTTGGTTATATGAATCATGAAAGATAAATCTTGCAACTGTATTGGATCAGAAAACAAGCTTGTGTCTTGATTTTTAGTTTTCAAAAACTGACATATTTCTTCTTTCAAATCCCAGAATTGTTTGAGAATCTTGGAGCAAGATAGCCTATGTATCTCTGTACAGTAGGACAAACCTGAATGTGTGCTATCTAACTCATTTAAGAAAGCAGTAAATTGTCGCTGATTTAAGCCCAGAGATCTTATAAAATTTATAATATTTCTTAGATACGACAAAACATTCTGAAAGCCATTATTTTTGCAGGTCATTAAAGGAGCGCCATCTGTAGCAACAGAAACACTATTAAATATATCTTGTCCTGTAGTAGTGCCATGCATTGGTATTAGTTCCAATAATTCCTCAAAAATATTAAAATTCTTGTTGTAAGCACAAAGAAACACAGATAGTTGAGCAATGCCACCAATGTCCATACCCATGTCACAGGCAATGGAAACACTTTCTAAAACTAGATGGTTTTGCTTTGATCTGATAATTTAAATTGGCGGCAAAATCAATAACTCTTTCCGCAACTGTATTTTGAAACAAAGAAATTGCTTGAAATGCCTTCAACTTTCCAGGAGTAATAATTTCTCCAGCTTTAAGCAGGCATTTCTTGATGAAGTCCCCTTCAGTAAAAGGCTTTGAATAAAATGCTTAGCTATCAATTCGAACAAAGCATAACTTGCATGTACCGATGCTTCACTTTTTTGCAATACTTTACAAAACATTAACTGTTGTTTTTCCAGACCTAACTTGAGCTTTCAACTTTTCTTGTCTCATTAATCCTTCGTAATTATATTTCAATTGATGTTGTTCATAGTGATGCTTAATATTATATAACTTTGGCATATTAACAGCATTTTTAAATATCAAGCAGATTATTTTATCTTTTACTTCACAGAAAAAATATTTCAATTCCCATTTTACTTGGAATATTTGATGTTCATCAGTGACTTTTCCTTTAATTTTACTAGCACTTGGCTTTGATATAGACATACTGAAAAAATCTATAAGCTTCAACTTAAAGTCCCTTCGAAATCAAGATTTATTCTGAAATAAAAAAAATATATGGTTTACACTGATTGGAAGTAGGCTAGCGCCAGCAAAGACACAACAAAAGGAAAAGTTTTGCTTCAATACAAAGGCCTGCAATAAATAAGCAGTTATTAACAGGAAAAAACAAAGCATTTTAATAAAATATCAATTTCTTTTTTATGTTGAGTATTAACTAACCAGACAGAGAATGCACAAATCAATAACAGTAATATGAATTAAGCAATAGGACTTATTTTCCAAAAGCAAAATATTTTCTTTAACGTACACCAATCCGTATAAGACCATAGTTAGAGAACTGAGACCCATATTATTGCAGTCTGATTATATATATAAAATTTATGCAAACCAAATGTTTTTACAGTTAAACACTGTTAATTATTTAACATGACATCTTATTAATAATCTATATTTTCAGCTTTTTGTTCAACAACAAATAACAGTTATTTAACAGTTAAGCATTTAATCAACTTTTCTTAAAGCATTTTGTTTATATTTTTTGAAATTATTTCAATATTTTTCATAAATCAAAATGTGTCAGCAACCTAACTTTTGATTTATTTTAGATATTATTTATGCTTGAGTACCGTATTTACTTAACTGGGGTATATTCCAAATAAATGTACACGTCTTGTTTAATAGCAAAAAAAAAAAAAAAAAAAAAAAACACCTTTTTTTTTTACTGCTTCTGTTTGTTATTTTATTATACATTATTGTGTGCCCATATATTGACCGAACCGCAAAAATGTTCGGTGTGGCCCGTGAGTTTAACACTCCTGCACTATACCATCTGGGTGGTAAAATCATAATTAAATTAGTATATTTTTATGATGACGATGTTTATTACAGTTCCACCAAAGGTTTTTGTATAGGAGTTGTCAATGCAAATCTAGCAATTTTTAGCCCCAACTGTTATGACATTTTAATTCAAACTTCATATTCATAATTAAATTTGAAAAGCACTGTTTAATGATGGTAAAAAAAATATATTATCTGATAAAAAATGTTTGTTTTGTAGTAAAGGTTTTGATGAGTTTAAATATTTTGATCCTTTTTTTTTAAGAAAATTGAATAAAGGGGTTTAATAACTCCATTTGCTCCACTTCCCAAACAATTTTTTTTTCTTCCTATTTTCAATATCATAAACTTGATCTCCCAAATTCTTATTTGCCAATGATTATAAGAATACAAAAATATAACGTTTGAACTTGATTAAATGCCAAAGGACAAGATAAATAACTACAGTAAGACCCCGCTTAATATGGGGTATATGTCCCATCAAAGTAGAGCATAATATGAAACAGCATTAAACGAGGTTATCTCATCATGTAAATAATGGGGTTAGGGGAAGATGGGTAGAAAATTGGTCAAGTATTTTACCATTAAATTTATAAATTATGTTTTTTATAACAATAAAACAAAAATTTATTTCTTACACATATAGAAACATAATAAACGAATATGCATATAAAAACAAATACAATTCTAAGTCAGTATGTTTACATTTTAGATAATTCAGTCTCTTCTGTATTTCCAATTTTCTGCCATTTTATCAAGAAGGTAGATTAGCTTACTGGCATTTTGCATTCAGTTTTGTCGTCAATTCATATAGAAAGTCGTTTTTTCATTTCCTCTATTGTATTATTTCTAGAACGGGTAATTCTAGTTGCAGAGCTTGTCATAGTTGCAGTTACTGATGACAGTATTTATTTTTTTTATTCTTAAGAATGGTCTTTATTGTTGAAGTTGCCGAATTCAATGCAGCACCAATTTGAGACTGACATTCCCCAGTATCTAATATTCTAATCACTTGCATTTTAATTTCTAGTGAAATGCTTTATTTTTGTGTTTTTTATCATCACCCATGATAAAAACTAAAAATCATAATATTTGTCACTATAGCAATCGTTATATTATATAAATTTATATTTACAATAACGTCAACAAATGTTTGAAACGATAAAAATACTTTTGTATAATACAGCTGGAAAGAAGAAACACAGATGCTTTGGATATGGGGAAGCCTAATGCTGCATGCTATTTCGGAGAACCCCACAATTCAAATAAAAGAGCATTAAATCGAAACAGTGTTATGCGGGGTCTTACTGTTCTATATATTACACATAAAGATGCAAAATTCTTCAATTCTTTGGTACCTAAACCATTGCTCCATGCTACAGAAGGAATTTTTTTTAATAAAAGTGCTCACTCATGATTTATTACTAAGTCTATGAAAAAAAAATAACTAAAACTATTTTAAGTATATATTTTTGAATTTATACACACTATACAATACATACTCTACATACACACTAACTAAACATATACAATACAAACTATACATATTCTTACTTTACATCAATTTTTGAAGGGTTGAAAAGTAATAATCAAAGGAAAGAGAAAACATCTCATTAAAAATATAATTTATACAGTTTAATTAAAGTTTTCTTAGTTTTTAAATATACATATATAATTCAAAATATCTTACAGTGCCTACAGGCCTTCCAACACTGGGAGGAACTTGTTGGTTTAATAGGCTTTGAAGTCTACAAAGGAAGGCCTCATCGTCTTCAGCAATGATTTCAGTTTCTCTTTGTAAAGGCTATAGTAAAAAATATAATATATTAATTTGTTAAAGATTTTAAGGCAATTTTTTTAATATAACTTCAGCAAATCATAAACTCTCTGGAATACAATACTCAAGCAATATATAAAAACAAATGTTTGGATTTAATTTGTAATACTAGAAATTTAAAAATGTCTTGTGTGTTTTTAGATCTAACAAACAATTTGTGACAAACCTATACGGAACTTTATCACTAACCTTCTGAGACGTCTTTTTTAGGGAAATTTAATTCCCCTACCTATTTCCAATCAGCTCCAAAAAGGGGATGGGATTCCTTGTTATGCAGATTAGATAAAGTATTTAAGTCAAACGGAATAGTAAAGTAAAAAGCAGTAGGAGAGAGAGATTGAAGCAGGAAGGTATAATAGTGAAGTTAGAGATTTGTTATTGAAGATTTCTAGGTGGATAAATTAATCTCAGGAAGAGCTGAGCTGCAGTGTGGTAAATATTGATTAAAGTCTCATTAAAGCTTTATATTAGGAGTGAGATTAAAATTAAATGTTCAATAGGAATATTATTGAATATAATTCTGGGATCTCTTATTGCGGTAATCTCTGCATGATCGATATTCTAATTGTTAATTAATTGGATCATTAGATATTCAAGTTAATTTAAAGAAAAGTCTCTTTTAAATCTCATATAACTACTTTTTTGATTTATTTGTTATTAAAAGTCTTTGATTCTATTTGGGAAAGATGACCAAATAAAGAAAGTTATTTATAAAAATGGCTACTGTTTCTTATCTGACTCCAAATTATTCTCGTTCTTAAAGTGAGATCCAAGGGGATCTTCACAAATTTGTCAATTTAAAGAAAAACACAAAATTTATAATATATATGCTATGCTTTTAATTACCGATTTAATGTAATCTTACAGTATATCATACTTATAAGAAAAATACATGGAGATTGACAAATTTTTAAAAACATTTATATATAGCTTCTCATAAAATTACACTTGGTTCTTTTTTTATGCGGTAGATGCGTTCCAGGGAAATCCGCATAAAAAAAAATCGCACAAAAAAAGACATACATTTATATGCAAAATGATGGATACGTTCCATTTATTCAAAAAATCGCATAAAACCCAAATAATGTTTTAAAATGCACCAGAAATCGCATAAAAAAAGATTTATAAATAATAAGATTTATTTTTTTTCCATCATATTTTAATAAATGGCACATATGTATGTTAAAAACAAAAACAAAACTTAATATGTAACAAAAAACAAAACTTCATTTAAAATCATATTAAGAATGTTTTCATCATTATTCGCTGTCTGATAATGTGCGAACCCGTTTGTGGATTGGTGCAAGATCACTTTCATCACTTGAAGATAAAATTACGTCATCAGATCTACATGGTAATGCTTCTTCAGGAACTTTAGTGATTTTTTTCTTTGACAAGGTAGTCAGTAATCAAACTCTGTGATGGCACTAGTTCTTTGTAGAGTTCTTTGTAGCCAGACATACAAAATTTCAGATCACGTTGGAATTTTAAGGCGCGTTCTACATCATTATCATTTTGAATAAAAAAATTTGCCAATTTACCGGAAAGTTGAAGGCCTTCCCGAAGTAATTTTTCGTCCAGTGGAGTAACATCTTCTTCCGGTTCGCTATCTACTGTTTCCAAATCTTTAGTAATATCTACCATACTTTCCAAAATATCATCATCATTTAGGGCTTCGTCCACAAGCAATTCTTCTATATCATGCTCGCCAAAATCATCAAAACCTTCCCCACCTATTTCCTTAGCAATTGAAATAATTTCTGATGTTACTATTGCTCTATTTGATTCGTTTCCTTTTGATACGCATTCAGGCCAAGCAGCTTTCCAACATGCATTTAAAGTTTGTGATTTTATTTCGGCAATTGCTAATGCAACATGATTTACACAGTTCAAGATATTAAATTGTTTCCAAGCTTCAGTAACTGTTATTGTTTCGGATTCCAGTTTATCGAAAATGAATTGGAAAGTGAATTTTACATAATATTTTTTAAATGTTGAAATAATTCCCTGATCTAATGGTTGAATTAGGCTCGTTGTGTTTGGAGGGAAAAAAAGCTACCTTTATATTTGGATGTTCTAAGATTGGATGACCTGGCGCATTGTCAAGAATTAATAAGATCTTAAATTCGAGACCCATCTCATTCATATAATTTTCAACTTCGGGTACGAAGCATTTATTGAACCATTCAGTGAAAATAGCCGTTGTTACCCAGGCCTTCTTGTTAGCCATCCAATGTACGGGCAGTGTATTTAAGTCTTTTCCTTTTAATGCACGTGGTTTTAAAGATCGATTTACAAGCAGCGGTTTTAACATTCGATCGCCAGATGCATTGCTGCACAGCAATAAAGTAACTCGATCTTTAGTAGCTTTAAAACCACTGGCAGTTTTTTCGGACTTTGCAATGTAAGTACGGGTTGGCATTTTTTTCCAAAACAATCCTGTTTCATCAGCATTGAAGACTTGATGAGCGCAATATTCTCCATCTTTAATAATTTTAGCTAACTTTTCAGGATATTTTCTAGCAGCTTCTTCATCTGCAGAAGCCACCTCACCTTTTATTTTTAGATTATGAAAAGAATGTCTTTTTATAAAACCAGTTAACCACCCTGTGCTGGCAGAGAATTGTGGATTACTTTCACGTGAAGATGTAGATGGCTCTGATTCTTTTAACTCCTTGTAAAATTTAAGGGCTTTCATCTTGATTAAATGTCCATCTAACGGAATTTTTTTGAGTTAAATCTTCAATCCAAATTACGAGAGCCTTTTCAGTTTTTTCTCTATTAAAGTGTCTCTTGAATATGATGAAATTTTAGAACTCAAATTTGTACCAGATCTGACTGATTTTCTTATTGCCGCTTCATTTTTTTTTTTTTTATTGCTCTTATAGTAGATTCGCCTAAATGAAAACGTTTACCTACTGCTGTTGATCTTTCTCCTTTCGCCAAGCAATCGAGAATTTTAATTTTGGTTTCTAGCGAAATTGCACTTCTTTTTGTTTTTTAATATTGTCACACATTTTCTTTAAGAGGACTAAAAAATTATAGAGAAAACTTAATGTACAATTACGCACTAAAAAAAAAAAAAAAAACTTACAATTCACTTGAGTAAATTTATCTTCCGGTTTTCCCTAGTAACCTTTTTTCACAAAGTTTTGTTTTCTAATAAAGGAGAAATTCTTTCCTTGTATTGATTGCGTAATAGTAGAGTTGTAGTTGTTATTCTTATTCGTTTTCAGAAAAGTGAATCACCAAAAAGAATTAAATATGAATAAAAATTTTTGTATTGATTGCGTAATAGTAGAGTTGTAGTTGTTATTCTTATTCGTTTTTCAGAAAAAGTGAATCACCAAAAAGAATTAAATATGAATAAAATTTTTTTGTATTGATTGCGTAATAGTAGAGTTGTAGTTGTTATTCTTATTCGTTTTCAGAAAAAGTGAATCACCAAAAAGAATTAAATATGAATAAAAATTTTTTGTATTGATTGCGTAATAGTAGAGTTGTAGTTGTTATTCTTATTCGTTTTCAGAAAAAGTGAATCACCAAAAAAGAATTAAATATGAATAAAAATTTTTTTTTTTCTTGCCATAAAAAACCCGCATAACTCTAAAATCATAACTCTAAAATCCCAAAAAAACCGCATAAAAAGAGAACCAAGTGTATATGTAAATTATTCAAGTAAATAAGAATAATTAAACTTACTACTAAAACAAAACACAAAATATTGTACCAATGTACTTAATTTGCAGCCTTTATATAAAAAATCAAACCAAAAATTTATTACTAAACATGCAAATATAAATTTGCAGAGAAAAAGCTGAAGATAAACTTTGTATAATTACACTTACAACAGCTTTAATTATTTGAATTATATTAAATGTATTTTAAATGCTCATTCATAAAAGATAATTTGACTCCTTTATAGTAGCAACTAAATCAGCATGAATAGTGTGGCATTAATAAACAGTAGTCGAAAATAATTTGTTTTAAAGTATTAATAATTAAGATATGTATTTCATTTTGAAATCACTGCAAAAATTGAGATAAAAATAACATTTATTTATATAATGATTATATATTTTCATTTGAATATCTTTCACAAGTTAAAGAAGAAATTTAATCAACTTTCTTTTACCACGAAAGAATTTTATATAATTTTATTTCCAGAAATGCAATGAAAAGTACATAATACAATTGAAAAAACAATAATAACATATAGAAATTTTATAATAACGTTAATTGTCTAAAAACCTACTCTTTATGTTCATTGCAAAGTGGAAGACTTTTTAAAATAAAACATAGCAATAAGTTTCTACTGGGAACAAATGATAAAATAAATTACCTTTCTATTTACTGGCTTTACAATGACGTCATTGTATGAATCATTGGGTTTCATAGTAGTCAAATTATCTACCAATATGCTAATTTTTTTAGAATTATCCCAGCCAGCAGGACTAAAAAATAAATTTAACATATTAATATAATAGCTATATAACAACATTAGCTAAAATCACAATCTTTAAATAATCACACTAAATGGAATTTAAAATGTTTTTAATATCTATCAAGCAATTAATGATGAATCAAATATTTTATGATAAATTTATTATATAAAAGAAAAAAACACAATTTTAATACAATTCTGATTATAATTCTTCAATTTTAATATACAGTCGATCAAGAGGGTAGAAAAAACTCTCAAAATACACGAAGAGAAGTTTTTTTTCTAACACATTTAAATTTAAAACTATGTATTAAAGCAACAATTGTACATAATTTTTTTAAAGTACATTTTATACAGTATAAAAATAAAACACTAAAGTTGAAAGTCCTAAATTAAAAGAATACACTATGTCTTGAAAACAACAATTAAAAGAATATACATACTATATATTGGGTTGTTCGGAAAGTAATTTCGCTTTTTCCCCGACAGAGGATTTAATTGTATTTTTTTGCATCCAACTTCACATTTACCCCGTATAATTTTATATGCTTTGAGAGCTCATATAGCAAGGCTTGAGTGTGAGAAAATTCCAATTAATTCTACGCAGTAGTTTTTGGTTGGTGCCCTTTTAAATATGGAGAGCGATAAGCAGCATTTTCGACATATCTTACTGTTTTACTACAGAAAGGGTAAAAATACTGTTCAAGCCAGAAAGAAATTGACCGATGTGTATGGAGAAGGTTTGTTGTAATTACGCCAGTGCCAGAACTGGTTCTCTAAATTTCGATCCAGCAATTTTGATGTCGAAGATGCACCAACTTCGGGAAGGCCGGTTGAAGTTGATAAAGACGCGATAAAGGCATTAGTTGATGCGAACCGCGAATAACAACATGCGAGATTGGATTGAGGTTAAATTTATCAAATTCAACAGTTTATGACCACTTGAAAGGCCTGGGATTATCCTCGAAGCTTGATGTATGGGTTCCCCATGTTCTCACAGAGAGAATCGCTTCTCAAACGTCACAAAAATGATCCGTTTTTGAAGTGCATCATCACTGGGGACGAAAAATGGGTTGTATAGTACAACGTC
Organism: Trichonephila clavipes; assembly: GCA_019973935.1. Lineage (NCBI taxonomy): Eukaryota > Metazoa > Arthropoda > Arachnida > Araneae > Nephilidae > Trichonephila > Trichonephila clavipes. The sequence continues at coordinate 847,157 of BMAU01005279.1, forward strand.
AAATGCAAGAGGTCATGGAGCAAAAAAGATAAACCGGCTCAAACCATTTCCAAAGCCGATATTTACCAAAAAAAGGTGATGCTGTCTGTTTGGTGGGATTTTAAAGGAATCGTTTTTTAGAGCTTTTACCGGATAACACAATGATTAATTCGGAAGTCTACTGTCATCAGCTGGACAAACTGAATGATACACTTCAACAGAAAAGGTCAGAACTAATCAACGGAGACAACAACCAAGACAACGCGAGACCTCACACAAGTTTGGTCACTCGCCAAAAGCTTTTACAGCTTGAATGGGATACAATGCCACACCCACCATATTCTCCAGACCTGGCACCATCAGATTATTATTTGTTCCGGTCTCTCCAAAATTTTTTAGACGGTAAAACCTTCACCTCAAATGAGGAGGTCAAAAACCACCTCGATCAGTTTTTTGCCAGCAAAGACCAAAAATTTTATGAGCGTAGAAGTATGCTACTACCAGAAAGATGGCAAAACGTGTTGGACCAGAACGGTCAATATATAATTTAATAAAATATTTGTTTATTATACGAAAACTGTCCTTAATTTCCACAAAAAAAAACCGAAATTACTTTCCGAACAACCCAATATAATTAATCCTTTTTGTCGAAAAAATCTGTTATCGTTTTTTGCTTTAAGGCATTCAATCTAACTTTGTCAATAGATTTTTCTAGAACAAATGAAGCCTGTAAAATGACTGTACCAACATAATTTCGAAGGAAAAAGTTGTGTAGTTTGTTTAGTGACACTTTAGCTTCTGACAGAGTTACCAGAGTCAACTCCTCCGATTCGTCTTCATCACTTTCTATATTATTGTGGTCCAAAGCCACAATTTCAGCGTCAGATAGAGCTCCCCATACAGCAATGTCCGTGTCAACCAACACGTAGTTGTCAAACGTCAAATCTTGTTCTGGAAGAGCTTCCCAAAGGGATGGTTCAGCATTAAATTCAGTGAGTGTTTCGTCCACGTCAACCAGATTTGGCGAGGGGAAGCCTGACTTTTTAAAACAGCTGTGAATTGTCAAAGGAGTAACAGCTCTCCAAGCCTTGTTAATCATGATCAAAGCTGTTAAAATAGAAATAGTAGTTACATTCTGCTGATTTTCGAGGTTATCCAAAACGCTTTTAACAACTTCACGCCGATAAAAAGTTTTAAAATTATGTATGATGCCCAGGTCGAATGGCTGAAGTTTTGAGGTTGAGTTTGGAGAGAAAAGTTGAATTTCACATTTGATAAAGGTGATGCGTTATTGTGCACAGTACAGTTGTCTAAAATTAAGAGAATATGTTGTTTCTCTCTTTTCATATCCGAGTTCAGTGAGATCAATCATTCATTAAAAGGTTCGGTGGTCATCCATGCCTTCTTGTTTGAGCGGTATTTGGTAGGGAACGAGGTTATGCCCTTGAAACACCGAGGTTTTGCAGATTTTCGTATGACGAGAGGAGTAATCTTTTCTGAGCCGTCCATGCTTACAGCCAGTAAAATAGTTCACCGCTCCTTGCTATGTTTTCCTCCATGGCATTTTTTTTTTTAATGTAAATGTTTTTCTGGCAAACACTTGAAAAAGAGTCTGGTTTCATCCGTGTTGAAAATGTTACGTGGTTCGTACTCGTTTATTAGATCCGAAAGCGAGTTCTGCCACTTAGAACAAACGTTAATGTCGACACTTAAGCTTTCACTGCACATTTTTTTGAAGACTATCCCATTCCTTTTCTTAAAATTTGTAAGCCATCCCTCGCTAGCCGAAAACTCGATTCCTAATTCTTTGGCGAATGCTTTAGCCTTTTCCTTCAATAAAGAGCCACCCATCGGAATATTCTGTCCTCGATGCTGTCTCATCTATGAAACTAAACATTGTTCAAGATGTGGAAAATCACCTTTACTAACGCGTTTTCTCACTCTACTCGAAGATGCACTAAAGATTTTCTCTTTATTCTTCAGAATAGTGGAGAGCGAGCTCAGTGGGATTTCAAATGCTTTGGCTACATCGACGTTCCTCTCACCTTCTTCAACTGATTCTTTCACCTTTTGCTTTTCATAAATTGTTAAGCACTTGTACTTTTTAAAAGAAGACATGTTGTTCCTTTCGCGTGATAAATCGACACTGAGGTGAGGTGTAAAGTAGTGGCCCAAGGTTTATCGAAATCAACAGGTAGGAAACGTAAATCACTACAACTTTAGTAAAATAATATTTTTAATTTAAAATTTGGAATCTCTAAAATGAACACAAGATGCATTCACAGTTCACACTCAGCTACGGGGTATACTTAATAGCAGGGATCGACAACTATGGCACGTGTAGCAATTCTTAGTGGCACATTACCGCTCTTTTTTAAAAAAAATAATAGAATAAAATTAAATCCCAGTCTCTCCTGTCTTTGCCTTGTACATTTTTATATAAAGGTTTTATTTCTCTATTTCAATACTCTGCGGAATTATCTTGGATGTAGTTTGAGTGCTTTGTTTTAAAAAAAACATCTGTTTAAATGTGACTCATTATTAGTAATAAATGCTCAACACAAATCAAAATTATTATGCAATACTTGTAAAAGAAAGCATCACTCATTACTGCAAAGTGAATAAAAAATAAAGCAGTTTTTCCTTTATCCATCTAAAGCTTGGTTATCAACGGAAAAAAAGAAAAAACAGATAGCTTAGGAATAAATCAAAATTCTGTTTAGCAAATACCGGAAATATAATAAACAAAGTAGTTATTCTATCAACATGCACAATTTGGACTGAAAATAAGTTCAGTAAAAAAACCGCTCGTGGGATAATTAGGTACAGGAAGTAAAGATTAAATTCATAATATTGAAGGTTCGAATTATCGAGAGTTTTATAGGATTACTTCGAATTATCGCGTGTTGTAGTCTGGCCAACCACAAATTTTACTTCGAAATATTGAGAGTACCGAAACGTATGGTTTTAGTTCAAAATATCAAGAATTTTTCTAGGGGCTGAGCATATACTTCAAATTACCAAGAGGTTCGTATTATCGAGAGTCGACTGTAGTAAAGAGTGTTTTTTTTTTCCAGGTATAGAAGTTTAAGTTGGCATTACTTTCCAAGATGGCGACCAATTTAACAGCTGTCAAGTGATTTATTCTCAGTTTGGTTTGGCAATTCATCAAAAAGATCATCAAGCAAGGCGTAGATTCGTCGAATGGGCTCAAAACGAGGTTGCCGTTGTTCCCGATTTCCATAAGCGAATTGTGTTTAGCGATGAAGCACACTTCCGGCTGAATGGCTACGTCAACAAACAAAACTGCCACATTTGGAGTGAAGCTAATCCACAAGTGTATGTCGAAACACCGTTACATCCAGAAAAACTGACTGTTTGGTGCACTTTATGGGCTGGTGGAATCATTGGTCCGTACTTCTTCAAAAACGATGAAGGCCACAACGTTACAGTCAATGGTAATCGGTATAGAGCCATGATTACTAACTTTTCATTCCTGAATTGAACAATCATGATGTCCAGGAGCTGTGGTTCTAACAAGACGGCGCAACATGTCACACAGCTCGTGCCACAATCGATTTATTGAAAGACACGTTTGGTGACCGCCTAATTTCACGTTTTGGACCTGTGAATTGGCCTCCAAGATCTTGTGATTTAACACCACTAGACTATTTTCTGTGGGGCTATGTAAAGTCATTGGCCTATGCGGATAAGCCACAAACGCTTGACCATTTGGAAGACAACATTCACTGTGTTATTGCTGATATATGGCCACAAATGTTGGAAAAAGTCATCGAAAATTGGACGTCCAGATTGGACGGTCATATGCCAGAAATCATATTTAAAATGTAATGCCACAAGATTATCTTTCGAATAAAAAAAAAATTCATGTCAATCGAATAATACATCGTTGTTTTATTGCAATTTAAAGTTCTATACCTCTAAAAAAACACCCTTTATATTTATATATAGTCTGAAAAAAAAAAACTATTTAAAATCTCACTGAAAGTATAGCAACTAAAAGTTACATAAAACAAAGGACTAAAAAAAATACACACACTGTAAGTAGCAATTAAATAACTATATATTTTAAGTAAAGTTTAAATATTTAATTAATCTTGGGCATATTGATAGAGAATTTCTAACCAGAATGATAGAACAATACAAAGGGAGGAATTATGCATCAATGAATTTAAATAAACCGAGTACATTAACTCAGGGTATTACTGTATGCATATTAAAAAATATTTTACATACAAATACTATTTTAAACTAATTAAAAATACCTACATAAATACAGCATCTTTCTCTACCACCAATGCTGGTGTTCTGAAAGGAAAAGAGTATATTCGATGAACTAAATATTTTAGAAGTAGATCACAGTTTTTGTCTTCCTTTACAGACAGGTAAAAAAGAGCTGCTCCATCTAAAACATCGGGTTAAGGACAAATGTTTTCAAAATACAAAAAAATTTGTAGTAAAAAAATTAAAACATGTCTGTGGCAATGATTTTGAATTATGGTGATGTGTTTGTTAACATCTTAAGAACAAATACTAAAAATTGTTAAAATTTACCAATAGCATGGGATTAATATGTAAATACTTTAATATACAATAAATTAAACTGATTATAACAGCATTTGATGTAAAAAAAAGTGCCTTGTTCAAAAATCATTAAAAACTTAGGTAAAATTAATTTATTACATCTAAAGAACAAATTGCATTAAATATTTATGAATGTTAAATACATTAATGTTAATAGAAATTCAATGTTTAGTTTTATTTAATTCGTTTTTACACTGTTGAGCCAAAACATAAACTCCCGTCCCCCCATTTTTCAATGAACTAATCTAGATGATGAGTAAGACACATGATTAAGAGAGAATGGTATTTAACTACTTCTGGAGCAAGTAAGCTATCATTCTTGCACTTACTTTTGCAAGTGAGAGGAAAGGTGGTTGGTCTAAGCAAATTTGAAAGAGGGCAGGCAAACTGTAATGGCCTGAAGACTCTGAACGAGTATCTCTGAAACGCATGACTGGTAGGTCGTTTGTGATCTGCTGTTTTTAGTATTTATGCAAAGTGGATAAATAATGGTGAAATTACCTAGCTGTTGGATGTCCGTGCATCATCAAAGGAAACGAACGTCGGAAGTCCTGCTTGGTAAAACAAAATCAGCACCAGACTATGGCTCAGCTGACAGCCCAATACAATGCAGGATCAAGTACAAGTGTTTTGGAACACACAGTTTAGAAAACACTGTTCCATATGGGGCTGCATAGTAAACATCTCTCTTGTGGGTCTCTGTTGACCAAGTGTCATTGCCAACTATGCCTATCATGGGTTCAGAAACATTGAGACTATACCATAAATAAGTAGAAGAAAGTTTTCTGGTTGGATGAATCAAAATTTCTCATTTATGTCAATAGTTGTGTCAAGGTAGGCTGTCTTCCACAGTAGAATAGTTGCTCCCTCCTTTTACACAGACTAGTGATGGCAGTATTATGCTTCAGAGAACATTCTCAGGATTAACTATGGGACCCTTACTTCTGGTAGAAGAGACGGTGAAAGTTGTAGACTATCTGAGCATAATTGCAGATCAGTTGCATCCTTATATGGGCCTGTTTTTCCGATTGGAAATAGAATCTTCTAGCAGGACAACATCCCATGTCAAAAGGCTAGAATTGTGTTAGAAGGGTTTAAGGAGCATAAAGATGAATTCCAATTAATATCTTGGCCACCTGACTCAGCGAATCTTAATCCGATAGGGCACATTTGGGTTTGCATAGAAAGGCAGCTCAGAGATCAAATATCTTCCTGTTGGAATATCTTGACTTAACAGATTAGACAATAGGAACAACCTGTCTCCAGTCATCAACTAAGAACTTGTGGTATCCATGCCAAGGTGAATTTCAGCTGTTTTGCAAGCAGAAAGTTGTGTAAGGTGTTATTGAGTAGGTGATCATAATGTTTTGGCTCTTGGGTGTATATCAATCCTAACTAATGCAAGGGTGCTTAACAAGTTAATGTTGCACTGACTTCTCTAAAACAGGCAGAAAGTACAATTTAAACAAAGAACAGAAAAAACAAATAAAAAAGCAATAAATGACAGTTTAAAATTTTAAATAACTGAAAATGATTTTTTTTATATTCATTAAAAAGTTTTCGAAAAATATCAATAATATTTGGTGACAGTAATTTAAATTTTAAACTACTGTTACAATGACAATTTAATTAAATTAGGCCAGGATGCACTTAAGTCACATTAAAATAGCAAAATGGATTTTAGCAATAACCTCAAATGTATGACTAAGAAAGAAATCTTTGTCCTTTTTTAAAAACTAAAACATGTTAATAAGCACACATTTCAAGATCATCAGGCTTCGAAAGGATATCCAAAAAAGATATACTTTTAGCAGCCAAAAATTGTTAACCCCTTCAAGTAAAAATCCCATGTGAATAACATCAATCACATTAACTGACATTTTACCCCTTTAAGGTTACTTAATTAACAAAACAAATAAACTGAAATTTTAGGTTTAATGACTGTTCGATAGCTTCTTATGATCAGTTATTTCAATGAATAACTCCTCAAAATTAAAATTTTGATTTTATAAGGACTAGAGAGATCAAGTAGGTCTGGATAACAATGGACCCCTCTATTACAAATAAATTGAAAGAAATTTGTAATATAAAACTAAGCAAAATTTTGAAATAAATTTTTCAATCAATAATCAACCAACTATTCTGACATAGAAAAGATTCATGGAAACATCACTAACAAACTCAAAAATCAACTTCAGAAATGTTTGAAACAAAAGTTCCAAAATATTAGTTTCATCTTATTCTTTTTAATGATTTCACAATTTACAATGTAACATGAGATGATCTTTTTTGATATAAGAATGAACAAGTACATCATGCTTTTAACACAGATATCTAAAAAAATTTATCCTTATTTTACAAACATTCAGTATGTTTCAAAAAATTCTTTCATGATTAGACTATTGAAAATAGCTTAAGATTCAGGTATATACAAGGTATGGCTACTAAATAGTGAGACTGATGCTGTTATAGAAGAAGTAAGCATGCACTAAATGCCAGCAGCCGACAACTACTTAGCTTGAAGTCTTTTCTTCTAAATGCAGTACTTTTTGTTTCCATAAACAAATCTGTATAGCTCTAGTCTTTGTTCTGTCAGAAAAATTATAAGTGAAGCAATAGATCAATGAATTGTGAAATTTCACATAAAACTTGGAAAAACTGCTACTGAAATTTACAGTTTATTGAAATGACAATTGAGTATAGAGTGTATGACAATTAAGGTTTATAGAGTGCACGTTTTTGAGCGGTTTAAGAATTTTCGAGAAGACCTAAAAGATGATTCTTGTCCAGATCACCCTTCCATATCATGATTACCCTCCCACGGATGACAATATTGAAAAAATGGTAATTTTGTTTCAATCTAACCACTAGTTAAATACTCTTGTGATTGCTGAGACTGTAGGAATTGATAAAGATTAGGTATGGCAAATTTTATATAATAATTATGGCAAGCAAAAAGTGGCCTAAAATTCTCACGTTTGAGCAGCAAGAAGCTCACAAAAATGCTTGCGTTGACACTTTGAATACCACAGAAAAAGAACCAAAATTATCAAAAAGCATTATAACCTGTGATGAATCAGTTTTTTACTTATGATCCTGAAATGAAGGGCATATCAATGCAATGGAAGAGCCCATCCACAGACAGCCAAAAAAAAAAAAAAAAAAAAAGCTCAAATGAACAAATCTAAATTCCAAGCAGCGCTGATTGTTTCTTCGATATTCATGGGATTGTGTACCTTCATTAGGTTCCTGAAGGTCAAACTCTCTATTAATCAATATCCCTACCTTCATATTCTTGCTGAACTCTGTGAAAGAATAAGGAAGATACAACCAGAATTGTTGAGGGACAAGTCATGGGTTCTCCACTAAGACAATGCACTGGCTCATTTCGCAATGTTGGTTAAAAGGTTTCTAGCCAAGAACAACATTCCAGTGTTAGAACATCAATTTTATTCACGGGCCATATGACTTCCATCTGTTTCCGAAAGGTAAAATTTTCAATAAAAGTAACATGATTTGAGTCCGTTAAAGCTGAGAATGAGAAATCAGCAAACATCTTAAAGGAGTTCACACAAAAAGACTTCCAGCTCTATTTCAAACAATGGAAGATTTGCAAGAAGTGTTATTGGGATAGAGGAGGAGTGTATATTGAAGGTGATAAGTAAATAAGTATAAAAATCAAAAAATAAATTTTTATAGCATCAGTCTTGTTATTTAATAGCCACATCTTGTTTTTAAAACATTTTCAAAGGCTTAAAAAAAAAATGAAGAATTTTGTGAAGGATACACTGTAGACAAAAATTCCTGATTGACATTTGAATGAAGTCAAAGTGTTCTTCTTTAAAGTCATGTTGCTTCTCCAAAGTAGACATGAAATCTGTTTTTGTGATGACCACTATGATTTCTAGACCTAGATTCATTTGGATTTCTCGGTCAGATGATAAAGAGTCACTAATACTAACAGGCCGCACAGGTGTAGTGACACCATCTGGCTCAGCTCCTGGTTCTACATAATCTTCAAATTTTTTTAGCACTATAAAAATAAATTTTTTAGTTCTCATTAGTCATTACACAAGCACATTGTATAAAATTTAACAAAAAATTATTTCATAAACATGTACGATATTTTATTTATTAATACAAGCTGCATATTCTATGTGTGTGTGCTTCACACTCACAGAAAATTCAACACTAAAATGTTTTAGTAATAAAAAGATAGAACTTTCACTTCAAAACTATAATATTTCTATTATCAATATGGTATTTAACTACAATAAATAAATAATTATTCAAACAAAACTCAATAACAATTTTATTTATCAAATTTTTTGAATAACTCCTTTTCATACTTGCACTTAAACGAGTTTCTGATATGGTACGTGTGATTACATTTAAAACTTCAAATGAAGAAATGTCTAAATTATTCAACTATTTATACAGTATATATTTAAGAAACAAACATTCCATTAAATAATAATATATAATAGAAAACCAGAAAAAAATTATTAATTTTTAAAACAAAATAATTTTATGTGTGTATCATAACAAACAATGACGTTAAAAATTGTAAGCATAAAAAATATTTCTTCATAGTTTACAGAAATGACTAATAATTTACCAAAGAGAAATACTATAGTCATAATTACAGCCATACCTCTCTTTTGATGTTCTTCAAGAACAGATTCTGGCAATCTTAACCTCTGAACGTGTTCTTCGAGTATTTGAGCCCAATTCTTTAGAGATTCCATGATATCCCAAGGCTCACTCATGGAGGCTGTCAGTAAAACTGTTGTATTAGAAAAAGTCTCTTCATTTAAAACATATTTTAATAGATTCCTATGCCATTGATCTCCATCTAAGACATATACACCTAAGCGAGTATGATCTAAAAAGATAAAAATGATCAAGTTTCAATTATTAATGAGAAATTCAGAAGACAGATATAATTTCACCATAGTTTTATTTTAGATTAAACATTATACATTGTTCAAAACTAAAAAAAAGGTTTGCTTCCTCAATATAATCAATGAGTTTTTAAAAATATAAAAATGAAGAAATCGGATTTTTCCCATGGTGAATTTCACTTTTTTAATAAATGAATAATGAAATATAGTTTTGTTAAAAATTGTTATTTAAGATAATTTCATTTTTAAGTGTTAATCATGTGACATGGTAGCTATTTAATCTGCAACATTACTTCATGCTTACTGAAACTGAGCTGAGATGCCATGTGATATGGTTGGAATGAAAGTTCCTGTGTAGGTCAATCTATAGATATTATTTTGGAAATTACACTCCTATGACCAAATCTTTTTTTTTTTTTTTTTGTATAAGGTCTTAGTTTTCTATTTTTGACATTTTTTACTAGGGTAAAATGAAAAGAGGCAAAAGAAATCTGATGGGAACAAGATTTCAACTTAATTATATATGTATAGGTATACACCATTTAAGCCAAACAGTAATAATTTTGAAATATATGAAATGATACATTCTAGCACACACACAAAGCAAATAGAACTAGGCACATTTCAAACAAAGAATTTATAGTACTTATATGGCATTTTGAGTAAGGACTTCCACACATTTAAGAAATTAAATGCTTAATTATTGAGCAAATACTACTAAACATGATAAAAGTAGACTTGTATTAAATTCATTTGTTTCTGTGCAATGGATTAGCTAAAGGGACATCTAATTTATAAAAACAATTACTTTGATTATATATGTTAGGCATAATAGCCATTTTTTTCATGTACCATTTACAGTTTAATGAAAACTGTATATATATATGCACTTACTTTATATTATATTATAGCATTATTATCAATAAAATCATCAGCTTTTTATGACAATAATAAATGGAAAAGTAAATTAATAGGATACAAAAAAGCAGAGAGATTAGTAAACATATTTTTAAATATACACTGTATTTATTCAAATCTAAGCTGCACCCCAAATTCACAACAAGATTTTGTGAAGAACAAAGAATAGTACAAAATGGTTTATCAACATTCAATTTTATGAAATTAAAACAAATTTAAAAGGGTAACTAAAAAGTAGTGCATATTAGCTAGTTTATCATTATAAAAACTTAGAAATACATACATGAACCTGTAATTGCTCTAAATAACTGACCCAACAATTTTTTTTTCTTCAATTCTGACCTGCACCTGGTTTTCATTAGTATTAACATTGGAAAAAAAAAGAGAAGCTTAGATTCGAGTAAATACGGTATTAAATGATAAATTAAAAATAGATTTTAAATAATTGTGAAATAAAACGAACATCTAACATTGTCATCAAAGAAATACCCTTAGCAGTATAACTGCATAGAAAAGTCTCACTCACAGATTTTATTCTTCCTATTATCTTCATGAAATTAATTTTAGAGAAATAAAAATAATTTCTTTCATTAAAAAAAAGGATGAAAAAGTACTTTATTTCACCATTTATAAAAATATATTAAAAAATTACAGAAGCATTAATTTAATATTTGTATGAAAATTGTTTATTATAAAACTTAAAGAAAACTAAATTAATACACATACTTTTATTCAAATGTATATATGACTTTTGCTCAGTTATAAAATATAACAAATCCAAAAAGATGTAATATATTAAATTATCATTGTTTATTCAAGATTACAAATATATTTAATTAAATAAAAATATATGTCCTTAAATACTTTTTCAGTTTTTAAACACTAACATATTTTACATCAGGATGGTCAGGTTTTTGAATTTTGGTCTTAATTGAATTTGGGATCCGATATACTTCAGAATGAAATTACAAATTTACTACACAGAATTTATAAAAAATAATATTTTAATGCTGTATAATAATACAATTATAAAAAGATTTTGAACAAACCAATTTTAAGCTACTCATTTATAACATTAATAAAAATATGGAAACCTTTAAAAGCATTTTATAGCAATAAATGACAAATTATAAAGTAATTTAAAATGCAAATTATTCTTACCATCACGGTATTCATCGCGAACAAAAATGTAGTGATACTCCAATCCGGAACCTTTTCTAGGATCTTCATTGCCTTCTAGTTTTGCAATAAGAGATGTCTTTCCAGATTCATTGTCACCTGTCAAGAGAATGATCAAACTGTTATTGTATGCATATACATAATGATTGGTTGAATTTTTGTTAAAGATCCACACAGAAGATGGTCAAGAGCTATTGGGGATAGATAATGTGATTTGGAAAACCACTAAGTGAAAAGGTAAACACCCAAGTTTGCCCTTAGCTGTCTAAACTCCCACACTAAACCAATGTGTGAACTTTGAGCTTGGACAGATTTAATGTGTATCATTATCTTTAGTGGTATTGCAATTCGAACTAAAGACTTAACAGAAACAATGTCAGCTACCATGACCATTTGTAGATACATAAATAGCATAGCAATTTCAATACACAAAGTATTATATAAGAAACACAGTAATAATAAATAAAAATGCACAGTACTTCTTCAGTAGCTTTGAGGCTCATTAATTTTGCTCATTTTTATCTACACTATTGAAATCTGAAGGTAAACAAACGTATCTATGTATGAATGTAGCCCAATTTTCTCACGAACCCCACGGCGCAGAAACTCGCCGAAGGTACCAAAATTTCGGGAATGATCCGAGGAATCCGTTTTGACCATTTATATTCTGATATTCCACTTAGTTAAAAAGATATTAATTAAAAACCTTAAAATGCATAATTAGTACCATTTCTCACCACCAGGGAAAATTCGGAACTTCTTTTTTTTCAGATGTTTTTAAAACGCAATCTAATTTTTTTCGTGAAACTCACAACAAAATAATTACAGATTCGTAAAGATCATTTATTTCGCCACGATATGCTATAATTTATTTTACAAAATAATTATGTTTTGTATTTTTTACGATTTTTTTAAAAATGAGTTACGAAATCGGTTCCTTTTTTCGAATATAAAATTCTAAGTTGTTCCGCTTGCAATTTCTTTTGTGTTAATGAAAAAAATATTTTACACTAAAAAAGTTCACGCTTTTCTCTTTTAGAATCAGTCATTTAAAAAATTTAATGTCAAAAACTGGTTTTTTTTACAATTTTTCAAAATATACTAAAAATTTTATTTAAATACTTAACTTCTTTATTAAAAAAAAATAATATCACAAAACTTTTCTTCCGTGTGCAGAACAATATTATACGTAATCTGCACAAAGATTGATAAATATCTTAAAAATTACGGTTTAAAAAAAATGTGTTTTTCAATTTTTTTCCCTTTTGCGATAAATATGTAAACATTACTTTTTAAAAAGTTTTTCGTTTAAAAATGACCATTGTTTGCAATCGATATATGAAATTTGAAAGCATTAACTTAAAAATGAAGCCCCCAAAAAATCTTTTACTTTAACGAATAACGAAATGGGTTATTGAAAAAAAATCTACCTTTATTTTAAAGCCCATTTTAACGCTTTTCCCCGAAGGAATCGACGGCGTGATCGTTAAACCGGCTGCTTTATAAAACGGTAGTTCCCAGGTTTGAAACTGAAGAGGAAGAGACTTTCCATTTCGCATCACGCTACTTTTTAAAGTTAAATTTTTTTAGTGGAATGAAAAAGGTTAAAATTAAAATGAAAGACTTTATGATAAAGAATGATAAACTTTCTCCCATACTGTTTTTTTTCTAACTTATATATTTATGTTTAATCAAATGTTCAGAAAAAAGCAATCATTTCAATAGCTATCTGTTAATTTTTCTTTCAGTTATTACTTATAGAAATTTGATTTTAATAAATATATATATATGCTTTTTTAAAAGGATTATTTCTATTATTTCATTACGAAATGAATTTTTTGTTAATTAAAAATTACATAGTCTATTATTTTGGATCAAAATACATTGCAGAGACATTTTTAAGCTAACTATATGTAACGATTGATTGATTCATGAAAATCTGAAATCTGTTTTATTATTTTAGATTCTTAGAAACAAACTATTATTAAAAAATGATGAACATTTTTTTTGTTTTACTCTTAGTATCAGAATCATTTTTTCATTGCTTCACATTAATAATTTTTTAATTCTAACGCAATATTTCTTTTTATAAGTCATATATCGAAATTTGAAGCTATATCTTATCTGTGAGAAGAAGAGGAAGATAGAACAATAATTTTACACTAAAAAAAACCGTGTTCGGGCTATAGAGAGGGGAAAGAAACCTGTCTTAAATCAAAAATAAGTGGAATGGAACAAATTTCGGTAAAGGGAAATTTTTTGACACAATTTTAGAAATCACTCACATTGTGCACGTACAAACACACACACACAGAAATGCTGGTGTCATGAAGAAAAGAGAAAGCCTGAGCAACACTGGGCTAAGCGGCGGAGGGGGGTAAGTCGATTCACTCCCAGGAGAGCCCACACCTTTGGCGTGAATTACTTTGGTTGGCGGTAATTGCACCATCTTGGTAATCCTACTTTTAAACACTACATATGGCAACCCTAACTATTTCTAGCATTTTCGTATTTTGCAGGCGAGCATTTCGAATTTCATTTTGTTGTTGGGCTCCGGGCTGGCTGCATGTGTGAGGGAATATACTTTAGAATTTTTTACTTTGTTGAACGCGAAAGGTAAGAAAGAATTGATTGAATGGTGTATGAAGGAAGGATTGATTGCTTTGAGTTATGAATGTCCTAAATGTAATGATTGGCATGATGTAACATGGTCGGCAATAAAACATTTTCTTCGAAATCGTACTAGCCACGCCGAATGTATGTTTGACCATTACCTCGCAGAATAGATATGGCGGCGCACACACGATCATTCGCTTAGCGATGAGACCTTTAAGGCTTTTTTAAATATGTTGTTAAGCTGTACCCTCCACTCGGAAAAGATCAGCAGTAAGAAAGTGGTTTTTATATTTTTTTATCTTAAATGTTTAATTTCTGTATTGTTTACATATTTTCATTACGCATCCACCTTATCCCGCTATATTCCCTTGCCGCCATCTTGTTCTGGCTTGGCGCTTTTTTTCTTTTTGTCACCAAGGGTGTGGGCTCTCCTAGGATTTACTGTGGAAGTCATTTTGAAAATGAGTATTAGAAGTTCTGATTTTGTAAAAGAAAGGGAAAATTTATAAAAGTAGAGATAGCCCGTGCAATGCCGGGCCATGCAGCTAGTTACTATTATATAATCTGTAAAATGTATATATATGCAATTATTCATCAAACTACACTGAAGTCCTTCTTTAGGGATAAAATTACCAATGAATTGTTACCTCTAAAAAAATCCCATACATTATATTAAACATATTATAATAAAAAAAAGTTTTTTGGTTGAATCCTAGGAGGACCCACTTTTGGTCGTCAAATTTTGAGTGATAAAGGTTACAATATGGTAACCCTTCCATTTCATCAAAAAATTTGGATTTTCAAATCACCGAAAAAAAATGGCAACCCAGTGCAACATTTTTCGCCTTTTCCGAAAAAAAAAAACGTCATTTTGACATTTGACTTCGCTGGAGAAGGTTTGCTCTCCACCGGTTGTTGTTAAGAATGGCGTGTGAAAGAAAATTACTTGAAAGTGAGGCTACGATAGGTTTCTTTGTACTCCTGGGCACATAGGGGAAGAAAGAGACGTTAGAATGGTGTATGAAAGCTAATTTAATTGCTCTCGTTATGAATGTCCGAGGTGTAAAAAAAAATATGCGTTTGCAAAAGCGAAAGGGAACGGTTGACGGCTACGAATGGCGTTGCCGCAACCAGTCGAAAGATAATCGCCACAACATCGTTCGGAGTGTGAGAAAGGGCACTTGGTTTAGCGAAAGCAAACTTGCTATAACTATTATCTTGCATTTGACGAGATATTGGTTTGGCAAGAGCATGAATGCGTTCGTGGTGAATGACTTGAAAGTTAATAAGAATATGACAAAGTTAATAAGACATGTGGCGGCGATCTAACGATCACAAGTTGGTGAATGAGAATTTTAATAAATTCCTTGCGTCCATCGCAAGGGTGTATCCACCAACAGATCATGACGAAATGCAAGCGTAAGGTAAGTGCTTTTTAACATTTTTTAAAATTATTGATTTCATGTATTTCTTCGATTTTATCTTTGCGAAACGCCCCTTTCGTCCTATTTTAAAAATTTAAATCATGTTGTACACACTGGTTTTAGAATATTTTTTTAAAATGAATTTCATTGCTTTCTCCGTTTTTTTCTTTATATAATGATTCATTTAATGTATTTATTCGATTTCATCTTTGCGAAACGCCCCTTTCCACCCCCCCTTCTCCCCGCTGACGCATGCGCTTCCCAAGAGTTTTTCGTCATTGACGCCTTTTTGAAAACCTTCAATTTGGCACTTTTTGGCGCCAAAAACAGCAGTGGGTCCTCTTAGGATTTTACCGGTTTTTTTTTTTTAAAAAACATACTGAACTAATCTAATCCAAAATTATAAATTTTGAAAAAACAAAAACAGATAAGGGGGGGAATACATGAAATAGGGGTTATTAGGCAATGGCTAATTCTGCAGTTACTGTGATTTACCCACAGAAAAAGAGGTGTTGCAGAAATACCAATAATTGGTACTATTACTAGTAGCTGATCTCTCTCCCCAGACAATATATATGTATTTGTAATAACTTAAATACTCTTTTATATTTTTGAATAAAAATTTTTTTTTAATTTCTTCTCTCCTATTTCATTATCTGTTAATCAAATTATAACCTTATTTTTTAATAAATACATTTACGTCCTTTTCTTTTTTAAACCAAGAATGATTCACAAGATCGGAAAATCTGCATTTTAGCGGATGAGTTTCATGTAATATTTTCAACTCGGAGGAGTGGATCAATTGAAAACATGTAGACTAATACAATTCTTTGAACAGTTAAATAATTATTTTTACAATAACACGAATAGGTATTCTTAATTAATCTTCATCAAAATGATTTTTTAAAAGTCAAACAAACTTTTTATTTCTACTGATATTGATATAAAATGATGTACATTTACATTACATTATTCCTACTAAAAAAAAAAAAAAAAAAAAGAATACCACCACACCTCATAGCAATTTTTCTTATAAAAAGAAAAACCAGAATGCTTTGTTATTTCAAAAATATTTTAAATTAAAAGAAAAGAAATTTAAATAATAGTGAACAAGTGGGAATAGCCTTTTACAGGATTCCTGGATAGTGAAAAAACCAGGACTTATTTTATAGTTTATAATATATTTTAAAAAGCAGAATGAAAAATATGAGAAGTACGATAAAATACGAGAATTAACTACAAGAAAAATATACTCTTTAATTGTTTATTGTAAAAGAGTACTTTAAATAGAACTTCATCCAACACTGCTCAAATATTTTCACAATACTAAGAAAAAGAAAAATCATTTACCTAAAACAAGCAATGTTTTACAAGAAGGAAGCTTATTCGAGCTACTTTCTTGTACTTCTTGCAAAATTTCTAACCTGAAACAAAAAACAGCAATTTATAACCTCATGTTAACAAATTCCTCATTTACATGTAGTAATTATTTTTAAAAAAAATGAAATTGAAAAAAATTAGCTTAAATTTAAGTAATATTTGAATGAGTGAAATAGAAGGGCTTTAATGACATCTAATAGTTTTGAGCGACAATCAAATGATGAGCAAAATATATGCAGTTGTACCTCACATTGCCAATTTTAATATTATATCCTGTGATGACACTTAAAGAGATTTAGGGTACTAAATTTACCACAAGAAAATTGGTGTCATGCGAATTGTGTCTTGATACCAAAACAACAAAGATTCTAACATATTTTATATGAAAAAAAAATTAGTCAGATTTTGATGGAAAATGGAGCAATTCACAAGGTGCCAATTTGGCTGCAGTAATGCGATTTCATTTAATTTGCAGCAGCTACCATAATTTTATATGACAGGGTTTCTTGTGGAAAAAAGTTTAAACTTGCTGGGCACAAAACTCAACGTAATTAGTGGCACAGAACATTACAAGATATACAAATAATGCATGTCATTCTAGCAAACCAATACCCAATATTCCTCAAAATAAAATCTTTAGCCTTGCATCACAGAATCATATTTGTTTTATTCCATATCCCACTGAAATAATTATATTTCATAGATCTGACATAACTGTGGACTATTCCTATTAATTTTCCTAAAACTTATAGTAAAAGCATAGTTCAGTACTCATCTTTGGCAATGAAGTAAAAAAAATTGATACTTATGTATTAGCATCACTGCCTTGCCAATCTGGTATAGTGGTTAACGACGCTGATTGCTGTGTTGTCAAACCTGGGTTCGAATCTTGGAAAAGGCATATATATAGTGCCTTTGTGGCATGGGGGTACACTAATAGCTGTCGAGCCGCAAGTCCTCTTGTGAGGTTGGTGGAAGGGGAAGAGAGGTAGGAGGCCTCTAACAACCCCTAAGGTGTTAGAAGCCACCCCACAAAACTGGGGTGGAACCGAGTCAAAACCTACTGTTACCTGCATGGTGCTCAAAGCAATGGCTAATGACAGGCGTACAACCAGCCCTTTGCCACGATAAATTTCATGGGCCTCGATCCGACATCCTCACACAGGTGGCATTAGTAACAACATCACAACACACAAATATTCATCACTTTTCCCTAAATCCTGACATTGTTTTTTTTAATGAAACACGTAAGAATATATTTTTATTGCAGTTCTTATTTGGTTGTATAATATTATGGTGCAACACCAGTGGTGCATATTTGGTTGCAATGATGCTAATACATATGTACCGAAAATTAAATTATAGTTCATTTTTCTGTGCTGGATTTTTATCTAATAAGATACAAATAATTAATCAAGTTGACAACAAATAAAGGTGTGCATTCAAGTAGGAATCCACTTCATTTAATTAGTTTACAGTAAACATTATCAATTTTTTAAATGAATTACAATATTGTTCTAAAATTTTTAAGCTTCAAATATATTTATACGAGCAAACATGCTAAAAACAAAGAAATCTGCTTGTTTTCGAGAAGATTTTTAAAGCAGATTGTAATTAAGAACTGTAATTTAAGAGTAATAATTCAGTGTAGGGAATATACTTAGATTTAATCCTTAATAACTATATATATTTATAGTTAACGTTTTACTTAAAAAATTTTAAAGTTCGAAGGCATATACTGCAACATTTAAATGTGATCGATTAAGAATAATTTGCTTTATTTATACATTGCAATAATAATAAATCAGTACATTAATGACACTTTCAAATTTTTGTTAAATAATTAGAATTGAAAATTGATTTTAAAAATATACATAACAAATTATACATGACATAAAAACGCACTATCCTGCAATTTTTTTTTTTTTTTAAAAAAGTATAAATGCAACAATCATACAATCGCACACCCATTTTGACATACATAACATATTTAAAAAAAATTCTGTTCAAAATACAACAAAAATAATCAATTCCAATTTTTCTGATGCAGAAAGTCAACAAAATACGTACCACAAATTAGCATTATCTATATCTTCAAATTTCTCATCAAGTTTTACGTCGGCATTAGTTTTAACACCCAAAAGCGCCATAACTTGTTAAAACTGTATGGCTTATGGAAATGTATTTTAGTGAACTCAAAACACAGAAATTATCATGTACAATACTTCATTGCAAGAAAAAAATATTGTTGATGTTAAAAAGAATTAAATATTTTAGATTGCTTTCCATTTAAACTCTATTTAGATTTTTTTGTGTTGTTTAGTGTTAGTCATACACATAACTGCAGTTACAGTGTTTTTTAAACGTTTTAACTGAGAATGTGGCATTACAATAGTTGAAAATCATACTTCTTAAATCATATGTTCAAAGTGAAATTCTTGAAGTAAGAGCAATCTAATAATTGAAATAATTAAATAAATTATTTAGATAATGGTTAAGTTAAAGATGATTGGTATAAATTAAAAAAATGTAACATTATATACACTATCCAAAGTTTCATTTAAACCAAAAAGGCAAAAAAAAAAAAAAAACAAAAACAAGATAAATTCTTTTGTCATCTATTCCCAATAAATATGAGAGATTAGCTTCCTGGATTTGTTAAAAATATTTAGTAATGAATCTGATGCACAGCAAATTGATCAGTTTCGAGAGCGATTAGATAGTTGTTAAAAAATTTTCGAAAATATTTTACCTTCCAACTACATTCCACTGGCTGAATACACACCAAAATGAGCTTCAAACTAATCACTGGTGAGTTTTTGAAGTTCTATAAAGCAGAACTAATTTTTAACTTCGAAGCAGATCGCGGAAAACTCTTTCGTCCTTCTTATGTGGAATTTATTCTTGTTTTTGATTAAATCAAATTTTAAAGTGGTCGTGGTCTTTGCAGTTCGAATGGTCTACAATTGAACTTATGATAAATTATCTTGAACAATTTCTGATATTTTCTCCTATAATAAACACTCTCTAAATTAAAAACTATACACATAAAGACTTAGGAATTTGAAAATTATAGTCTGTACTTCGGTAGGACTTTTTATTAACACCCCACTTTAATGTTGCACGAGGGCTGCGGATGACGGACATCATTATTTGGAACCTCCACCGAACTACAACTTCTGTACCAGAGCTGGTATTCCAATCTTCAAACTTTCCAACCATACCAATATGAGAACTGTGATCCTCGTTGGATTTAATATACAGCAGCCCTTCAACGGAGCCGGTATTAAGAGGCACCAGAACTTGAACTGAAGACTCGACAGAAGCAACAAAGGCCACGAATTTGCCTCCCTAGGTGGTCTTTCAAATTTGATTAATATATAAATTTCATGATACGAAAGTACATATTCAGAATGTAGAAAATGCATCAGCATACAAATACGTTTCATCTAAATATAAGTAATAATAATTATTAAAATGAATTCAATTAATTCATCTACTTCATCATGACAGAACTAGAACTAGATTCGTTTTCCCGATTCTATCTATCCCTGTTAATACGAATCGAATACTTGTTTCGTATAGTGAATGTTCAAATATCTAATTGTAACGTTGCGTAACATATGATTTCATAAATAAGTACTGAAATTTCTTTAAGATAATAATTTTGTGTTAAAAACAGCTTGCAAAATTCTCAAGCCATGGGTAGCCTGGTGGTTCGAGCATCGGACTCCAGACCGGAGGACTTGGGTTCGATGCCCGATGCCACCAAATACCCTCCGAATACACACGGAGCACGTGGTTGTTAAATCAGCAGGTCCGAAAATCTTGTGGGTGGTCGCATTGGAAACCAGGGGAAAAAGGGGGTGAAGAATCTTCCCCTCCTCTCAAGTTCCATGCCTAAATTGGACAGGTGGAGGTAGGTGGTATCACCATCTATCGTTCAAAAGACCAACCTGTCTCAGGCTCTGGCAACTTTCATTCCTTCCCTTCAGGAGGGACACAATGACAACAACAGCGACAAATGAAATTCTGTTTTTAAAAAATACAAGATATTATCCTTAAGCATTAACTATAAATGTACATTAATAAAACATACACTCTTTTCTACTGATCTAATTTTTTTGCAAGCATATATATATACAAATGAAACTACGCGACTACGTAATCTTCTACAAAAGATTTATATAGAAAATTATTCACACAATTGAATTTTAAAATGATTTAGTTAATTTTTTAATAGTACACAAGTAAAAATACTGCATTTTATTTAGATATATGTACATTATACAAGAAAAAAAAATCAAAAGAAGAAAAATCATTGGAAAATTTTAATTTTGACACATCATTAAGTAATTATTATAACAGAAATTATACAGGGAATTTAAATGTTAAAATTTATTTATCAGAATGATCAAGAATATAGCTACTTTATCAATATTGTTGCTTTTTCTTTCAAAATATCAAAATCAACTTACAATTCCTAACAATATCTACACAAAAAATTATGATTCAATTTTACTAAAAATGATACTCATTTTTTCTTTTCAACTGCCTTAAAATTTTTAATATGTCTTAAGAAGTAAAAGTCAACTTTATCACAAATTTTCAGACGGACCACTTGATCGGGAGATCTGCTCATGCACCTCAGTGTCCAGTGGTCACGTATACTGAGATGGGCACAGTTGGCCTTGACCTTCATGGGCAGTTGCGCCACTAGGTTTAGTTTATTAACAAAAAGTAATGAAAAATGAGATATTTATGTCTAAAAATATCTTTTATTCAGAGAAATATAAATAATTATAGTTTAACCAATAGTTAAAACAGAAAATGTCTATGAGTTTGTTAATGAATTTTTATTTAAACAGAAAATATTGCTACCTAAATTTAGAACTATTTATGAATAAACAAATGAAACGCTGGTTATGAATAAATATGATAAAAAAATAAGAAAAAAATACCAAACAAAAACGAATATTGTTTCTGATGTAAGATATGTATTAGAAAAAAGTTTAAGATATGATATGATATAAATAATAAGTAGAAATAGTTAAAGCACAGGACATTGACCCCCTATGTCAAGAAAAATTCTTCGTAAATTAATGCATTATACGTGTTGATATTGATATTTATTCTAGAAAAATTTGTTTCCTGCTTGTCAAGGAAATTTTTTGAAATTGTATACTAAATATATGTCAATAATTAATTGAAATTTAGTATAAATAATAAATGATTATTTTGGAAGACCTTTTAATTCTTTTTTAATCTCATTTTCCGACCAAGGAGACAAGAAGAAAAAAATTTTTTTTTGAAACAGTTGAATTCGATTTTTTATATTCAGTTAAAAAAAAGCTCTATCGTAAACAATTTTACCATGAAAAATCCTTTGTAATTTAAATGATATTATTTTTAAATTTTACATTCCTCTCATATTTTGAATCCTATCAATTTGTTTTTTAGTCTGATTAATTTCTACACCTTAATCTTCACGAAGTTAGTCAGTCATATTTGTAGAAAATCATTCTTTATTTGTTCTAAAATTATCAGTGAAAACAAAGAGAGAGAGAGAGAGAAAACGTTGCAAAACTTTGTACATTATAATTGAAAAGTAACTGATTATTTTCATTAACATTCGCTTTTTTGCAATACTGATGGGAACGAAAATCAAGCAGTTTTAAATATTCTCATAATGCTAAAATGCTTTGATAAAGCAGAGGCAAAACTTCTAAAACACTCCCTTAAAATTCTGTAAATAAATTTTATTTTTAAAAGGGGGAATTATGATCCGCAATGTCTGTTTACATGAATACCGACTAAGCAGAAAAGAAAACTTACATGTTACTTGGGTGCCCTTGATTCAGATCCAAGAACTGAACAGAATCAAATCTATATGATTATTATGATTAGAAAAATGGCAATGGTGGAAAATGCCTGTTGCTGATACATACGTAGATTTAACTTGGATATGGCGGAAATATCTCAGACTTCAGCCTACTTTTTAATAGATAAGGATAGTTCCCAAGAATGAAGGAAAACAAAATTTACATTGACTGATTAATCCAGTGCTTCTCAAACTTTCAATGCGACCCAATAATCATAATTTTCATCGAGCCCCCCTAGATACAATAACAATGTATTGAATTAAATAATACTATACTTTGACGCATAGCATACAACACGACTTTTACCTCTTAAGGTATCCGACTACGTTCGGAACTGTGATTTTTCCAAAGCGTATAAATGGATAATATTTATGATATTTAGTGTCACTTAGATTAGAAAATGTATATAATATTATTTTAAGAGTACTATTACAATAAAAAATTATTTAAGTACAATATTTTGATAAAAAATGAACATAGAATGATCAATTTTCAAAATACTCTTCTTTTGTGAAAAATGCTTCCATTATAATGATATTTTGCCTGTATATAGCTCATATCTCTGTACAGAGGCTCAACTAGAATTTTTGAAATATATAACTATGGCATGCAGAAGTGGGTTTCGCGCGCAGGCGCAGTGAATTAAAACTGAAACTTGAACTAGTGGAAGAGAAACAAAAACTCTTGGACATTAGAGAGAGAAGAAAGAACGCGAGAGGTGCGCGAGCAGGCGTTACCTTCTGAATATCATCGTCAAACTTATCTGTAAAAATATCTACCTTTTTAATTAATTTTTGTTTAATGTTAAATAAACCATAAGAAAGAAAACGTATTGGACCCCTTGTTGTCTCCCACAAATTATTCGGCCGGGATCGATAAAATTTCGATTTTGAAAAAGTCTGGACAATGAACAACAGCGTCCGTGAAGGAGACGCTCCGCCATTTTTCGAAACTTCGTTCAACCTGTGTAGAGGTTGAATTTTTCAATATAGAGGTCGGAACAAATAACAAAATAATATGTATTTTTCAACGAACCATCGACAAATATTTTTTCGGAACAAATAACAAAATAAAAGGTGTATTTTTCAACGAACCATCGACAAATATTTTGTAGAGGTTGGAAAACCCATCGACGAAAATTCCGCCTGTGTAGAGGTTGGAACCACTCACAAACACCTGCGAAGAGGTGACAATTCGAACAATTTCAAGAACTATTTTTCATCTAACGATATAACCTGCGAAGAGGTGAAATCAGTGGAATCAACGTTTTTATTGATACATCGTACGTGCGAGCAACAAGGGAGCCAGAAAAAAAAAAAAAGGTAGGATCTTTCTAAATTTTTCTAAAATGTATAAAAACGCTCTTAAAGAGGATCTCATAAGAGTTGTTGAGGAGCTAGACGGTACTGTAAATATGACACTATAGTTAAACTAAAGACTAAAATTGAGAACAGTAGTACATTTGAAAGTGATCCAGATTTCGTTAAAACTTTAATTCAAAACTGTATAGATGAAAATCGCAAAACGAAAGAGAGGTAACTTCAGAACAAAAAATTGAGCTCGCGAAACTTCAGTTAGCAAAATTAGAAAAAGAAATCGAACTACAATTGGCTAAAAATAAAGCATTAAGTTTAAATCCTGCAGCTAAAGTCGAAGAAAAACAGTTCGAAACTAACATAGAAAATATGATAAAAAGTATAAAAACTTTATCTCTTCCTGTTCCCACCAGATCTGAAAATTTTAATCTGTTCTTCCAATCATTAGAACGCGCATTTTTAACCAAGAAAATAAATGACGAATATAAATCTGAAATTTTAATAAATCTTCTGGACGAAAGAGCTCATAACGTCTTACTGTATATTAAAGAAGAGGAATTAAATGACTATGAAAAACTAAAATCTATAGTACTCAGAGAATTCCAATTAACCCCTCGCGAGTGTTTAAACTCATTTAAAAATGCTGTAAAATCATCAGGCGAGACATACATCCAATTTGCTGCAAGATTGACGGCAAACTTCCAATATTATTGTTCGTTAAGAAAAGCCTTTGAATCTCTATGTGATCTTATAATTTCTGATAAATTATTTGAAACTTTAAATAAGGAAACTGCAACTCATATTATTCGAGAAGCAGAAGATTGGTTTAGGTCTATTGATTTAGCTAAAGAGTGTGATATTTATATTTCATCTAGAAGCGGATCACATAAAGAAATTCCTATTACTTATGGATATACCCAAGACCCCTTTAAAAATAAATCACAAAACTTTAAAACAAAGATTAAAGAGAACTATCCCCAATATCATGAAAAGAAAAATAAAAATTGCTTTATATGCGGTGATTCATCTCATTGCGCAAGAGACTGTGAGAAGCGTTTTAAACCTAAAGAATCTAATGATCACATCCACAATAAAATAAACGTGAATACTTTGAAAATCGAGAGCGAAAAACAAAATAGCGATGAATGCGCAAATCTTCAATACGTAAACATTTTTGTGGAAAATCAGCCCGTAACAGCATTGATTGATTCAGGTTGCCAGATCCCAGTTTTAAATTCCTCACTAATTAGAGTGCAAACACCTTCCGAAGAGATCATAACATTAAGTTCATGTTTTGGCGAACAGCGTATGGTAGAAGTTAAACCCATAAATATTTCTCTTAAGCAACACTCTCCTAGCTTAATGAGAACGGCAATATCACCGACCTTGACCGAAGAATTTATTATACATCCCAGTGTATATTCTGAAATAGAGAAACTAGGCCACGCAAAGAGCGATGTTTTATTAAGTGAAAGTGAATCCTCTTTGAGTGCAGATTGTGGTGTTTCTTTTCCAAATGTTTCTGTTTCAAATGTGATAGAAAACTCTAGTTATGATTTATCACATGTTAAAAACTTTAATACTAGAAATGATTCGAGTTCTCTAATTAAGGATTATAAATGTAATAAAATTAAGATTATTAAGTTAAAATTGAGTATTGTAAGAGAAAAATGTTCTGATATAGTATTGTGTAAGAAAGCCAACGGTGCCATGAAAACGAGTTCCGTGGAATTTATCTCCCGCTCACCTAACCCTTTACCTATGAAGAGTGAACATCGACGGTTTGTGTTGCTCCGAAAAATTTTTGAGCCTTGGCAGTGGAAACGAAGGAAAAAGAGAAATCGTTTTGAACAGACGTCCAGAACTCTACAGAGGAAAATATCGATGCGTTCAACCAAAGATCAACTTGTTAAAAAGACGTTCTTATGCCTGTGAAACACAATGTTTTCCTGTGGAACCTTCCGGATGTCGAAGAGGTGGCTTCACATGATGGAGAAACTGTCTAGTTCAACAAAATTATGATATGTTTAATCTCTATATATTTGTCGTATAGTCCTTGTCTGTTCCGTTTTTTTTTGTATGTTTCAGATTCTCCTCTGGTCTCCATGGAAATACCGCTGCGGACAGCGTACAGTCAGAATGGCCGTTATGGCATGCAGCCAAAACCAAGCAGTCTTTGAATTAAAACTGAAACTTGAACTAGTGGAAGAGAAACAAAAACTCTTGGACATTAGAGAGAGAAGAAAGAACGCGAGAGGTGCGCGAGCAGGCGTTACCTTCTGAATATCATCGTCAAACTTATCTGTAAAAACTTATCTACCTTTTTAATTAATTTTTGTTTAATGTTAAATAAACCATAAGAAAGAGAAACGTATTGGACCCCTTGTTGTCTCCCACATAACTTAGAAGTGGGTTTATCCAAGTGTTACGACAACAAAGGGGAGAAATTTTAAGGGAAAAAAAACGCAGATAATTATTTCAATTGGTTGTAACTCTGAAAATAATGTGAATTTTTCAAAATAATAGTTCAGACTCTCTGGAGAAGTCTTTACTTTATATAAGCAAAATAATATTATTTTAGAAGCATTTTTTTTATAAAAGGAAAACATTTTGAAAAAAGGTTATTCTAAGTTAATTTTTTGCCAAGATATTGTAATTAAATAAATTTTTTTTGACAAATTGTCCTTAAAACAATTTTATACATGTATTCTAATCTAAGTGACACTAAATATCATGAAAATTATCCATTTATGCGCTTTTTTAAAATCATGTTTTCGAACGTAGTCGGATACCTTAGGTGCCCCCAGCGTACATGAAAGACCATCTGACAGACAGACCATCTGACCGGAACATCTGCTCATGCACCTCAGGGCCCATGAGGTGCATGAGCAGACTGAGTTGGGCACAGTAGGCCTTGGCCCTCATGGGCTGTTGCACCACTGACTTAGATTAAGTATCTATATTCACTAACATATTTCTTAAAATTCAATAACATATTTAAACTCTGGCAATTAAAGAATCTTAAAAAAGCGATTTATTTCCCATCTATGGACTTGAAGAAACTTCAATAATCCAAAACAAGATTGCAATTAAGATAAACTAATATCAGACAACATATTAATTATTTTTGGTGATTATTAGCAAAGATTGTTAAGATAAACATTATTATTCCTCGAGTATTAGAAATAAGCCGAAAATATTCATAACAAAGAAATAAAAATAACGAAAAACTCTTTCTACGTCTACTCACCAATACAATCTAATCTCTTTAGTCAATTAGTATCCCTTAGTCTAAAAGATGATGTTCCAAAAGATACCAAGTAGCTAAATTTTGATATTCTTGATGCTTTTGTGAAGCTTTTGTGTATTTAATTATACGCGAGTAAACTGCTAGAGATCTACTTGCATTACAGATACAAAGCGACCTCTAAAAAAAGCCTTGAATCTGGTGTGTTAGCTTCTGTTCTTAGCCGAAGAGGATTAAAACAGTCAGAAAGCTTTAAATTTTAAGTATATTCTTGAGCCTTGAGTTGCGTACCATTAATTTCTTAGTAGAATAAACCATACCAACAGCCTTTTTCAATATTTACTTGGAGAATGAACATTAGAGGCATAGAGTCCACAGGGTATTAGGGCTTTTCTTTTTTTTTTTTGTTTCAGAGGTAATTTTGTTGCTAAATCTTCTGATAAGTAAAGCCATCCTTTGCTAAGCGAACATATACTAAAAATGCAAATTCCAGAAATGAGAGCTACTTTTTTGTGAATAGTTTTGTACTTAAATGAGAAGCAAGATATAAACGTTAAAAGGAGATTTTGTTGCTATCACTCACACACATATAACCCAGATAATCTTTCTTAAGACTGCTGCAGATTTCAAAAGTCCTCCTTATCTGTCGTAAGCAAATAATAATTTACAAATTATGAAGCCACTCTCTTAGCTTTAAAGTTATGATGGCAATCATAATAGATTGCTTTGTAAGTTCAATGAATTGCAAATTTAACAATTCCTATCAGATAAGTTCTGATAAGATAAAAGCAGTTCACATGGGAATGTTTCTTACATGTTAGTTTCCTTTAAGGGGAGGAAGGAAGTGAGGAAGTTATTATAAATTATTTCACACACACACACACACACACACACGCACACGCACACACACACACACACACACACACACACACACGCACACACACACACACACACACACACGCACACACACACACATAGTACTAGGCAAAGCATTTAGTTTTAGCGACCGCGCGGCATCTCGCAAATTTATTGAGCGTCTGTAGAATCTCTACATAGAACATCAACAAGTCTTTGCTTTTTAGCGGCGATATCAGAGTCTTGAGTAGTATTTAAAAACTCTATCCTGTACTTCATTTTTACCAGTGAAGCCAAGAATATTATTGAGGAAGTGAATAAAAATACCTTTATAGAATCTGAAAAACTTTGCATGAAATTATGGTTTTTCAATTTAATCGCTTGCCTTTTGGATATAAAAATTCCCCATTTATTTTTCAACGAGCTGTTCGATAAATTGTAAATAAAAACGAAATAAAATTTGCATGAAATTACTTTGAAGTTATAATATTTTCAGAATCAGAGTTGAAGAAGATGCAAAATATTTAGAAGAAATTTTTAAAATTTGTGAAATCGAAAATATTAGTATTCTCAAAATGTAAATTTGGTAAAGATACAATTGATTTCTTAGGATATGAAATAAAACTAGAGTCATACACTCTCCAAACAATACGAATGTCGAAATAATTAAAAAAAAAACTCTTACCCCCTAGAAAAGTACAAGATTTACAAAAACACCTTGGTAGAATTAATGTGTACTATAAATGCATTCATCAATATGCAAAATTAAGAATGCCACTAAATAATCTGCTTAAAAAGAATCAAAAATGGATTTGGACCTCAGAATGTCAACAGTCTTTTCAAAACATAGACAGCTTAACTTCAAAGTCTATATTAGTCAAATTTATCTCAAATTACTCTTGTCTCTCTTAAGGTGGACACATCGAAAACTTTTGACTCATAGATCATCAAACAAAACCCCAATGGAAGTCAGCATCCGACTGTATTCCATTCAAGGTGACTGAAAAATTACGAAATTAATGATACAATAACTGAATTAGAATGCTTATATAGCGAGGATTGATAGTTTAGATAAATTCCATTGCTATCTTCATGGATCTCATTTCATAGTTTATACCAATCATAATGCATTAGTTTGGCTTAAAAATTTTAAAAATCCCATGAGTCTACTTTTTAGATGGTCTTTAAAAGTCTCTATGTACAGAGTGTTTTTTTTTCAGGTATAGAAGTTTAAGTTGGCATTACTTTCCAAGATGGCGACCGATTTAACAGCTGTCAAGTGATTTATTCTCAGTTTGGTTTGGCAATTCATCATGAATAGACTCACGCCTGAACAACGCTTTCAAATTGTGCAATTTTATTTCGAAAATAATGGTCGATTTTCCTAAGCGAATTTTGTTTAGCGATGAAGCGCACTTTTGGTTGAATGGCTACGTCAACAAACAAAACTGCCGCATTTGGAGTGAAGCTAATCCACAAGTGTATGTCGAAACACCGTTACATCCAGAAAAACTGACTGTTTGGTGCGCTTTATGGGCTGGTGGAATCATTGGTCCGTACTTCTTCAAAACGATGAAGGCCACAACGTTACAGTCAATGGTGATGGGTATAGAGCCATGATTACTAACTTTTTCATTCCTGAATTGAACAATCATGATGTCCAGGAGCTGTGGTTCCAACAAGAAGGCGCAACATGTCACACAGCTCGTGCCACAATCGATTTATTGAAAGGCACGTTGGGTGACCGCCTAATTTCACGTTTTGGACCTGTGAATTGGCCTCCAAGATCTTGTGATTTAACACCGCTAGACTATTTTCTGTGGGGCTATGTAAAGTCATTGGTCTATGCGGATAAGCCACAAACGCTTGACCATTTGGAAGACAACATTTGTCGTGTTATTGCCGATATACGGCCACAAATGTTGGAAAAAGTCATCGAAAATTGGACGTCCAGATTGGACTACATCCGAGCCAGCCGTGGCAGTCCTATGCCAGAAATCATATTTAAAATGTAATGCCACAAGATTATCTTTCGAATAAAAAAAATTCATGTCAATCGAATAATACATCGTTGTTTTATTGCAATTTAAAGTTCTATACCTCTTAAAAAAACACCCTTTATGATTTTGATATAAAATATATGAAAGGTAGCACTATATATATATATATATAATATTAAGGTTCATATGTTGACAAGAAATCCTTATATTTATCATTTAATTAATACACCCCCACAGAACCTTTATTATAGATATCAATGAAATAATTCATTTTCAAAATTTAGAAAATATATCAGTCAATAAATGTTTTAAGAGATAGTGTTTCTGTTGTAAAAAGAAAAGGTTTAGCTAAAATAATTGTACCCAAAGCTCTACGAGTGAAATTACTGAAAACAACAAATGGAAAATTTGGTCCTCCTGGTGTGGCTACCTTGTAAAAAATATTGCCACAATATTATTGGATAAAATTATTACTGATGTAAGAAGTTATGTGAAACACTGAAACTTGTCAAATAAATAAGAAGTCACATCAGAAAAAATATGGACTGATGCAATCACTTCCCCAATGGGAAAAATCCTTTGAACTTCTGTCGATAGATATTGAAGGTGGGTTAAATTATTATAACTGCTAAAAATTAATTGCACAGTATTATTGATCATGCCACCAGGTATATTTAGTTTTTCCCATCAAAAAATGCAACAATAGATACTTATATAAATTGTTTAAGACAAATCTTTCAGAATCACATACCGGAAAAAATTTTAAGTGATAGATATACTGCGTTTATCTCTTCAAAATTTACACATTTCTCAAGACATAACAATGTAACTCAATTATTAACCACTTTCACAGATCACAAACCAATGGAAAGGTTGAACGTGTAAATCAAACCATCATTACTCGCTTAAAGTGTTAAATTAGTAACAGTTGAAGTAAAGTCCCATGGACAAACATTTTGTGGAAAAAGTAACTCATCAGTATAACCAAACTCCACGTACACTAACAGGTTTCCCTCCAACCTATTTAATGTATAGTAATTTAACTTTAGAAATTTCACTAAGAGATAATGAAATATATCCTCCCATAGAAGAAGCAAGAAAAGTTATAGCAAAAGAAAGAAACGAACATAGTATTATAAAATAAAATTAGATATGACAAAAGGATTTCAAGAAGCTGATTTCAAGGTTGGTGACTTGGTTTTCCCCTCGTGTCCCGATCAGATTTACACAAGTGTTTCAAAAGTAAGGTAATAAGAGTTCTTAAGGGTGTGCAAATTACCCGTATGAATAGTGGCGTAACGTACACCCCCGCAACCCCAGCACTGCGGGGAGGCCCAAGGCTTCTAAGGGGCTCCAAAGCTAGACTGACGCCATTAATGTAGAATTTCACAAAATTAGCTTTACATTTTTTTTAATCCAATTTTTAAGCGATTTTCAAATTGGCGATCTAACATCATTCAAAATCAAAACTTTGATCGCTTATTAGATATCTTAGATCCAATAACCAAATCAAAAAGCATTTTAATTTTCTGTAATCTCCGCGACGAAAGAGATACTTTTCTTTAGTGGGTTTTCTTTTCAAACCTAAATTACTAACAGATAAAAAGAAAGTCAGGCGGAAAATTGAATAAAATGCTAGAAAGATAAAAAAAATTCATCACTGTGCTTTTTTAGTATGCTTCATGTTAGCGGTAGGGAGAAAAAAGACATGTTATACTTTTTACTGAAGTAGCAAAGTAACTTATTGGCGTCTTTAGCTCCCCCCCACATGTATTTCATTTTCCTTTAGCGAACTCGTAAATAACGTTATGCTTTTTTCATGAAAAATAGTATTGCGATACTTGAAAACGCATAGAGAGCATTTTAAATGATTATATGGTCTAGATTTATGATTTAAAAACCCATATGCCAACAGAAATTTCCGTAGATTTATGAGTATTCAGTCAAATAAAGCATAATGAGAAATGTTTCACAAAATCGTTTTTATAACATATATATTTTTATATTCAATGCACTTCAATAGAGGGAGTGTTCCTTCGCTGTTAAAGCATTTTGATCTCACTTTTCTCTCTTGTAATATTAGAACTGTTTTTTGTAAACGGAATTAATTATTCTGATTCTTATACTGTTATTTTGTTAATAAGACAAGAAGAAACGTGGTCCTAAAATGAGTAGAGATAAAAAAAACTTTGAGTGGTTCTCAAAAACGAAAAATTCGAAAGGATAAGGAGTATAATATTAATAGCAAATATGCAAAATTGGATAACTTTTTAATATCCGCAAGTTCATCATCTTGTGTAAGTGCTAGTAGTAGTAATGCCAGGGAACTTGATGAACAAATCCTGGAAGTGAAAGTTAATCCACAAGGAAAAAACACAGTTTCGGACACTTCAACTAATAAGGAGTAAAGAAAAGGAGTCGGAAAATGAAAACGAAGAAACAAAATTGATTAGAAATGATTTTGCGCATTATGTAGGTACGCCCATAGATGCAGATTTAAGGGAACAAATTTTAAAATTGAGCCCATACTAACCAGAAGGTAATTTCCAAAAAGATGCCAAGGGGGAAGGAGCTTTTCATCATCTTTTTATAGTTTCATATCCAAGGCAGGACAAAAGATCGGAAGGAAATGACTGTGCTATTCAACACAACTTCATGTTGCTTACTGTCAGGTACGTTGGCTTTTCGCTGATAGAACAAATATGTATTTTAAAGAAGCCTGGTGTAAAGGTGTGAATGCCTGACAAGGAATATCAAAAAAAAAAAAAAAATTAAAGAGCATGTAAATTCTATAATTCATATCCAAGCATGTCGCACATATGACATCTGGAAACAAAATAAAACGGTGGATTCATTATCGAAATGCAATTTTAAAGAAGTTGTTAATAAGGTTAGCCAAATTTTACGAAGAATCGTAGATGTTACAATGACTCTAGCGATGTGCAATCTTCCTTTTCGGGGACATCAAGAAACTCGAGAATCGACTCAAATCGGAAATTTTTTTTGAATATAATAGACCTCTTGGCTAAATATGACCTTCTTCTCAATGTTCATTTGTCAGAAAAAAGAATTCAAAAATATCTTAGCCCAAAAATTCAAAATGAACTTATTGCTATTATAGGCTCTAGAATAAAAGAAAATACTGTTAAAAATATAAAGAAATGTTCTTTTTTCTCTATTATTCTGGGCACGACACAGGATATTTCAAAAGAAGACCAATTAAGTATTTCAATAAGGTATGTAACAACTTATGTTAATGCTATAATGAGCCAGATAATATCAGAATTAACGAAACGTTCTTAGGCTTTATTGAGGCGGCAAATCAGACTGCAAAAAGTTTGGAAAGTGATGTGTTAAATTTTCTAAATACACTGAACATTAATTTGGCGAAGTGTCGAGGACAGGGATATGATGGGGCAGCCAACATGAGTGGAGTGCGCGTGTGTGGGGGGGATTACAGAAATTAATTAAGGACAAACAATCAAGAGCAAATTACGTTCACTGTTCAACACACAACCTCAATCTTGTTCTAAACGATGCATGTAATAACGTGCCTCATGTAAGACAATTTTATGACTTTTGTCAAAAAATTTACACATTTTTTGGGCTCAGCGTTAAAAGGTTGAGTGATCTGAAAATTGTGCAGAAAAACGAGAACATTCAGCAGATTATTAAATCATTATGCACGATAAGGTGGTCACCTCGATTTGACTCTGTAATATCAATTCGCTACAGTTACATTTCGATTTTAAAAGTACTTTCAAATATTTTACTAACCAGTACTAAACAAGACGAGAAACAGGAAGCTTTAGCGATTAAAAAACATATGGAAAAGTTTCAATTTGTTTTTTTGCAAATTTTCCAATGTCAAATTTTACAAAGCATAAATTTAACTTCAAAATCATTACAATAACCGAAAATAGATTTGGAAAACGCTAAGACCATATTAAATTCTAGCTTAAAGTCTATCGAGAATCTTCGTAACAATTTTGCTAATATAAAGGAAGAAGCTATTGGTTTGGCTAAAAAATGGGGTATCACCCCGGAGTTTGAAAAAAGGAGACAGAAAAGTTAGACAGTTTTTCGATGATTTCAATGCTGATGAAAAACTGCAAGGCAGAGAACGATTGTTTAATGTTGGTGTTATTACAACTCAATTAAAAAATCGCTTTGAGAGTATGAATGGCATTTACAAATCATTCAGTTTTCTTTCTCCCTAAAATATTGTAAGCACTACAAATTATCTCTTATATAATGAAGCCAGTAATCTTCAAAAAATATAGCCTCGACCTATCTAGTGAATTTCCAAATCAAATTATGTCTCTAAAAGTAGTTTTTAGTAAAGATTTAATTAAGCTAAATTCGATAAAAGATTTAGGTAATTTTTTGATGATTCAAAATAAGTTTGCTGCGCCAAGTTTACCAGATGTATGTATTGCAGTTTTATTTTTTTTGACTCTTCCAGTTACTTCTGCAATGGCGGAAAGGTCATTTTCTAAATTAAAATTAATAAAAAATTATCTACGTTGTACGATGTCCGAAGAGAGGCTCTCCTATTTGTCTTTGATAAGTATTGAACAATAAGAAGCAAGAAAAATTGAATTGGACGAATTAATAGCCGTTTTTGCTAAGAAAAATGTGAGACGTCAATCATTTTTTTTTGTGATTTACTTCTTGAGTGTAGTGCTGTATATTAGCTAGTAGTATGTGTCACGAACAACCCAAAGAATCTTGACGTTGCGATTGGTCGGCTTTGAGAAAATATCTCCGAAGCACTTGTGGCTGCTTCAAAATCCAAATTTAAAACCACGCCTATTAAATTACCTCCAGATATTCGCTCCAAAATTCGCCACAGAAATAGGGTACGGAGATTTTGGAAAGATCTAGAGATCCTGCTCTTAAAAATGAACTCCGTACTATCAGCAACGAGATCGCCAGTGATATCAGACACCTCTCCCGTGCAAGATGGGAGAAAACAATTGAGGAGCTATCTCCCGAAACAGGTACTCTTTGGAGGCGTAGCTCCTTTCTCAAAAAGCCTTTTCATCACATTTCCCCCTAAAGGGCGCTGTCGGCATTATCGCAGTTGCCCCGATTGAAAAGGCCGGGGTAATTGCTGACAGCCTTCAAAAACAATTTGAACCAAATACTGATGTGGAGAATCCTAGATTCTCTGCACATATACAAAAGAAGGTCCAAAGATTCATTGATTCCCCTACCTGTATGGATCTGGAAAAAACATCTCCCTCTGAAATACAGGGATTCATTAAAAATCTCAAACCAAACAAATCTCCTGGTATTGATCTCATCACAAATCGTATCCTTCAAAATCTTCCCACTAAATTTATCATTTTCATTGCTTTGCTTTTCAACATGCTTTTGGAAAATTGCTACTTCCCTAAAAGTTGGAGGATGGCCGTGGAGATCCCCACTCTTAACCCAATTCTGATGACTCTAATCCTCAAAATTATCGTCCAATCTCACTACTTAGTAGCTTGAGTAAAGCATACGAATTCGTGATATTGAACCGCCTGAACCAACACTGCTTAGCGAGGAATATTATTATTCCAGAACAGCATGGCTTTGTAACTAAGTGCTCTACAGTAACCCAGTTGTTCAGAGTCACTGAATTGGTTCACACAGGCTTCCAAAACCATCAGGCCACGGGTATGCTATTTGTGGACATAGCCAAAGTCTTTGACAAAATTTGGCATGATGGCTTAATATCCAAGATGATGAGACTTGGATTTTCGGACCAAATCCTAAAAATTATTCACTCATACCTTAACTCGAGAGAGTTTAGAGTTAGAGTCGAAAACTGCCTCTCCAGCCCTCGTCCAGTAAAAAGTGGAATTCCTCAAGAAAGTTTGCTTGGACCAAGACTTTTTAACCTATATATTAACGACATTCCGAAGGCTGACAATGTTCATTTAGCTATGTATGCGGATGACACTGCTATCATTAGTCAACACACTTATAATTTCAAAATTATTGTAAGATTACAAAATTACATCACAAGGCTTCAGCTCTGGCTCGTTGCTTGGAAAATCAAAGTTAATGCATCAACTCTTTACGAAACAAAGGTGTACAGGAAACTTACCCAATATCTACAATTTTAACCAACCCGTCCCCTGGGTTACTGAGTTTAAGTACCTAGGGTTCATT
Organism: Trichonephila clavipes; assembly: GCA_019973935.1. NCBI lineage: Eukaryota > Metazoa > Arthropoda > Arachnida > Araneae > Nephilidae > Trichonephila > Trichonephila clavipes. Next base: position 883,627 of record BMAU01005279.1, read on the forward strand.
CTCGACGCAAAATTGAACTTCTCCCCCTACATCCGTGCTGCACTTCAAAAAGCGGCAGGAATGAGCCAAACGCTCAATTGCTTAATTTCTCGAAAGTGTAAACTCCCAATCAGAATCAAGGTTTTGCTCTATAAATTATTTCTCCGACTAATTTTATTATATGCATCTCCCATCTGGGCTTCTTCTACAGTTACTCACTTGAAAACACATGGCACGTTTTTCAAAATAAATACCTTCGAAAAATTACTAATGCTCCCTGGTTTGTCAGAAACGAAATCTTGCACAAAGATCTCAAAATTGATCCAATTCTTGATTTCATTAAAAGTCAGTCCAAAAAGTTTTTTGACAGATTACTTCAAATTCCTAACCAATCTATCCGAGTCATCCCTGCCTATGATAACTCTGTCCCAAGCTCTGCAAAAAGACCTAGAGCTGCTCTTCACCACGTATATCAGCATTTTCCAGTCCTTAAAAGACTTCGGAGATTCTGAATATAGTAACTCTTTTCAATTAAAAAAAATTTGTCTAATTTTAACTTTTGTCATTTTGTGTGTGCAAGATTTCATCTTCATTAAATTACTTCGACTTAAACCCACATTCTTTTGAATCGGTCTTGCGTGGTAGTTTAATTCCATGTTAATTATTCTCCTTTTCCACATCTTGTGTGGATCATCTTTTATTTTACTCATTTTTCAGCAGATGGCATCACATTATGGACACTTTCTGTGTCAACGCCTTCTCTTTTCGTTCGCTGTTCAGCGACACTCCCGTCATCACTACACGATTCAGCAGTGTTTATCGTTCCCCTTTATTTTAACATCATGTACCTCGAGCACCACGGCATTAATTGCTTTTATTCTCCATATCATCTTTTTTTATCTTCCAAATTCCGTGTCTACTTTCTGATTTCGTTTCGTTAAGGACGAATTAGAGAAGATCACAGATTTCTACCACCTCCCTCTGGGATGGTGACTCATTAAATATGTTCCATACTTGCCAATTGAATTATTTCTCGCTCTCTCACTGGTAGTATGTATCAGCTACTGGTGAGAAGTTTTCTTTTAGAACGGCTCTGAGCTGTTGTAAATAATTTTGATAGTATCTTTTAAATTTTATGGAACTTTCAATTAATTATTCTCTTTTTTCTTATTAATTATGATGAGAGGGTAATACTGTTTTTTTTGGTAAGGTACCTCGTATTTTGAAGCCGTGGGCCGTGGTGACAACCCAACGAAATAGTTACTTTTGTAGTTCAACCTGAGTGGTATTGTGAGCGCATTCTTTTTTTGTGCCCATGCTTTCTTATTAGTAACAGTAGTTGTGTCTTTGACTTTTTGACAATTTATGCTAGAATTTTATCGACTTTAAGGTCAAGCTCATCCCAGGATTCATAAACAAAGAATTTGGTAAGTGATACCTTTTTCTATCATAAGGATCTGAAATCGAAAATAATATTTTACAGTGTTTGTGTTTTTCTTAGTGTATCGCTTTTATTTAAGTTACCAGGTTATCAGTCGACTGTTGTTAGATTTTCCATTTTTTAAATACTATAATACTCTCTAATGTTAAATGTTATTTACTTTGTTTACTTACACACAGGTTGATTTTATATTCAGTTATAAGTTTAATATTTAAATATTTTTACGTGATGTGTAAAGGTACATTATGTTATGGTTTTGCAATTCTTTGTATATATATATATCCTGCTTGGGGCCCAAGATCTGACCTTGCGGGGGGGCAATTATTTTCCGTTACGTCACTGCGTATGAATAAACGACCCTCTGAAGACAACGAAGACGATCGCAGTATTCCAACTTAACCGGTAGATGGTGCAGATTCTTCAGTGATATGACTAAATCGAAGAATGTGGCTGTGTTGACTAAAACAAAATCTGTGATTGACATAAGTGTGATACGGTGCATGCTTTTAACCCTTAACGGTCGGGTAACTTTGAAGAAAACGGTCCTAAAAGTGCCTACTTTTTTATTCAAGAAAATTATATAAAACTGTATGTGTGTTCAGTGTATGTAATTTTTAAATTTTGGATAAATTTCTAGCTTGAAATACAAAAAAAATTAAAATGTTAGAAAAGCCAACATTTAGGCGTGTTATGACTGAATGTTGGTTTTCCGGAAAAGAGAAAAAATTAAAAAACATGTTTTAAACATTAATGGATATTTTTTTTACACTTATGCATAATGTAAAAACGCACTAATAATATTTTTTGCGAGATAAATTTCAAAGCATGAGATGAAAAAAAGCCAACATCACACATAACAATACAGATTCATCAACACTACTCTCAGATTCACTCAATTTTTTCAGAATCACTCTCAGATCCATTTGTACTTAGAGTAGAATCCGATTTACTTCTTGACTAACTCCATAATGAATACAACATAATATATATGTGGGAAATATCCACATGAACGTTCTTTGAGTGCGCTGACAGTGCAGCCACCAGGAGTTAACGAAGGAGAGGGGATTCAGCGAGCGGACGCTAGACGCGGAGGTCGATGATCCGGGGCTGAAGAAAGAGCGACGAGAACGGTGGCCGAGTAGGGATCCACCACCCCGTTGTTCACAAGAGAGACGCGTAGGTCACTCTCAACATTATCGTGAAGATTAAGTGTCATTAACTGCATTAGAACTGTCGTTAAGAACCAGAGGTGTTTGATTGAATTGTAAATATTTTATTATATGTGTTAAACGTCTGTGGTAGTGATTAGAACTGTGTATTTTGTCCAGCATCAAACGTTAGTTTAGCAAAAACGAGTGTGATCATTGAACACCCCTAGAACTGTACCATAATCCTCCCCCACACAAGGTTTTTTTTTTAGAGGTATAGAACTTTAAATTGCAATAAAACAACGATGTATTATTCGATTGACATGAATTTTTTTTTTTTATTCGAAAGATAATCTTGTGGCATTACATTTTAAATATGATTTCTGGCATAGGACGACCACGGCTGGCTCGGATGTAGTCCAATCTGGACGTCCAATTTTCGATGACTTTTTCCAACATTTGTGGCCGTATATCGGCAATACCACGGCGAATGTTGTCTTTCAAATGGTCAAGCGTTTGTGGCTTATCCGCATAGACCAATGACTTTACATAGCCCCACAGAAAATAGTCTAGCGGTGTTAAATCACAAGATCTTGGAGGCCAATTCACAGGTCCAAAACGTGAAATTAGGCGGTCACCAAACGTGTCTTTCAATAAATCGATTGTGGCACGAGCTGTGTGACATGTTGCGCCGTCTTGTTAGAACCACAGCTCCTGGACATCATGATTGTTCAATTCAGGAATGAAAAAGTTAGTAATCATGGCTCTATACCCATCACCATTGACTGTAACGTTGTGGCCTTCATCGTTTTGAAGAAGTACGGACCAATGATTCCACCAGCCCATAAAGCGCACCAAACAGTCAGTTTTTCTGGATGTAACGGTGTTTCGACATACACTTGTGGATTAGCTTCACTCCAAATGCGGCAATTTTGTTTTTTGACGTAACCATTGAACCAGAAGTGCGCTTCATCGCTAAACAAAATTCGCTTATGAAAATCGGGAACAACGGCAATCTCGTTTTGGGCCCATTCGACGAATCTACGCCTTGCTTGATGATCGTTTTGATGAATTGCCAAACCAAACTGAGAATAAATCACTTGACAGCTGTTAAATCGGTCGCCATCTTGGAAAGTAATTCCAGCTTAAACTTCTATACCTGAAAAAAAAACACTCTTTATATATATATCTTTATGTATAAAAATTACGTGTCATGACCTTTGTCCTGTATGGACTCCGAAACTACACAACCGATCATAATATAACTACATTTTGTGTGTCATTTCATCAAACTTAAAATATAGGATAGTTTTTATTTCAAAATGACGTAATAATTTTTTTATTGCCCTAAATGTGAAGAATTCGTGAAACGGGATATTTCACAAAATGTCGCAATGGGCGTGTGTCTGCGAAAGCGGATTTTGCTGACCAAAATGCATGAAAAGTGGGTGTCCAGCGTATTTCAGATCATGGAATCAGATTTTCGAATCAGTTCTCAAAAATATCTGTATTTTGGCCGGATAATGCCGGTTGACCTTATTTTAGACATACCGTGGCAGGGGCTTTCCTTAAACGTTTTGGAGCCCGAAAACTTGGCCTCTGACGTCTTTCGAGATAGGCAATCCGAATATGATATCCGATCGGAGAAATTGCCGTAAACTTTGCCGGACAATTACGGAAGATCGTATGTTACGCAAACTGTAGCAGGAGCGTACCCTAAAAGTCTTAGAGCGGGAAAAGTGTGCATCGGGTGTATTTCGGGATTGTGAACGAGAATCTAATTTTAGAAATTACCGTAAATTTGCCGGATAATACCGGACGACCGTCTATAACGCGAACCGTGGCAGGAGCTTACCCTAAAAGTTTTAGAGAGGAAAGAGTGCATTTCTGCTGTATTTCAGGATGGCAAACAAGAATCTGAAATCGAATTTTAGAAATTCCTGTAACTTGTCGGATAATGCCGACGACCATATTTTAGACACATTCTGGCAAGGGCTTACCTTTAAAGCTTTGGAGCGTGAAAACTTGATCCCTGGCGCATTTTTAGATGGGCAATCTGAATCCGATATGAGAAATTGTCGCAACTTTGCCGGATAATGCAGGATGACGGTATTTAGACACACTCTGGCAAAGGCATTTTAAAAGCCTTGGAGTGCCAAAGCCTGATCCCTGGCGTATTTTGACACGGTCAATCGGAATCTAATATCCAATATGAGAAATTGTCGTAACTTTTCTGGATAATTCTGGATGACTGTTTATTACACGGACCGTAACTGGAGCTTTCCTCAGAAATCTTGGAGCGTGAAAAGTACTTTTCTGGTCATTTTCGGGATGGTGAACGAGAATCCGAAATTGGATATTAGAAATTCCCGTAACTTTGAGAATAATGTCGGATGACCCTAATGCTCCTTTCTAGCGACTTGAACTTGCGCGCTCAGAGGAGCCGAAAGTAGTCCCCGGTTGCGTCTAGGGTTGGGAAATTAGAATATGAAATCAGATTTCAGAAACTCCCATACATTTGCAGGATATTGCCGAAACTAGGTAGAAGAGCTAGGTTCGAGTATCGGTTATGCATTTTCATTCCCTCTAGCGGCTAACTTTGCACGCGCTAAGGCACCAAAATTCAGTCCCGTGTGTGTTTCGGAGCGTGGAAGGGGAATCTGAAATCGGATTTTAGGAGTTCCGGTAACTTCACCGAATAATGCCGGACGACCGTAATATGCGCGGACAGCAGTGTCAGTCTTACTTGCAGGCGTAGGGAAGAAAGAAGTGGATCCTTGACGTATTTTGAGAAAGCAGATCCGAATATTCAATCCAATTCGAGAAATTCCCGTTAGTATGTCAAATAATGCGACTGCATTTTAAGCGAACCGTGGCAGGAGCATGTCTTAAAATTCTTGGGGTGAGAAGTACTTTCCTGGTGTTTTTCTGGGTGGTGAAAAAGAATTTAGAATCGGAATTTAGAAACTCCCGTTGTTAAGGTTATAGTTGGCGCTGTTTTAGCAGCGGCGTTGTGTAAGTGTAACGCCGAGAAGGCGGGGAGTTGTGAGTAAGACGTGAGAGAGAGGAGCGTTAGAGAGAGAGAGTTTAAGTAGAGTATTTCTGAGGCTTTGTGAGAGTTAAGTAGTGCATAAGGTGCAATATATATAGTAATGAATAAGGTGCGATATATATAGTTAGTAATGAAAAGGTGCGATATATATAGTTAGTAATGAAAAGGTGCGATATATATAGTTAGTAATGAATAAGGTGGGAGTAACTAGAAGTTGTAAATAAAGTTATTTGTTATTAGAGTGGTAGTGTTAATTGTAGTTAGTAGCGTAATTCAGTGCACCGTAACTTTGCCGGACGATAGTACTGCCCGTCCCTTCAGGGACGTAACTTGCAGGATCACAGGCGTCAAAAGTGGGCACCAGGTGCATCTCGGGATGGGGAACGAGAGCCTGGATTCCGGATTTAAGAAACTCCCTTAATTTTTCTGAATATTTCCGGAATAAAGATAAAAAATGGCTTTGCGTTAGAGTACCTCGTCCGTGTTTTTATTCCATATAGCTACTAAATTTTCAGGTGCAGCCTTGCGAAAATACGACCAAAGGAAAATTGCATTCGCAATTGTATCTTCAGGCATTGCTGCCACTTTGTTAAATGGTGAACAAACTGCACATGCAGTATTCCAGCTGCCATTAGACATTAAAAATTGCTAAAAATCTACACTATTAACTTCACTTATAATATCAAATCTTCGCCCATTGTTACTAACAACTTCGTAAATAATTCATGCATTATACTATACTCAAATAAGAGATGAATAAAATGCAAAATTAAAAAATTATGTTGTTTTATGCTTAATTTCAACTCTCTAAAATTGTAAGCAAAATTTAATTTGACTGCATTGAATAGCTTAGGATATTAAATTAATGTGTTAAAACAAATCCGCAGCAACGCGCGGCCGGGTCAGCTAGTATATATATGTATATATATATATATATATATATATATATATATATATATATATATATATATATATATATATATAATATTATCATCACAGAATGCAACCCACGTGTATTCACGAAAAGCGGAGAACTAAGTAACTGAGCTAATGTTACAAAAGTATATCGCTGATATATGTTTGATTGTGCTAACATCTAGTTCAAAATAAAATAACTATCTATAAACACGTTACTAATAATCTGGTATTGCCATCTGGTGATAAATAAACATGATTCCGGGCATAAGAAACAGATAGTTTTCATCTTTTTAGCGCGTTACTTTTGAATACTCCGGCCCGAAAATATCACGAGCACGATAAATAGAGAGGGAAATTTCACCGCGTGATTTTGACGGGAGTGAGAAGCAAAGGGCTGAAAAAAAAATTCTTCATCGGAAATTCACCTTGTAAGGCAGGTGCCCGTGGGGTCTGCCCTGCTTCTATATTATCCTCGCGACCTAGAGATGTGGGAGTGAATGAAGAACCAGACACGTTGCCATAAATTTTATATCTCTTTATTACGATCTTAACTTAAACAATATACAATTATAATATTAATATTCAAACCAACTGAATCTGAGGTGAAGAGACACACAGTACGTATTACAAAATAATCGCGTAACTGACCACTATGTCTAACTTTATCGACTAATCCTAATCTCAATAAATACACAGATCTTAGTAGTTTAATTAGATGGTCTTAACGCTCTATAGTGGGTAAGCAGAAATTCGCTTGAATCCTAACTGACATCGCCTTGACTCGTGTGCAATGGTATCCACCTCTAACTTGAACGCACTGGCATGGATAGATTAAATCCTGGATGCGGGATTTCCTCTCACTTAAGTTTTAACACTTGTAATCACAGACCTCGCATATTCACTTCCCGTAGCCACCGCGCGTACACAAAACTTCTACTATTTTCTACCAAAGAAACCCAAAAGGAGTTTTAGTGGAAATTGCGATTAGCCTGTCACAACCTGCAGTTAGTAGAAGTGTTCGGTACAAATGTTATGTCACGAAGGCAGGCGTGGTTTTGGTGTATGGAATTTGACAAAGGCAGAACCAGATGCGAGAAATGGAAAGCGGAATTGGTGGTGGACAATCATCCTTACATTTCGTACCTCGGACCCCATGTGATTTTCATCTCTCCAGACCTTTAAAGAAACATTTGGGAGGTCAGCATTTCAGAATCAATGTTGGGAGGTGGTTGCACAACCTTGCCACTGATTAGTACGATGAGGGATAGATATACCGATATAAATGCCTTTTAAATCTCCAAGAAGCATTTAATACTCATTTAATTTGTTTAGCCGAAGAAGGCTTTCGTACATTTAACTTACGATTGAGTGAACTTTATTTTCGTATATTTCTTATTTGTTTGTTTTCTTTTCAACTGATGAACTTAATTTTTTCGATGTCCCACTCAAAAACCATTAAGAAACATCTTTATATATTCTGCCCACCTATCATTTCGTTTTTCCGTCATTTAATTCTTCTAACTTCTCAGTGAAATATTCTTAAATATTCACTTTCCAGGATATGCAAACATCTATTTCACCTTCCTTGTCAAACGAATAAATTTAATGCTTTTGTTGAGTCCATTAAAATAATTTCATTTTCACAAGTACTTATATACCTACCTCTTAGTAAAACTAGTACTACATTCAATTTCAAAATTTGAGGAAAAAAACAACTTTTTTATTAAAGACTTTACACAAACAAACACTTGGAAAAAGTAATACAGGAAATACAGAGTGTTTTTTTCCAGGTATAGAAGTTTAAGTTGGCATTACTTTCCAAGATGGCGACCGATTTAATAGCTGTCAAGTGATTTATTCTCAGTTTGGTTTGGCAATTCATCATGAATAGACTCACGCCTGAACAACGCTTTCAAATTGTGCAATTTTATTTCGAAAATAATGGTCGATTTTCATAAGCGAATTTTGTTTAGCGATGAAGCGCACTTCTGGTTGAATGGCTACGTCAACAAACAAAACTGCCGCATTTGGAGTGAAGCTAATCCACAAGTGTATGTCGAAACACCGTTACATCCAGAAAAACTGACTGTTTGGTGCGCTTTATGGGCTGGTGGAATCCTTCTTCAAAAACGATGAAGGCCACAACGTTACAGTCAATGGTGATCGGTATAGAGCCATGTTTACTAACTTTTTAATTCCTGAATTGAACAATCATGATGTCCAGGAGCTGTGGTTCCAGCAAGAAGGCGCAACATGTCACACAGCTCGTGCCACAATCGATTTATTGAAAGACACGTTTGGTGACCGCCTAATTTCTCGTTTTGGACCTGTGAATTGGCCTCCAATATCTTGTGATTTAACACCGCTAGACTATTTTTTGTGGGGCTATGTAAAGTCATTGGTCTATTCGGATAAGCCACAAACGCTTGACCATTTGGAAGACAACATTCGCCGTGTTATTTCCGATATACGGCCACAAATGTTGGAAAAAGTCATCGAAAATTGGACGTCCAGATTGGACTACATCCGAGCCAGCCGTGGCAGTCCTATGCCAGAAATCATATTTAAAATGTAATGACACAAGATTATCTTTCGAATAAAAAAAGATTCATGTCGATCGAATAATACATCGTTGTTTTATTGCAATTTAAAGTTCTATACCTCTCAAAAACACCCTTTATAAGTCAAGTAATTTATTCGGTTTATTGTTGGGCAGTCGTAGTTTCTTCCGCTTCCCACTTCATCAACAAACCTTTCGATGAAATAATCTGAAAACATCCAGCAAACGAAGGGAAAAGCTACGAAAGACTAGGTACATAAAATCCACGGCCGGCGCCCTGGCTGGCTGAATCTGACCACCTCATACTCTGTCCGGTCACGTAGGACACATTATTTTCTCAGCCAATCCAGCGTCCATTAGCAAAAAGACATCTTCCATTGCTATGAGACTAAATTTGGTAAAGCGATGGGTACCCTCACTCAATAACAGCGACCTAGTGTCACCTATCACGTGGTTTCGACCACAGTCCTCCACCAACACTCTTTTTTACTCCTCTTTTATTTTATTATTATTTCGAGCATTTTGTCAGCGTTTCCTCCCTTCATTTTATCTCTTGTCATGCTGCCAACGAAGCGTCATTTCCCTGGATCAACTGATTTCCCACCTCTCTACTTCCAGGCAAGAAAATAAAGCACTCATGTAGAAAAAGGTGTTCGCCCATCCGGTATAGTGGTTAGCGACGCTGACTGCTGTGCCGTAGGGACTGGGTTCGAATACCGGAGAAGACATGGATGTTTGTAAATGTATAGTGCCTGCGTGGCATGGGGGTACTTTAAATAGCCATTGAGCCGCAAGTCCTCTCGTGAGGTTGGTGGAAGGAGAAGAGAGGTGGGAGACCTCTGACCTCCCCCAGAGTGTTCTCCCTCTAAATTGGGGGGGAGTAACCGAGCCAAATCGTACTGTCACCTGTATGGTGCTCAAAGCTACGGCTAACGACAGGCGTCACTTAGCCCTTTGCCATGTAGAATTTCGTGGGCCCTCGATCTAGCCTTTGCCGATCAGGTGGCATTGATCACAACAGAAAAAGGCTGCTGTAGATGCATCTGGAGATTCAGTTTTAAGGAGCGTCATTTGCGAATGAAGTACGTTGAGTGGGTATTGCAATAAAACACAGTTCCTAAAAACTTACTTTTGTTTATTTCAAAAGTATTATGATTTTTTTTCTTAAATGAGAAATTATTTTGAAATCTTAAGCATTGACGTGGAGATAGCCAATATATCTGAATCACGTGGATTCAGATTTTAAGGAACATCTAACGAATGATGTAGGCCAGAGACTCATATAATAATGCATACTTTATGTAAATTTATTTCTTGTTATACATAACTATAGATGTAAGTATGACTATATAGATGTGTATTATTTCTTACGTATGACTTTCTTGTTATATATAACAATAGATGTATTATTTCTTATGTATGACTTTCTTGTTATATATAACAATAGATGTATTATTTCTTATATATGACTTTTTTGTTATATATAACTATAGATGTATTATTTCTTATATATGACTTATTATATGTAACTATAGATGCATTATTTCGCCGCTTTTTTTAAGAAAAAAAATTCTTGTGTTAAGAGAAACCGTCTTAGATAAACTAGGTGGCCGCAGTAGCCTAGTGGTCAAGGTATCGGATCGTGGCTGCCACTTGTCACGAGTTCTAGCCCAGTACCACTAAAAACCCGCCGTGTAGGGGAGCGATGCACGTTAAATATATCAAGAGCTCAAACGTCATCCCTTTGGTGTGGTGTGGTAGTTAAGAGAGGGGGTGCCAGTTCAGGTGTCAACCCCGTCATTTGACCATGGCTCAAAATTACGAGGATGTCGCCCAAAGCCTTCATGTAGCTGAGCATTGCGACGTTAATATTCATTCACTTACTAACTTAGATAAACTAGATGAATTTAGGCATCAAAGGTAATGACAAATTTATAACATTTATGAGAGATAGAGAACAACTCATGTCAATAATACGCACTTTGTGTAAATGTTTTGATGTTTAAGTTGGCTACGATAGCCAAGTGGTTATGATCAAGGATTCATGGCCGGAGTTTCGTGGGTTTGAGTCCTGGGCCACTAAAGACCGGCCGCGTAGAGGAGACCGATATATGTTAAATTTGTTAAGGCTCAATGGCCTCCCGTTGGTGTGATAGTTAGGAGAGGGAGGTCACCGCTCAACTGTCATCCTCGTCACTTGACAGAGGCTCAAAATCACGAGATCTGTCATCACTATCCCTCGCGTTGCTTTATAGGGGGATTTTTAATAAAACTCTCACTCCATGTTTAAGTTATTTTCTCTTGGAAAAAATAATATCTGATAACTTAAAACACCCAAATAAAAAAAGAGTCATCCATGGTCAATAGAAAAGTTTAGGAGGGGTATTTGTAATTTACCATCTAAATCGGCTAATTATACTGTAGAAAATGCTATTTATGTCCAAGTGTTTTTGTGTGTCCACTACTATTTAAATATTTATTTTTAAAAATATTTTAAAAAATGTACAGAAGCAATAAGAAATATGAAGCAGAAACTGTTTTTATAGACAATCAGAGAGGTTTTTCATTTTTTTAAATGAGACATGTGACGGGCTCATCGCGATTTCCACTAAAACTCCCTTTGGGTTCCTTTGGGGCCAGAATGACACTTCTTTCCAACCAACTCAAGAAACGAAACGTTAAATATGCCAATTAAGAATCTTATAAATAGTAGAAGTTTTGCGTACTCGCGGTAGCTATGGGAAGTGAATATACGAGCTCTATGATTACAAGTGTTAAAACTTAAGTGAGAGGAAATCTCGCAACCGGGATTTAATCTATCCGTGTTAGTGCGTTCAAGTTAGAGGTGGATACCATTCCACAAGAGTTAAGGCGACGTCAGTTAGGATTCAAGTGAATTGCTGCTTACCCAAGATAGAGCGGTAAGAACATCTAATTAAACTACTAAGATCTGTGTATTGGGATTAGGATTAGTCGGTAAAGTTAGACATAGTGGTCAGTTACGCGATTATTTGGTAATACGTACTGTGTGTCTCTTCACCTCAGATTCACTTGGTTTGAATATAAATACTATAATTGTATATTGTTTAAGTTAAGATATTAATAAAGAGATATAAAGATTATGGAAACGTCTGGTTCTTCATTCACTCCCACATCTCTAGGTCGCGAGGATAATATAGAAGTAGGGCAAACCCCACGGGCACATGCCTTACATCCTTTTGATCATGATAAGTGGTAGAGTTTCGCGCTTCCACACCAAAGGCCTGGGGCTCAAATCTCGGGCTAGGCAAGATCGACTCAGTCTTTCATCCCTTCAGGGTTTGATAAATATGTACCAAGCTTGTTTGGGAACAAAACACTGGGGGGTTCGTGTCAGATTGACAAAATACCAGGACATCTGCTCACGCGTTTCAGTGTCCAAGGTCATGTATACTGAGATAGGCATATTAGCCTTGGTACTCATGGGCTGTTGCGTCACTGAGTTTAGCTTTATTTTTGATCATGATAACAATCCTCGTATGTTTTAGGAAGACATATTAAGTTTTCATACAAATTAGAAATTTTACAGTTATTACAATTTTTGAACTTCAGGGATAATCTATGCCGTCATTTTATTGAAAAGGTTAAAACGATTGATTAAAAAAGTATTTTATTGATAATTAAAGATTGATTTAGCATATATTGTGAAGTTTTTAATTTTCAATCATTTCAATATTGTGAACTCAAGCAGAAAAATATATATTTTTATATTTTGTGACTTCCCCCTAAAACAAGAAGACAGAAAATGAATAATTATATTTCTAGCAATATATTAAACGCAATATATACGATCACATCCTGTAAATTTTAGACTTGAATTTAGATAAATATCAAAAACTGATTAGATTTTTTAGTGCTTTTTAAATTGATATTAGGTCTCCAGAATGTGCTAGTTCATTTATTTGATTGGTTTTCATTAGAGGCGAAATACAGTGTTTAGAACTTCGCTTATTAAACTGAATTAAAATCGCAAATCGTACGAAAAATTCTTATTTTCGGAGAAATTTAAAGGTTGATAAGATTGTTAGTGTTGTGTTTGTTAGGCAACTAAAAATATATATATGAGGAAAATTAAATCGACATTAATATTATGATACCACATCTATTTACTGAATTTTCCTGAAATATGCTGATTAAACATATTTTAATTTCAGTTTATACTCATTATTATGTTTTGGCTAAATACTCAAAATACATTTTTCCTCTTCAGATATAAGCATATTTTGATGTTTCTCATTTTTTCCACTTGAAAAAAGCCCAATATTCCATTAAGTATGGTGACAGTGGAGGCTCTAGGGCCAGACAAACCGAAATCCTTCCCGAAGAGGCAAATTTTAAAAGCGGCATTTAGATCGGAGGTGAAAAATTTTTTTTTGTAATAAAGAATGATATATTTTCTGAAATATTATTGGGTGTGAATTTGGTATTTCATTTAACGGTATCTTATTTCCTTAGTTCGTACTCTGTATGTTTTATGTCAATTTTCTTTTATGTTGAAACTTAGAGGTTTCGAGGCGGGATTATATATCAAAGCATGAAATTTGATATATTTACACATTTTTCACTAGTAACTTTCTTCCCATCCAGAAGTAGGGGCACAACGGACATTCCATTCACCCATATGATGTCCGGGGTCAGCTATCCAAAAGAAGACGGGGTAGTAAGTTTTTTGAAACATAGAGAGCCACAGGAAATGTTTTATTTTGTCTTGAGTGTAGTTACTATAAGTTAAAAACGTTTCTGATCCCCACCATCAGTAGACTTCTTTTCGAAAAAATTGGCCTGTCGAAATGGATGATTCCATCTCTTGCATATTACTCGTTATTGTTATTCTGCCTTTTTGTTCGCAGGAATTATTAAAATTTTATAGGCGTGTGCGTATGTGTGTGTGTGAACAATTTATCTTTTTTAATAATAATTTTTGCTTTAAAGAGAGGGGTGGAAAAACTGCTAGAGTCGGCTCTGGTCTGGGAAATAGGATGGCTTGGGACATGTCAGAACAGCCATAGCTTCACAATGACTTCACGATGTGAGTCATTTGCTTATTTATATACTTTTATATATAAAAATCATCATAGTTATATATATATATATATATATATCAAATATATATATATATTACATTATGCCTTGAGCCGCATGTTTGAAAGTAAAAATCATCACTCACACCGCTAGTTTCTCGGCATATGTGCCCTGCTATTTTACTTCAATAAGTTCAAATAACCAATTTTGTACATTTTTGATCCCCCAAACATTATGCCTCCTCGTTAATATTAAATCAAACAATGCTGAACAGTGCGACGTTAATATTAAAATCAATCTCCATGTTTGACAGTCAAAAAAAGGGTTCTCTTTCTTAAGGTATCCGACTACGTTCGGAACCGTGATATTGCAAAAGCGTATAAATGGATAATATTTATGATATTTACTGTCACTTAGATTAGAAAATGTATGTAAAATTGTTTTAAGAATATTATTACAATAAAAAATGATTTAAGTACAATATTTTGACAAAAAATGAACATTGAATGACCCATTTTCAAAATATTCTCCTTTTGTGAAAAAGGCTTCTGTTATAATAATATTTTGCCTGTATGTAGCTCAGACCTTTGTACAGAGGCTCAACTAGAATTTTTGAAATATATAACTTAGAAGTGAGTGGGTTTATCCATGTTTTACGACAACAGAGGAAAGAAATTTTAAGAAAAAAACGCCGATAATTATTTCAATTGGTTGTAACTCAGTAAATAATGTGAATTTTTCAAAAAAAAAGTTCAAACTCTCTGGAGAAGTCTTTATTTTATATAAGCAAAATATTATTATTTTAGAAGCCTTTTTTACAAAGGGAGAACATTTTGAAAAAAGGTTATTCTAAGTTAATTTTTTTCCAAAATATTGTACTTAAATAATTTTTTTGTTAAAATGTCCTTAAAACAATTTTATGCATGGATTCTAATCTAATGACACTAAATATCTCGAAAGTTATCCATCTATGCGCTTTTTTAAAATCACGGTTCCGAACGTAGTCGGATCTATTCAGGAATTTTTGCCGGCATATTTTTGTTCTTTTTGATGTTAAATTACAAAAAAATGACTTTAATTGAATACATTATATTTTACAAATAATTATGTGTCCTATTTGGATGTTTTTTTTTGGCAAAGGCTCTTTTTACTCTTAGACGATTTCTCTGTTCCCTTATTTCTGTTCACTCGAGAGAGATAAATGATTTCTGGACTGCATCCCGGCCATTCTTTTTCAGTTGTCTTCGAATGGTTGTTAAAATCATGCTTTTTTGCAATATCTCAGAAACACTTTTAGCTAATTGTGAAGCTTGGACTGGAAATTTTTTTTACTGAGTGTATTACAAAGCAAGATTCTCCAGATGACACTGCCGACGGGCGTCCTGATCTTAGCATGGACGTTAAAATTTTAGTTGATTTGTAGTTTATGAACACTTTTTGAATCAATGAATGTCTCCTATTAACAGTTTCAACAATTGTTTTAAAAATTTCCCCTATTTCTGAAGATCTATGATGATTTTTCTTTCACTAAAAAATATATCGATCTCTATTCTATTGGTTGCCATGGTACCACAAAAGATTTCCAATCTCAAGTCCGAAATAAACCGTATAAAAGAAGCTTTTAATCATTTAAAAACACGATTTAGTGCAATTATTGTACAGTAAAAGGTCTTTAAAAGCTCTATTTTGTAAGTGTACGCAGACTTGGTGTGGAAGGTTGGTGATTATTTGGTGGTCATTCTTGTTTTTTCTTGTTAAGCTGAATTTTGTTGCTTTTCTTTGAATAACGAAATTTTGAACAATTGCTGACAAGTATTTTGATTTTCTCAAGCGAGATTTTAACAGTAATTATAGCATAAACAAGTAAGATGTTGCCTGTTTGCAGACTTTCGGAGACAAGTGTATGCGTTCTTTTTGTATCAGGTGCTTTGAACACTTTTTTTCCCTGTTAAGGAAACAATTCAACAACTGGTAATATTGACTATCCGCATTAAAATAAAGTATTCACAATTAAATCTCAGTTAAAACATCCGGTTTCAATTATCCAAAGAGATTAATTTAAAAAAAAATTATTTGTGAAACATCTTTTTCTGTGGTGCTCTAATGGAGAAAATGAATTTCCTAGCTGGGAAATAATTATTACTTCAGATCATTTTGTGGCGCCATCTTTAATATTAAATAGTAACGAAAAATATCCCAGTATCCACAAAAGAATAAGGGAATTTTAATGGTTATTTTGAACATGTAATTGGTTCTCTATAATATGCATTGCATGAATTGGTTTATAATTCCTACGTTTTTATGTTTTTTCGAAACTCTTCTCTTTTATGATGAAAAATCAACAATGTTCTTGCAAGAATTGTTAGTGGAATAAAACTGTTGAGAGAGAGAGAGAGATTTCTGAACTCATTTAATTATTTGTTAATCAATAAAAAATATCGAATTTTTAAAATGCAATCAACCGGCAAGATTTTTCAAAGTATAAGAGTTTTGCAGTACCTATTATAGAATTTTGAAACTCTTGAGACAATATCTTCTTTACCATGGAGAAGATGAATATTTTAACCATTTATTTATAGATTTGTAAAATATTTAGTTCTATTTAAATTCCTTCACATTATTTTGAAATAATTTTAATTGACCATTTAAATTATGTAGTAGCTATGGACATTGATCGGGTGAAAATTCTTTTCCATATTATTATTGTTTGCTTTAATTCAATATATATATAATTCATGTAACTCTAATTTATCTGATTACTTCATTATTTGCTGATGTATTATCGTTTGTTGTTAAAGTTGGCATTTTTTTTAATTATTCAAAATATGTTTTTACAGTTGCAGAAAAGAATGGTAATACATAACTAGTTGCAGAAAAGAATGATAATACATAACTGAGACGCTGGTTTAATTTAATATGTAATTAATTTTTGCATACTTTCGAGATATTATCATTCATCTGGATATCTTTTTGAGCATTTGATGATTATAGGAATAAAAAGCGTCCGTGAAATAAACTTTGCTATTAGTATTCACATTTTCTTTGAAAATATCAAGTGCCTTACAAAAGGGTTCTCTCTCGTAGATCAACATATTTTTATTTTTTAACATAGAGATCACTCCTCGGCAGTGTCGTAACATAAAATATGAGCTCCTCTTGCAAACTCAGGTTCTGGGCCCGAAATACGTACTTAGTGTCAGTCAAGCTATGGGCCTCTAGAATCCCTGGCCCCCCCGCAATGCGAGGATGTATGTGCTACGCCACTGCTCATTGGTTCTTTCAGTGGCATGATTTTTAGAATGTCATTCTCCCTCCCCCTTTCCCATAAGAGAGGTAAGTGTACACTACTGTAAATATCTGATACAGATAAATGATCGTTTTAATAGCAATAAGTTCTCAAATTCCAAACCTTGTAAAATGGATATTGGTGAAAATGCATTCAATTTCACGCAAAGTGGAATTGTTTAATAATTATGGTATCTACTAACTACTCAGAACTACTAAGTGATTATAGTTGTGAAAAATTTATTGGGAAAAAATTCTTTTAAAATCTTTCAAAAATCGAAATGAATTAAAATTTACTTGATACTAAGCTTTTTAATTTAAAGTACTTTTTGCATTCGTTCTTCAGTACATTTATTTTTATAATAATATATAATTTTAGTGTACTCTCTCGGTAACAAGTCGCAGATGGTTTTTTAAAAAAAGGAAAGTTCATTATCTCACTCTTATCAGAGAAAATATAACTTGAATATACCTATAAGGCGAAAGATTTTTGTTTGATATGATGGAAGTTTTGCATTGATGTAATATTAAATAAGAAGGAAAACAACAACAATTAATAGTATTTTATTCTACTGTTAAAAACTCTCGTATAATTTAACTCGTGATCATTTTTACAAAGATACTGAAAAACCATCAAAATCCTTAAACCTTAAATTTATTTTAAAATTAACAAAAAAAGTTAAATTCTTTAAATAACGTTAATTTGAAATTAAATCGTGCAAACCTCTTAAAAACAGTCATTATAATAAATCTTTCGAATAAGCAGCTCACGCGCCTTTACATTTCTTGATAATCGTTCCATGCACAAGAGAAGGAACGTAAATTGGATGTGGCACCATGAATATAGCGGCATGATGAATATCACCAAAACGTGCTTATACTTTACTTGTCGAAAATACATCACACATGAAGTTTAAGATAAGACAGAAAATTGAACGGTTATTTCCAACAAGGTAAAAATAATAATAATCCTACGCTTTAACAAGAAATAAATAAATCAGGATTGATAAATCTATGACTACGAAACGTAATTTTTTTTAAATAAAATAGTCCGTGGAAAAAAAACCCCATTTTATAAAAAAATCTTACTAGCATTTTTTTTTCTTGAAAACGAATTGATAATACTTGATTATATAATCTTTAATTAAAAGTTTAGAAATACTTGTCATTTTATTGGTGATATTCTAAAAATAAATTGTGCATTCTTTTCCTTGTTTCACTGACTCAGCTGATTTGAAATCTGAAAATTATAATTATTGAAATAATTATGCTTTTCCCACACACACAATATACCTCAGCATAATAGGCTTTTTAAAATATACTTTACGGAAGAATCTTGAAGTAAGCCTTATAAATAATGAAAGAGCTTAGAAATATTTTTTTCACACTAATACATAATTTTTCAAATTGTGGGGCGCGCCTCCTAAGGGCGCGAGAGCATATTGAAAAGTCTAAAACAAAAGATTAGTTTAAAAACTTATCAATTTGATGAAAGTAAATAAAAAAAATACCCTCTGACATAATAAAACATAAAATACACATTTACACTGATATAATATACTTATAAATATATCAGCATGGCGCAATGTATTTTGTTATTAATTTACCAATACTAAGTTAAAAACAAGTTTAATAATTACCGGTGACCCCATGGCCTTGTCATTTATAGAATTAAAAACAAAAATTAACAATTATCTTGATAATTAATGTAAGGTTTAGAACTAATCTCTTAAACACCGATTAAAAATTACGCGAGTTGTTCCCCAATGCCACCATTTAACACGTATATGGTGAGTACACGTAGTAGGCGAGCGTATGTGGTGTATTGGAAGTGTGTGTGTGTGGGGGGTTAAGAAAATACAAAAAGAATAAATAAGCAAAACCTCTGAAAAATAAGTAATTCTTTCGTAAACACACACTGTCAAGGTCATTTTATTGCGTTCCAAACCTTCGGAATAATCTTATGGATAGCAGTGAAAAGATCGTACTTCGGAAAGACGTATATATGCGGGATTATGGTACAGTTCTAGGGGTATTCAATGATTACACTCGTTTTTTGCTAAACTAACTTTTAATGTTGGACAATAGATACAGTTCTACTCACTACGACAGACGTTTACCACATAAAGGGTGTTTTGTTTAGAGGTATAGAACTTTAAATTGCAATAAAACAACAATGTATTATTCGATTGACATGAATTTTTTTTTATTCGAAAGATAATCTTGTGGCATTACATTTTAAATATGATTTCTGGCATAGGACTGCCACGGCCGGCTCGGATGTAGTCCAATCTGGACGTCCAATTTTCGATGACTTTTTCCAACATTTGTGGCCGTATATCGGCAATAACACGGCAAATGTTGTCTTCCAAATGGTCAAGCGTTTGTGGTTTATCCGCATAGACCAATGACTTTACATGACCCCACAGAAAATAGTCTAGCGGTGTTAAATCACAAGATCTTGGAGGCCAATTCACAGGTCCAAAACGTGAAATTAGGCGGTCACCAAACGTGTCTTTCAATAAATCGATTATGGCACGAGCTGTGTGACATGTTGCGCCGTCTTGTTGGAACCACAGCTCCTGGACATCATGATTGTTCAATTCAGGAATGAAAAAGTTAGTAATCATGGCTCTATACCGATCACCATTGACTGTAACGTTGTGGCCTTCATCGTTTTTGAAGAAGTACGGACCAATGATTCCGCCAGCCCATAAAGTGCACCAAACAGTCAGTTTTTCTGGATGTAACGGTGTTTCGACATACACTTGTGGATTAGCTTCACTCCAAATGCGGCAGTTTTGTTTGTTGACGTAGCCATTCAACCAGAAGTGCGCTTCATCGCTAAACAAAATTCGCTTATGAAAATCGGGAACAACGGCAATCTCGTTTTGGGCCCATTCGACGAATCTACGCCTTGCTTGATGATCGTTTTGATGAATTGCCAAACCAAACTGAGAATAAATCACTTGACAGCTGTTAAATCGGTCGCCATCTTGGAAAGTAATGCCAACTTAAACTTCTATACCTGGAAAAATCACACTTTATAATAAAATATTTACAATTCGATTAAACACCTCTGGCTCTTAACGACAGTTCTAGTACAATTGATGACACTCAATCTTCACTATAGTCTGAGGTATTTGGGTGTTGAGAGTGACCTATGTGTCTCTCTTGTAAACAACGGGTGGTGGGTCCCTACTCGGCCAACGTTCTCGATGCTCGCTTTTTCTCAGCCCCGGATCATCGACCTCCGCGTCTAGAGCCTACTTGTTGAATCCCCTCTTCTTCGTTAACTCGCTGGTGGCTGCGTTACCAGCACCCTCTAAAGAATGTTCATGTGGAAATTTTCCACATATATACATCCAGGGGAATTAACGCTTTGGCTGAGCGAGACGCATACATATACCGGTGACACTTAAGAGGTTAGTCGTATTGTAAGTTGAGCATCAAAGTGTAGTATTATTGAATTTAGTACATTGTTATTGTATGGAGAAGGGGTGCGATGAAAATTATGATTGAATATTGGGACACAAGTATTGAAAGTTTGAGAAACACTGCCCTAATAGTATTACAAAAAAATAAAAATGTGTGTATTAACTTTCTTGTTTGTCAGACATCAATGGTTTGAAAGCTGTTTGAAATTCTGCATCAAGATTTTTTTAAATGTATACCGAGGTTTGCTCTTTATAGAATAATATGTATTTTTTTGACTATATCTAAGTGGAATTTTTAGTATAAAGCATTACAAGAAAAAAATTGAACCGAAGTTGATTTAAAAAAAGGCTTATTTTTGATTCAAGAAAACTGCTTCAAGTCTTTGTTGTTGTTTGTGATAGGTTTATGAGTAATTCCAGTGTTTTTTTTAAAATTCAATTGGCAAAGGTCTCAATCTGACCACATTTGGCTTTTGCGCAAACTTTGTGTCGTACTGAGATGCAGCCAACATATTATTTTGGAAATGTCCACAGTCTTAATTTATAATATTCATTAACATGACAATAATAATTTTATTATAAAACAAAATATCTTTAATTAAGACTGGAAAGCTTACACAAGTCCGCCTAAAGGCGGACCAACACCCATGATACAAATTATACGAGGGGAGATCAAAAAAAAAAGGTTACAAGTTGAATAAAGAAATATTTATTAACAACAAACAGGAAATACAAACGGGAATTAAGGGGCATACGCGCCAATAGGATTTCTACATAATACCCAAGTCTATTTAGGAATTTATCAGAACTCGGAACCAATTTATTTAACCCGTCTTGGTAGAAATCAAGTTCCCTGTCCATTGAGCCAGGTCTCGGTGCATGTGTTCACAGGACTGTCTTGGAATATTACAGCTCATCAGAAACG
Source organism: Trichonephila clavipes (assembly GCA_019973935.1). Classification (NCBI taxonomy): domain Eukaryota; kingdom Metazoa; phylum Arthropoda; class Arachnida; order Araneae; family Nephilidae; genus Trichonephila; species Trichonephila clavipes. Next base: position 905,433 of record BMAU01005279.1, read on the forward strand.
ATATGCTGCACGGTACCATAGCTCAGTCTGATGAGATTTCACTGAGTTACCCGTCGATTATTTTGAATCACTTCTTCAATTCGTGCCGTGAAGAACCTGGTCGGTTGTTCCCTGTTATATTGCGGTTCTCGACATCCTGTCTGCCTGATTGAAAAGTGTGACACCATTTCGCTGCACGTTCTCTGCTCATTGCTTCTTCACCATAACACCCATACCACGATTTGACTGTGAATGTCAGATACAGACACATTCTTTGCGCATAGAAATCGAATCACGGGCTCTCACTTCCAGACGAGACCATTTTCCTAAGTGTCCCATTTCAATCGCCCTGAGAGGTGCTGCCTGAACCGTTTGGGAACTTTCACTACTTACCCGCAAACCAGCTGTATGACAAGTAACGCCATCTATCTGCGCTCTGAGAAAACAAAATTTCTTCACAATACATAGTTTTCAAATGCTGCGAGTTGTAACCATTTTTTTCTCAGCATCCCTCGTACAAATATTAAACTTCATTGCTTAAATTTTAAAACTGTAATTTATATGTATTTTACAGTTCTATTTTATTACAATATATTGTAAACAGGAAAAAAAATTCAAATCTTCATCTCCGCATTTTAAATAGCACTTAAATTTAGTACCTCTTCAAAAACAATGTTCCGGGTACCTTTTCCCTCTAAATCGCACTGAATTTTTATTCCGTCTTCGCTTCTGCACCTCGTCAGAGCCACATACAATTGACCATGAGTAAATATTGTTTCCTTCGTAGTTGCTCATAAACCGTTTTTTGCAAAACTCTGCCCCTGTGATTTATTAATAGTCAAGTGCCAGTCTTATAGGGAATTGCGTTCGTTTTAGTACAATTGGCGTATCCATTCCCTTCGAATGTCCAATGGGATCCTTGGTATACATACAATTTGGTGTCTCCCCTAGGCAAATCATTCTTGGCACTCCTCTCCAGTTAAATTCCACTTTTTACGACCCCTTTTTCCGTACTATACCTTATGTATAAATAAATTTATTACAGCATCGCGAATTTTTTTAATACATAAAGCGTTCTTATGGTTTAAGTATATTCTCCGTTTATGACACTTTCAATAAGTAACTAACGTTGGCATTAATGAATGGCATTTAATGAAATTAAACATCATATAGTTATATTGAATCAAATCCGAGGCAGTTTAATCAGTATTTAAACTTGATTCGGAATGGTTTATATTAATTTGTTTGCAATTTTGTCCATAGATAACACTACTCTTTGAATAAAAAATGGAAAAATTAAAACGAGCAAAACTGTTTTTTCATAAGAAACGCCAAATAAAAATTTTGGTGTATGTGTGTGTGGACTCTGTCCACATTATCGTGGCTATAACCTAAGCGTCATGCCACAATTTTAAAATGAAATACATTTTACTTTTAAAAATATTGTTGAAATGAGAACGTACTCCTGTTTGTATTAAAATTCGTTTTTATAAACTTATAAGGATATTTATAAACTTATAAGGAGTTGAATTTATATATGAAAAACTGAATACATAGATATTAATTAAAATGATACCAAATCTATTTAAACTTTATACAACCGCAAATTACGTATTCACTTTCCCTTGGAGTGTCCTCTGTCAGTCTAAAAATAGAACGGAAGGAAAAGAAATCCTCTTGATGGAGAGGGGTAGAGTGGAAGAAATATCTAAAAAGAAAATCTGAATGATATAAATATAGAAATCACCAGACAGTGCTGACGTAGAGAGGGGAAGGGGAAAGTTCACTGGAAAAAAAAGGGAAAAGTTATACACTACAAAAAGCACTCGCAGAACACCGGGCTATGAAGTTAGAACAAAAATAAAAACCAGTAATCCATATACGTGTTCTCAAAAAACGGAGAGGTTTCGGGCACGTGCTGCGATTCAATTCCACTCCTCGTTTGTTCTTCAAGATAAAATGAATATATAAAGTGGTCGTTATTCTCAATCAGAGCATTTTGGTCAGAGACAGAACAGTCAGCAAGCTCGTGATCTGATAAACTGATCTATTTCTTCCAGAAGTGTGAAAGAAAGAATCTGAAGTGGTTTTGACAGCTTATTTATTTATTTCGGTGGCTCTCTCGAATAGCAATAAATGCTATTTAAGAAATAAAATATCGCCAACCGTTGCTTAATTTTGTTCTTTGCAGTCATTCAGAAGCACAAGTGACAAATATATTACAATCCATGATCCAATTTCTTACCAGTAAAAGTCAAATAAACAGCATTATCTATAGCTATGAATTATTTTATCTTTAATGCAGCAAGAAACGCATATTCCAATTCCTACTACGCGTCAAACTATTTGCGACAATTTTTGTAACTTTGAATTATTATGAACGGGACCTGAGCTGATACCTCACTTTCCTAACTTCCATACTACTCCGCGTGAGCTCTTTAAAGTCTAATATTTAAAGGAAAACAACAGCAACTTCTATTGTTTTGAAAGACGTGAATTTGGTGAATAAAAAATTTCACAGCTGGACATGAAAAAACAATGCTCACTAAAATTGCCACAATGGCTACTGGTTTATCTCGGCCTTCTGAAATCTATTTTATTTAAAATAAGCGCAAAACAAATTGTTGGAAAATAAATTGAAACTTCAGGATTCATAGTCTTGTCATTTTAGAAATAATAGATTTATGTTTCATCCCAAACCATTTAAAACTATCCAAACCACCAAACAAAACTATATTTTAAAACTATATTATCATAAAACTTTTTATAAAACTATAATGATGATTCATGGTTTATTTTGTGCAGAAAAAAAGTTGTTTCGTAAATATATCGCTATATATATATATATTTTAAAAAAAGAGTTTTACACAATAAATATATCAAATAGCTCACAGAATTTTCCCCCAGATTTACAAAATCAATTCCAAAACATCTTTTCCCCTAAAAAGCTATTTATAACAATAAAATATTCTCATGAAATATTTTTAAAATGCATAGCTTTGTACATATGTTTAGATATATTATTTTCCACGTGATATTAAAACATACGTGTGAGTATGTGTATTATAAATATGATGTTCATATTTATATTTAATCGTTTTTATTTAACTAGGTTTATTATTATTTAAGAAAATATTTGAAAGATAAAGTAAAAGAACATGTTGTTGTTGTTACATATGGCTTTATTGGAAGGATCAATACAAACATATAAAACAGCTCAAGCATCACGCAAGAACATTGATAAATAATAAAAAAGAACAAACATTTAAAGTGACAACCAATACAAATTAACATGGGAACAAAAGAGCAAGTTAAAATTTAAACTTCGAGAAAAGGAACGTAAGAGATCTCTTTACAAAGAGTTCATGAAAGAGTTCTGGGATTCCGGTATAGTTTGCTTATCTCTCACCACGTTTTCGAGACTCTTTATTTAGTTCTGGGCATATAAGATGCTCGGCATTCATGATGCCCGAATTACAAATTATTAAAAGGAAGGATGCTTATTTTATTAAGATAATGTGCCATGCAATCATGGCCTATGTGCAGTCTGAAGTTTGCCATGGCCTCTTTACGGGGCTTTTGACCACTTTTTTCTCAAGTGTCTTGAATGTTATCCAAGGATTTGCCAGGTGATTTAAATAAAAGAAGAGAATATGTGAAGTTTAATTTTTTATTACGCTTTAACAGTTTCCCGTGTAGTAGAGGGCCTATGCTCGTTAATTCTGTCGAGGCTCAAAGTTCTAACGTTGGTGTGGTATGGTAGTTTAGAGAGCGGAGTGTCTGTTCACGTGTCGTTCTGATCATTTGACCGTGACTCAAAATTATGAAGTGCTTTTGCTGATAGTCATTGTGTTGCTTCGAAATGCGACGTCAATAAAACACACACACACAAGTAACATAAAAAAATTTTTAAGTCAATTCCTACTTAGGTCAACAAAGAAAATTTTGTTTTAGTTACTTTTTGTTAAATAATTGCGCAATTAAATGGCAACATAGAAAGCGGTTTTCCTTGCAATTTTCCATTTCCTTTTCTATATAGGGTGCTGGACTATCTTTTTTTTGTAACTATTTGTTTAATAAATAAATTCAATTATTCTAATAAAATAGTATATTAAGAAAGAAATCCCATTCTCAGAAATTAGGGCGACCCAGGTAGGATTAGAACCCACAACCTTGGAATTAGAAGCCCAACACACACACACACACACACACTATTCATTGCGCTACAGTGGCACAACAAGCAATTTTCTTTTTTATATATACTGTTGTTTCTTATATATACCGTATATTATTTCTCTTTGTTCTGTTTGTTAGCGTATATTATTTCTGTTTGCTCGTTTGGGGAGGAATTATTCTTGGTTCCAGAACTGACCTGCATGTTCAGAGTGTAACGATGACAGGCCACATCTATCGGGATGTCATGCTAGAACAACATGTACGTTTGTTTTGGGGCACCATGGGTGCTGAATTTCTGTTTATGGATGACAACGCCCGTCCTCATCGTGCAAACATTGTAGACGAATGCCTTCAATCGGAGGATATCACCCGTATGGATTGTTCAGCATACTCACCGGACTTGAATCCAATAGAGCATGTGTGGGATATGCTTGGCCGACGAATTGCAGCCCGTCAACCCTCTCCCACCTGTCTACCGGAACTTCGGAGGATATTGCGTGATGAGTGGTGTAATATTCCCCAAGATCAGATTGATAATTTGATACTCAGCATGCCGAGGCCTTGTAAGGCCTGTATTGCATCGTCCGGGAGACATACTCCGTATTAACCATCATACTAACTATGTTATACTGTTTTTTTTGTTTTTTGTAAATAGGTTCTTTTTTGAAATTTGCTCAGGGAGTAAAAATCGCAATTTTTATTAATTATGTCAAACATATAACATCTTTTTTGCTCTTTACCTTTTGTTTAATAAATAGACTTTACAAAAAAGTCAAATTTGTTTTACTTCTGTCTTTTTCTTTGCCTGAACTTCATTATCCTTAATTTATGGACATGAGTGTATAAAGATTATTTGAAAAGATATTAATTAAAAACGCTAAAAAGCGTGAATCGTCTGCATTTTCGTAACAATAAAGACCGGGTTTGGCCAGTTTGGCTGAAGATGAATTTTCGAAGTCAACTTACGTCTTTACAATTCCTACTATTAGCTCACGATCTATATGCATATTTTATTTGTTTGTTTGTTTATCTTGGTTGAATTTTCAATCGTTGATAAAATACATTTTAAAGCGCTCAATTGAGCTGAAATGTAATGTACATGATTATTTTGGATGACAATACAATAATTTAATTATAATTAATAAAAATTAATTGATTAAAACTAATTATTTAAAAAATTACAAATACAGCCACGTTGGCGACTTAGCGACCCTTTTGGCGACTTTTTATGTTACTTGTTTATAACAATAGCATTGTTACAACAATGCAGGTGAATGTTGAGTCGTATTTTTTGAATGTTTTTAATTAATATCTCTTTAACTAATTGCGATATCAGACCGAATTGTGAATCTAAACCATTCTCGAATTTACTTGAACCCACACAAAAAATTTTATCGAAATCGGTCCAGCCGTTTAGGAGGAGTTTAGTGACAAACACACAGAAGATTTTTATATATCACGAAAAAGATATATAGAGATATGCAAATATAATATAGCCAAAAGGCTAAATGTGCTAGATATATATATATGTAAAGCGATATATATATATATATATATAAAGATATATATATATATATATATATCGATAAAGATATATATATATATATATATAAATGATATATATATATAGCATATTCAATATATATATAGTTATATATATATATATATATATATATATATATATATATATATGATGATCCCGGGAGGCCAGAACGATTTATTCAGCAGACCTCAGAATTTCAAAGTCAGTTTTTGGAATTCGTTTCAATTTCCCCCTCAGTGGACGATATTTTTGAACCCTCAGCAAGGGAGTGCCAAAACATTCCCACATGTCTTGGGGGATCATTGTCACCAGACTCATAAATTGGGGGTGCGTCATCAGATTTTCCGCTCTTCACAAAAGGCAATGAACCTTGTGTGGCTTTACTACTTACTGATTTTTAACCTCTGCGCTGGTTCTGGACCAATCAGACGTAATTAAGTGGACAAAGCAAATAGTCCGCTCTAGAATTTTGATGTAAAGAGTAAGTAGAATGGAAAAAACGGTATGCACCCCGATTTAGACATGAGAGAGACACAGACTGAGCAGATCCCAGACCTCTGAGATCCGAATCCTCCGAAATGGGACTCCAGGCGTCAACCATGTCCATCCTCTTGCCACACTCCATCTCTGCTAACTCCAGCTAAGTTAAATTTTAATCTTGTTGTGCACGGATGAGGGTGTAAATTTATAGTTTACTTAAATATGTTATTCAATAAAAATTAATTGTTACCACTATACGAGACGGACTGTTAATTTAGTGTAATGTACATGTTGCGTTTGTCAATAGAGTAGTTCACTTGGCTCGTTACTGCGGGCCACATGTTTTAACTTAAGTTATGATGCGATGTTAAATTAATATTTTCTGGAAACTGGGATTTCACGACACCATTGCAAACGGGTTGTTGCAATTGTTGTCTGGTTAATGGGACACACAACAGGTCTGCGTGCGTATAGTCCGCCTCCCCCTCAAACGTCTGGTAACAGTTTTTCGGGAGATCTGCTTTCCTACTGAATTTGCCACCTGCTGAGCTGTGGTGCGCCTGTTCCTTTTTGCTGATAGGACGATATATCTGTCTTCTGCGGGCGTCGTACTTCTAGCTTTTTGACCTCCCCGTGCCGTCTGCTAGAATTGTAGTTTGGTTAAAGTCATAAGAATTAAATAAGCCATCATTAGCCTCGCATCAATATATATATATATATAATCCAATATAAAATAATTTTTTCAATATATTCATATACATATACATACACATATATATAAATTTATACATATATATACATATACACAAATACATAAACAAAAATATAAAAATTAACATATAGTTATATACCTAAGATAATTTTAGGGAGATTGTGAACTAATAGCAGCAATTGAATAAATCAATAAACGCCATAATTGTTGCAACAAAACAGCAGCAATTTCAAATATAAAGCTATTCCATTTGCACTGTGAGTAAGCTAGATTTAAAATTTTTAGAGAATCATGAATCTTTTAAAGAGTTTAGTAATAATAATGTGCAACTATTACTGCAACTACATGAATTCAATAGATTAACGTGAAAAAACTTTTCAAAAGGCGAAATATTAATATTAATGCAATAAATCTAAAAGTTACGTAATCGTAAATAGGAAAAATTTAAAAACCACAATTTTTTTAAATATTAGCAACAAATAAAGTATTTGAGAATAAAGCATTTTTATGGCTTATAAAATACAATCTGTTGCAATACAATGATAGAAAAAGAGCATTTTTACATGAAATACTCAAGAATTTATTTAAAAGAATTAGAATAAGCATTTTAAATTTAAAAAAGTGATTGAAACACAGTCGTGTGAATAAACAGATTTTTATAAATAAAGTGAAATATATCTGATTGGTAGAAAAATATTCTTTATTTTCTGCTCTTTTGTTTATTCAGTTTCATTGTTTCCTTCTCCAAGATTTTTATTGCGATTAAAAACAAAATAGCTTAGATGCGAAAAAATAGTACTGATAAACACTATTGGGTTAATATATCCGACTAGCCTAAAATCATGAATTTTGCTAACAAATTGACAAATTTTTGAAGTGATAACTTCTCTATTGGAGTAATTTGTAGGAGAGTGAACTTGAATGAACGTCACGCTCGGGAATGAAACGCTCATTCGGCTTTTTTCGCCTTCATTCAGGCATACACACCCCTAAAAAGGAAAGGAGGGACATTTCCCCCCTCGCCACTCTGACATGCTGCAGTTTGCCCGCACCCACCAAAACGCTGTGAAAATAAAGTTCCTAGCTTTGTTCTAAGCGGGGCTTCCCCTCCCCCACCTCTTTCTACTGAAATGAATGCGGGATTCTTTTTAATCCTAGTTGAAGCCTGAAAATGAAACGTCATATTTTTAAACAAGTAATTTATATATATATATATATATATATATATATATATATATGCATAAAAAAGAATTAAGTCAATTCCTACTTAGATTAACCAAGAAAAAATTTATTTTAGCTACTTTTTATTAAATAGTTGCAATTAATATAAATATGTATATACATAAGACAGAATCACAACATTAAGTGGTAATTAATTTTTATTAATTAGCATTAAAGTATCGTATTGTCATCCAAAACAATCGTGTACATAAAATTTCTCTTTTTCGTGTTTATAAACTTTAAAAATCTTTTAAAAGTTTTGACTCAAGTCGCTAAAAAGGAGACCAACGTGGTTGTATCTGTAATTCTTTAAATAATTAGTTTCAGTCAATTAATTTTAATTAATTAGAATTAAATTATCGGATTTTCCCCCAAACTATAGTGTATAGAAAATTTCAGCTCAAATGAGCGGTTTAAAATGTGAGAAAAAAACCTTTTCAAGTTTTGACACAAGTCTCCAAAAGGGTCGCTAAGTTGCTAAAAATTATGCCAACGTGGCAGTTATTGTAATTCTTTGAATAATGAGTTTTAATCAATAAATTTTTATTAATTATAATTAAATTAGTGTATTGTCATCCAAAATAATCGTGTACATAAAATTTCAGCTAATTGAGCGCTTTAGAATGTATTTTATTAACGATTGAAAATACCACCAAGATAAATATATAGAGTTTGAGCTAATAGTGTGCGTGTAGAGATTTAAAAATGGACTTAGAGAAAAAGAGAAATCCCACACTAAAATTAAACATATAATGTAGAAAAAGGACAATTTTTTATAGAACTAAGTAAATGGTATAATTATCATAAGCAATATTGCAGTGATCTTAAGAATAAAAATCAATTTTTGTAAGCGAATCGGAATAGCAATGAACAAATAGTTCTATTAATCACATTACTTAAATATACTTTGAGTCTGAAATGAAAATTAAAACAATTAAAAATTAAAAATAATAAAATTAAGTATATAGGTATTAAGAAAAAGTTACATTAAATTATTTAAATACAAGATAACAAAATATAATTCAGAAGACTTTCCTTGCAGCAGCACCGGATATATTTGTAAAAAAATGCCATACAATGACAAAAAAAGCTAGTATAAGCCAGAGATTAGGTGATATAAATCTTCTAAATAAATTCCTTTTTAAAGGTTTTGACCTAGATTCCTTTCTTCTCAATAAACTACTTATCTTAATATCCCTTTGTTTAAATTAATTCATGGATAGAATTGAATATTGTTAAATTACAACCAACAAACAAATTAACTATGATTTTAAGTGGAAATTTTAAAGTAGATATTTCAAAAGACAAATCAAAACCTTTAGTTGATTTTTTAAAATCAAAATTCAATTTAGTTATGTCAAATGATCCAAATGAAGCACGAGGAAGTATGGAACAATGCTTGACGGAGTTTTTTTTTATAGATATTTAAATAAAATTTTGAGTCTAAAGGGTTTATAACCCATTTCAGCTACCATAAACCTATTGTTTCCTTCTTAGAATACAATTAAAATTCCCAAATATGAGTCTATATTTCGCACAAAAATATTACTTTAGGAGTACAGACATATGAATAAATAATTTTGAAGGATAATACTATAATATTCCCTTGTTTTTTATTCACCAAACTAATTCCTGAAATAACATTACAAAATTTGAAGTTATCACTTTTATCGTGTGGTCTTAAGCACACACATTTTTTAGTACTTTATTTTGTAGACCGTTTAACGAGCGTTCTAAAAATATCAAGTATTTTATTTTCAATTTACTATAAGAAAAATTACAAGTATTTTAGTAAAGCAGATGCTATAACTTTTAACGAGATGTCAAACTTTTTTTTTTTCGAAAAACTCAAACAGGGGCAGTGATTGCTCAAAAAGTTTTAAGAATAATTAACTGAATTTTGTGTGTGTTCTGTGTATTAGTAGAAGTGTTTTAACCTTCAGATTTATCAATCATTGAGTAAATAAAAAATTTGCCGTCCCTTATTTAAATATAATCACTGTCTTTTTAAGCAATTTTATATAATAACTAAGATAAACTGTCCTAATTTTTGTAAAAGTTAAAATATCTCTTATTCTGAAGTTCATTTTAAAAATGAATAGCAAAGTAATACATCAACATTGAAAAACTGAGAATTTGTTTATAAACTTCTTGTACAGGGTGGTCCCCGTTTATGTTATTTTTTGTCAATTTTTACCCATTTTAGCAATAGTTATTTCTTTTTTTCTTCTTAATGACAGCTGTCTTTTCTTAAAATGTACAAAATGTATCTAAAAACCACAACAAAAATTTACATCTCTCTCTCTTTTTTTTTTTTAAAAAAAGTTGTTGCAAGTAGTCGGATACCTTAACACAGTGTTTCTAAAACTGTGGGGCGTGCTCCCTAGGGGGCGCGAGCATATTAAAAAGTCGACAATAAAAGATTATTTAAAAAAAAATTATAAAAATTTACTTAAAGGAAGCAAAACAAAATACATTGGGACATAATAAAAAGACACGTTGCACTTTTTTTGTTTCCTGTCCCTATTTAAATATTATAAAAGAAAAGCAACATAAAATACTTTTCTTATTACTTAAAATTATAATTTACTTAAAATGTCTATTACTTAAAAATAACTTACTTTTTTAAAATATCAATTATTTGAAAGTAACATATACAAAGTTTAATACTTATCCTAATAATTTGAGTTTATAATTAAGATCGTATTGTAGCTTTATCGTCAAAGTACATTATTATTGTATGGAGGGGGTCAGGAAAATTATGATTGAAAATTGGGTCACAAGTATTGAAAGTTTGAGAAGCACTGCCTTAACAGCATGTTTCTAAATTCAAGATATTAAATCAGTGCTTCTCAAAGTTTAATTACTTGCGACCTAATATCCAATCATAATTTTCATCGCGCCCCCCTACACATAAATATAATGTATTCAATTCAAAAATACTATACTTTGAAGCTAAAGCTGCAATACGACTTTAACCTCTTAAGTACCCTCCAGCGTATACAAACGTCTTGCTCAGCCAAAACGTTAATTGTCCCTGACGTATATATACGTCTTTCCGAAGTACGATCTTTTCTCTGTATTGCTATCCATAAAATTATCCCGAAGGCTTTAGAATGCAACAAGAGGACATTGACAATGTTTGCTAAGGATTCACTTATTTTAGAGAATTTCCTTATTTATTCCTCCCTCCCCCATACACCACATATGCTCGCATACGTGGAAAACTGTGGCACTGGGAAGGGAATCGCAAAACATTTAATCGGCATTTACGAGATTAATTATAAACTGTACAGATTATCAAGATAAGTGTTGATTTTTGTACATAATTTTATATATAATAAGCCCACGGAGTCACTGGTAATTTTTAAACTTTTGCTTAACTTAGTTTAGCTAAATTTATTATAAATGTATGAGTACTGCACGATGTATTTTATAAGTGTTTTATATCAATATAAATTTGTATTTCATTTTTTATTGTGTCCGAATGTATTTCGTTACATAACTTTCTGAAAATTAATAATTTATTTTAAAATAATTCCTTGTTTTCGACTTTTCAATAGGCTCGCGTCCTCCTCCTAGAACTATCATGCCCCCTGGGGGCGCGCCCCACAGTTTGAGGAACGCTGTATTAGATGAAAGAGTTCACTTTTCTATCTAAAACTGATAATTAATTCTTTATTTGGATTCAAGTGTTTTAGTTTCTGTTTCCCGAAAAGTAGAAGGATCTCATTTATTATATACGAAAGAAATTTCTTATATAAAAAGGAAATTCTCGACGAGCTACTGGATTGCAGTCTTGTAAATAAATTCTTGCTGCGGCATGAAAGTAAAGAGAAATCTATCTCCATCCATCTTTCTTCCAATAGAGATTATGTCAACAACGACCAGAATTCACTGTCGGGTATCGATCTTCAGAGACATTTTTTTCAAAGAGGATTAAGTTATACGGAGTATTCGCTTAGAATACTTCTTTATAGTATAGAGGGTTCTTTTATAATACAACTTCAGTATTAAACACACGAAATTACGAAACATGCGTCAGCGAATTAAACATCAGTTTTCAATATAAATAACAAGGAACTACCTTAGTGTTGTGTTAAGTTGGGGTTTTTTTTTAGCTAAAACCCGTTGTGTAATGGGGTTTGGTGTGAGTGAATATTGGCAAATTGTAGTTGCACTACAAAACTATAAGAGGGTTATTGGCAGCGGAACTCGTAACTTTGAATCTCGATCAAATGACGAGGCTGACACTTTAGTTGGCAGCCTCCTCTCGTGTTGTTGTTGTTGTTTCTAATGCCACCAGTTTGATGGTGTCAGATAGAGGTCCACGAAATATATTATGGCATAGGACTAAGATGTACGCCTGTCGTTAACCATAGCTTTGAGCACCAATCAGGTGACAATACGATTTGGCTGAATTCCACCCCAATTTTGAAGAAAACACTCTGGAGGTGGTTAGGGCCTCCAAACTCTCTTCCCCTTCCTCCAACCTTACGAGAGGACTTGCGGTTCGACGGGTATGTAGAGTACCCCCATGCTGCAAAGACACTACACATTTACAGACATCCATGCCTTCTCCGGGATTCGAACCCAGGCCCTATGGCACAGCAGTCAGCGTCACTAACCACTATAAGGATGGACGACTTTCCTTCTCCTAAATTCTACAACATGCTAACTGGAGAACTTCGAGCCATGGCAGATTTAATGTGCATCAGTCTTACTACGCAGAAGGTCTTCAGGGGCACTATGGCGCGAACTCACCATACGGTGGCCACGAGTCTGTCACCATGACCACTAGGCTACCTCGGCAAGCAAAGCTGTACGACTCAATCTATACCGTACAACAGTTAATTTCAATGGTCTTTAGAAGAATCAGAACTTGAACTTATAGCGCACCGACCAAGAGACTCACACGCGTTCTTAACACCAAGCTACACCAGTTCATTTTGCACTGCGAGATCCTGTGATATAAATAAACTAAAATTCATTCAATAAGCATATCACTTTGTGACAAACCTATACGGAACTTTCTCACTAACCTTCTGAAACGTCTTTTTTTAGGGAAAAATTTAATTCCCCTACCTATTTCCAATCAGCTCCAAAAAGAGGACAGGATTCCTTGTTATGCAGATTAGATAAAGTATTTAAGTCAAACGGAATAGTAAAGTAAAAAGCAGTAGGAGAGAGAGATTGAAGCAGAAAGGTATAATAGTGAAGTTAGATTTATTATTGAAGATTTCTAGTTGAATAAATTAATCTCAGGAAGAGTTGAAATTCAGTGTGGTAAATATTGATTTATATTTAAAGCCTCATTAAAGCTTTATATTAGGAGTGAGATTAAAGTTAAATGTTCAATAGGAACATTATTGAATATAATTTTGGGATCTCTTATCGTGGTAATCTCTGCGTGATCGATATTCTAATTGTTAATTAATTGGGTCATTAAATATTTAAGTTAATTTAAAGGAAAGTCCCTTTTAAACCTCATATTACTATTTTAAATTATTTGTTATTAAAAGTCTTCGACTCTATTTGGGAAAGATAACCAAATAAAGAAAGCTATTTATAAAAATGGCTACTGGCTCTTATCTGACTCCAAATCATTCTCGTTCTCAAAGTGAGATCCAAGGGGATCTTCACAACTTGTTGGTGTCCCAATCTTAAATAGAATAATATCGACAAATAATAATGTTCAAAGTTATTATTAATGTTGTTACGTTTATTCGGGTTCGCGAGGACCCCCGCCGGCGCTCTGCTTCGATAGAGCGTTCCGAGTTTCGGGGTACGTCCTCCCTCCCCGTTCTGTCGGGGAGATCTCTTGATTAGATCCGCTTTCCGTCATATGGTTTTTACTTTTCCTCCCACCCTCCTGGGAAAAGGCGCTGTCGCGCCGTCGCCCGCGTTCCATCTAATTTTAGTTAGGGTTCGCGAGGATTTTGTGCAAATACAGGATACACAGCAAAACTCGCAGAAAAAATCTCAGAAGGTCTTCACATCTTCAACATCGCTCAGACACAACTATCAGTGTCTAAAATACAAGTGTGTTAAAGGTTATTCACAAGTACTCACTCGTCCAACACAACAGCCAAAGTAATAACTAATCCCTGGTCGATCCTTCACGGTCAAATCAATACTACCCGTCAACGATCAAAACAAGACAAACTCAGTTTTGGCAAGCGACTCCTTTTTTTACGCCTCATGGAGCTTTCGAGAAAATTTCGCTTGCGTCATAGATCGGGATATTAGTAGATTTTTCCTCTTCCAGAAGAATCCATAAGGTCTCGAACTCGCCAACATGGTCACCAAGTCGCCAAAATGGTCACCAAAGTCGCCAGCACAGTAGCCAAAAATGATGCCAACTTGGTTCTTTCGCCGAGTTTCCATTGAATCGCCATTATAATCCAAGGAATGGCGTTGCTTGCAGATATTACAATTTTAACATAAAATAAACACAACATAGATTAATATAAACGTATTACACATCCAGATGTAAATTACTTATTCTATTTTAAAAAATGTTTACACAAGATTCATAACAATATGTATAAAGTTTGAAAACGAAAGGTGCCTATCTTTGCTTTTGTAATCAGTTTTTAAATCCTCAAATTCATCGTGTCGTTTTTTTATTATTATGACATTAATTAAATATAAATTATCAAAAATTATTATTTTTTCTCTATTTTAGTAAGAAAGGCTTTTCATCTTTCAACTTAACATTGAATTTTAAAAAAAAGTTCATGTATTTTCTTTATTTTATAGAATGAAAAGAAGGAGGGGGATGGTAGAAGAAATACTCTTGTACAGGGTTCATTATCTTTCAAAGATAGAAAAGATCCACACAATTAACAGGTAGGCTTTTTCAAAGCAAATCAACAATTTATTCTGAAACTCTCTAATAATTACAATAGATTTTCTTCTAACAGGAAATAACTTTCAAATTACATATATGTATATATCTACATGAGCGCAGATTAAAAAAAGTCAAATATATAGAACATAGCAATTTAAATCCATTATCACAATTTCACAAAAAGTAACTGAAACGCACAGTCACTGTCAAATGTTTGATTCCAATGTTGCTTTCCTGCATCATCTTTATATAGGCTGTGAAGAAGCTTTTAGGTGCTTTTTAAGTTTTTTCATCAAGTAATCATCTGAGACTTCCCATGCTTTCTTAGCTGCATCTACAATTATTTTTATCGCCAATTTTGATACTTGGTAACCAAATTTATCACAAAGGTCACTCTAGTCATTTGATATAATTGAAAAAGTAATCTATAAAAGATCACCTACAAACGACCTTTCCGGCTGCAATGCTCTTTCGAGTGAAAAGTGAACTGGGTTCGAACGAATTTCCTTAACACACAATGCTTAATATAACAAAACGCAATAAGAGTATTAATTAGGTGATTTAATTTGCTACTTAAAAAAAAAGATTTTTTTGTTTTGTTTTTAAAAAAATTTAAGATAATTTTTTTTTTATTTATCACTTGCTTAACTTTTACATCAAGTTTCCTGGATAGGAGATTTATGATAGTCGTAATAACAGTAATAAATGGTTGGACCCTAGCAGAGTGCACATCATGACGTGCATTATTTTAGTTGGAGATAATTGCGCCATCTTGGTAACCCTACTTTAATACACTAGATATGGTAAAGCTAACTGTTTCTGGAATTTTCATATTTTGCCATTTTGTCGGCGGGCATTTCGAATTTTATGTTGTCTTTGGGCATCGGACTGGAAATATGGCTGCGTGTGTGAATGAGTATACCTTAAAATTTTTTATTTTGTTCAATGCGAAAGATAAGAAAGAATTGATTGTGAATGGTGTATGAAGGAAGGATTGATTGCTTCCAGTGGCGCACACAGCGTGGGTGTCCTAAAGGCCGGATCCCCCCCATAGCTCTTGATTTTTTTCGATTGGTTATAATCCTATGTATATACTACGTAAAATTTAATTATGTATTTGTTATTATTAATTAATTTTATTAATTAATGCTAACTATTTATTCAATAATTTTTGTATTGTTTTTGTTCCCGAAAATCGACAAAATCGAAAGAATATGTCGGGCGGCGTATTGGAGCATGCTACCAAAATGGTGGACTTTCAACGCTGGACCCCCCCCTTCGAAAATTTTTTTGTGTGCGCTACTGATTGCTTCGAATCATGAATGTTCTAAATGTACTGAGCGAATGAGTTTATATACGAATGAAAGAGTGTTGTTTTGGATGGATTTGAATGAGATATCGGAAAAAAGTGTGAATGCGTTTGATGTTTGCAGAAGTATAAGAAAGAACTCGTGCTCTGCTGTTACGCTGTACCCTCCACTCGGAAAATATCAGCAGTAAGAAAGTAAGTGCTGTTTTTTTATATTTTTTTATCTTAAATATATTTGATTAATTTCTGACATTGATTAAAATTTGACTAATTTTTGATTAATTAACATATATTTTCATTACGCATCCACCTCATCCCGCTATATTCACTTGCCGCCTTTGTCGTTATCGCTTGGCGCCATCTCGTTCTAGCTTTGCGCTTTTTTCGGTTTGTCGCCAAGAGTGTGGGCTTTCCTAGGATTTTACCGTATCAAATACCAATTTAGGAAATCGTGTAAAACCATTTTGATTTGGAAGTGTTTACATTTCTCCGTTTTTCCGTCATCAAATTCTTTCAAGAAAAAACTAAAAATTGCGCCACACCTTTTTTAAATGCTATATAACTTTTAAAGGTTTTCAGTTCAACTTGATAACGCTGCATGTCTAGCAAAATTTTGTGCTTAAATGAAAATAAAATAATATTATATTAATTTAAATTAAATAGCAAAACAAAAAATAAAACCCGGAAATTTTTTTTGCAATGTCATTAAATGATAAATAACTTTTGCGTAAAAAAATTACAAACAAAAAAAGTATTCTTTTCCAAGTGATAATTCCTCTTCGTACACAAATTATAAATTCAGAAGAATGACGCAGAGCACAAATATAAATAGAATGCCCGTATTTTAATAACAACCTTGCACAGTCATGTGAAATAATCGCTGCATAGAAAACAAACAATTCAACAATATTTCTACATTCCCATAATTTAATCTCCGAAGCAGAAGTATAATATGGCCGAAAAATAAATTTGTCGCTTCAGAAGCTTTTAAACAAGCTTCTCAACTCCGCTCCGAAAAGTAACAGCGTGCTATTCGCATACTTTTCAAGATCTTCGGAACCCAGACACAAATGGACAGTAAATTAAAAACCGAAGTGTTCTGTTTGCTATTTACGTGAAGTCTATACGTGTTACAACGCTGCTATAGGATGGATGGCTCCATTGCAATGTCCATCAACACGCCAGACGCCATTTGCATTGTTCGAACGTGCTAAGTCGAACAATGATTTTCTTATTTTCGCGTTTGTTAAAAGGCTACGCATATATCACCTTTTTACCACTAACTGAAGTAATATGAAGTAAGCATTTGCATTTTTCCTCTGAAATGCTTCGTAAGACATTGCGAGAGAAGTTAGCAGTTTGTTTTAGTTTTGTGTTTCAGCGTTGGAAGGTTTTCGTATTGTGCACGTCGCATTTTGCAATTGAATTTAAATAGTATTCATTCGTTAGGTTATAAAGAGTATGTTTAAATATCCCCGTATGAATTTATTATGTAAATATAACTAAGTAAGCACTCATTTATTCTTATTCTTGTAATAAATATGCTTACGGAATACAAAAGAATGAGTTTTATAGAATTTTATGATAGTTTTCCATAATATTAGATGCTTTTTTGGTGTGCAGCTGTGACCAAGGTAGCCTAGTGGTCATGGTCACGGATTCTTGGTCGGTTGTTCACGAGTTCGAGCCTAGTGCCACTGTAGATCCTCCGTGTAGAGGGGGCTGATTCACGCTAAATCTGTCGTTCTAAGTCCTACCATTGAAATTGCGAGGAAGTTTGGGGAGCGGGGTGGCAACTCAAATAGCATCCTCGTCACTTGTCAGAGGTTCAAAATTGCGAGATCCATCATCAATTGTCCTCGTGTTGCTTTGCAGTGCTTCTTAAATAAAACACTTATTCACTTGGTGTGCAGTTAAACAGATGCTTGAATTTCTTTTCAATTCCTACTGTTAGTTCACTCTCTCCCTATATATATATATATCTTGTTCAAATTTTCAATCGTTAATAAAATACTTTTAATTCATCCACTGAAGTTCAAATCCATTTTTTTATACTTGCAGTGGATGACACTTGATATTTATACTGTTTTTCAAATGTTAATTCATTAATGAAATTTTATTTTTTAACTAAAAAATTTTTTCTGCGTTATTTCTGACGAAGTTAGAACTAGCACCAAAGTAACTTTTTATAACGAATTTTTTCTTGGCTTCAAATGTAATTTTTCAAACTTGTAGTTGATGACACTTGATGTTGATACAGTTTTTTCAAATATTAATTCATTTGTTCAATTTAATTAACTAAAATAAAATGTTCTTTTTTGACCTTAATAGGAATTGACGAAATTTTTTTAAAAAATACTTGTTATCAGATAGATTGCATATATGTAGACAAGCAATACTAAAGCACAAAATAAGGAAATTATTTGCAGACACATCAAGTCCTCAAGAGCGAAAGCCATTACATTAGGGGCACCCTGAAGTGGCGGCTTCCGCTACCAAATTGGGACGCTTGAATTTTTATCAATCCAAGCCCTCGTTGGATGTTGAATTTTGCTGAGAATACCATAGCCAAATAGATTCTCAAGGGATATTTTACATACCACATAATCACATGATATGCATGTCTACGATTTTCGCATCCAGAAAACCTATCGACTCCAGCCCGGATTTAACCCGCAACCTCACAGCCAAAGAGCCGATAATAGGTATTGCTGATCTCACATCACTTAACTAAGGGGCGCAACAGTCCATGAGGGTCAAGGCTTACTGTGCCCTTATCAGTATACGTGACCTTGGGCTCTGAGATGCATGAGCAGATGTTCCGGCCAAGTGGTCATTCTGACACGAAACCCAAAGTGTCAAGTTTCCAAGTAAGCTTGGTACTCATTTATCAACCCACTTAAGGGATGAAAGGCCGAGTAAACCTTGCCCAGCCCAGGGTTTGAACTTTGGACCTGTAATGTAGAAGCGTGATGCACGACCACTCAACCACTGGGCTTTGCTGATCTCACTACTTACATTAAATCCACTACAGCAAACAACTGTTATTATGAAATTACTGCAATTGCATACTATACCATTCCTCTTTTACATTCTTATAATGTTATCTATACTTCTCTTCTTTCTCTCTCTTCTGTCCAATGGTCACGTATGCCTAGTGGCCAAAGTAACGGATTCGTGGCGGGCGTGTCATGAGTTCGAGCCTAGCACAGCCGAAGACTCACCGTGCATAAAAAGCCAATGAATGTTAAATATGTCGAGGCTCAAACGTCCTCACGTTGGTTTGGTGTGGTAGGAGAGGGAGGTGGCTGCTCAGATATCACCCTTGTCACTTGACCATGGTTCAAAATTACGATGTCCGTCGCTAGTAACCCTCGTGCAGCTTTATAGTAAGATATCGATACAAATCTAACACTTTCTTATGTCTTACTCATTTACTAATAAACTTCCCCATTCTACTTGGGACGTGGTAGCCTGATGGTTATGGTCACAAACTCGTGGCTGGAATGTCCTGAGTTCCAGTCCTAGTGCCTCTGAAAACTCACAATGTAGAGAGAGGCTGAAGCCCTTAAAAACTTTCAAGGCCCAATGTTCTTTTATTGGTGTGGCAGTTAAGACAGTGAGGCTCAGGTGTCGTACTCGTCACTTGACCATTGTTCAAAATTAGGAGGTCCATCGCCAGTAGACTTCATCGAGCTTCATAGTGCGAAACTAATACACACATTCTGTCTAACACAACAGTGATACTCTCCCCCACTCTGCTGGGGATGTATTTATAGAATACAGCTATTATGTATGGGGGAATCTGCTCCATGGAACTTAATAGTGCGTAACTAATACACACATTCTAACTAACACATCAATGATACTCTCCCCCTCTCTGCTGGGGATGTATTTATAGAATACAGCTATTATGTATGGGGGAATCTGCTCCATGGAACTTCGTAGTGCGAAACTAATACACACATTCTGTCTAACACATCAGTGATACTCTCCCCCTCTCTTCTGTGGGGATGCATTTATAGAACGCAGTTGTTATGTATGGGGGAATCTTCTCCATGGAATTGCATAGTGCGTAACTAATACACACATTCTGTCTAACACATCAGTGATACTCTCCCCCTCTCTGCTGGGGATGTATTTATAGAATACAGCTATTATGTATGGGGAATCTGCTCCATGGAACTTCGTAGTGTGAAACTAATACACACATTCTGTCTAACACATCAGTGATACTCCCCCTCTCTTCTGGGGATGCATTTATAGAACGCAGTTGTTATGTATGGGATTCTTCTCCATGGAATTTCATAGTGCGAAACTAATACACACATTCTGTCTAACACAACAGTGATACTCTCGCCCAATCTGCTGGGGATGTATTTATAGAATACAGCTATTATGTATGGGGAATCTGCTCCATGGAACTTAATAGTGCGTAACTAATGCACACATTATAACTAACACATCAATGATACTCTTCCCCCACTCTGCTGGGGATGTATTTATAGAATACAGCTATTATGTATGGGGGAATCTGCTCCATGGAACGTAATAGTGGGTAACTAATGCACACATTATAACTAACACATGGAACGCTATGTATTTATAGAATACAGCTATTATGTATGGGGGGAATCTGCTCCATGGAACTTAATAGTGCACACACATTCTAACTAACACATCATGATACTCTTCCCCCACTCTGCTGGGGATGTATTTATAGAATACAGCTATTATGTATGGGGGAATCTGCTCCATGGAACTTCGTAGTGCGAAACTAATACACACATTCTGTCTAACACATCAGTGATACTCTCCCCCTCTCTTCTGGGGATGCATTTATAGAACGCAGTTGTTATGTATGGGGGAATCTTCTCCATAGAATTGCATAGTGCGTAACTAATACACACATTCTGTCTAACACATCAGTGATACTCTCCCCCTCTCTGCTCTGGGGATGTATTTATAGAACGCAGCTGTTATGTATGGAGGAATGTGCTCAATGGAATTTCATAGTGCGAAACTAATACACACATTCTGTCTAACACATCAGTGATACTCTCCCCCTCTCTGCTGGGGATGTATTTATATAACGCAGCTGTTATGTATGGAGGAATGTGCTCCATGGAACTTCATATTGCGTAACTAATATACACGTTCTGTCTAACACATCAGTGATACTCTCCGCACTCTGCTGGGGATGTATTTGTAGAACACAGCTGTTATTCATGGGAGAATCTTCTCCATCTATCCCCTGTTCATAAGATTAATATTGTTTTCAAATTATAAACATTGCAGGTATTTTTTTTCATAGGTTTTATCTTTACTTATTCAAAATAATTCTGACTTTGGAAATTCTTGCATGAGTACATACAAGATAAATATAGATCACTCTCCTATATCTGTAAGGAAATTTATACACATAATTCGCATGCATTTTTTGTCTTTTGACCCTTTTTCATTTAGTTTTTTTCCCTTTATATTTTCGAGACATTTATTTTTTGAGAGATCTCGCAAAAAATATTTTGACTGCATTATCAATTTTAAGGATTTTGAAATTTTGGTTTATATATATATGAATTCTCTTAATAAGATCAAACCAATATAATTCCATTTCAGTTTTATATATTATTCTTTTTGAAAGATCCTTTGCAATAAGCAACATGATTTCTTTGATTTGTTGTCGTACTGATGTGAAAATCGTGAAGACAGTTTTCATTAAAGCGTCAGAGAACTTATACATGTTTTAAGTAAACAATATGGTATAATAATTCTTATGTAATTAGTAAATTTAAGAATCTGTTTTTAAAGTTTGTTAAAATAATTTTCAAACTATTTACATGGTATGTTGTGCGACTTTAAGTAATTTTTAGATGATTATTACCACAGATGAGATTTAAAAGAAGCAGTTGTATTTCTGAAACATAAAATACAATTTTATGAATCAACCAAATTTTAAAGCAAGGTTAAAAACAATATTCCATGGTTGCTACGACTACGTATTAAAATATCAGTTTGAACCTGCAATTCCTTTGAAAAAAATGAATTGAAAAATTAGAATATATATATATATATATATATATTTATTATATATATATTTATTCTTTACATGTTTATAAAACGTTTTAATCGATAAACGTTAGTTATTCGATTCTCTTAACAGGAAATTAACAAACAACTATATACAAATTATCTCAATCAGAGGTTCCCAAACTTTTTCGTCTCATAGAACGCTTGCCATGTTTCTTGCGTTTGGGTAGACTAATTCTTACCTAATGTTAAATTTTTTTATCAACTTAAATATTTCTTTGACAGTTGGCATAGTGCTGTTTACTTAAAAAAATTTAAATTTTTAACTTTTGTGAAATATAGTGTTTATAATTTAAGAAACGCATGTTAATTAATTTTAAATTAAAATTTAATAATTCTTAAAGTAAATAAAACATCTGAGCAACCAGCAAAAATGCTTTTAATGGGAGAAACTAATCTGGCCCTTCAATTGCACATTTTCACATTTGGCATCAATCTTGGCGAGTTTAACCCTCCTCGGTACCATAATCAAGGATAAATAACATGTATGTCTTTTTAACGCCAAAATTTTTGCGTGACATCCGTTTCTAAACTTTTTGAGATCTTCCTATATAACTGCCTATTCCAGTAAATTCCTCCTGAAATATGACATTTATTTTCTTCATTGAGACCATATATGATTCATTGACTCCTGTGGTAGTACCATAATCAAAGCATTCTCAAACCTAATTTCAAAATTTGAATAGAATGCATTTAAATGTTGAACGAGGGCTAAAACATTATCTTCCTGGCGAATTGTCTGTAACAAAATAAGAAGCTGGAAAATTCGCGACGTTCAATGATAAACTCTTTTAGATTAAAGCTGTTTTCGTCATATGTACCAGAGCGTGAACTTGGCGCGGAGCACATTTTAGAACAGAAAGAATGCCTCAATTTTTATAAAAATTTACGACATTATAACTTTTAGTGTATTGTGTTGAGTGGCAAAGTAAAATTGCAGTGATTTTACAAAAATAAACTTTATTTTCCAACATAACAAATTTTTGCGACCCTCTATCTGGTACTCTGATGTTCGTGGTGTTGGAAACTTGGGCTTGAAGAGTAGGGCGTGACTTCAGAAGTGGAGGTCCAATGGGAGTGCAGGAGACATCGGTTATGGAGGTGATCATAGATTGGAGGATGGAAGTGAGCTTTTAAGAGTGTAATCAAGTACTTTGTGATAGAAAGATTACTTTAAAAATTTGGAATAAAAGAGAAATTTGATAAATATTGATGAGAGAAGTTTAAAATATTTAGAAGGGGAAATTAAGGTTAAAATAAATAAGAGTAGGGAAGTTTATATTTTGTTCATTATAGCTTCTGCCAGTAGGTAGGTTTTTTTCTTCGTCGGAGTTTGCAGTTTTAAATTTTGAGAGAAGGTCGAGAATTTTAGGATTTTTCTTTACAAGGCTTGAGATTATATTAAAAAGTTCCAAAACTTGAGTTAAATCTGAGCTATTGTTATCTTGGCTAAGGAATCCACGGGGAGAGTCTTCCTTTTTATTTCAGTTTCGGGAGGGGTCTGACTGGGGATTTCTCCGCTAACGACGTTAGAAAAGGAAATTCACTCTTTTGTCCATTTGCTTGAGAAATTTTTTCTTCTAATCGGGTCAGAAAAAGCTGTACCTTTCTTGAGTTGGGGGAATTTGGGACATTTTGTATAGCATGTCGAGTGACCGAAGTCCTGGCAGTTTATACAAAATGGGTTTAATTGTCTATCTTTTATGCATAAAAGATAGACAATTAAACCCATTTTGCCACATGTGGCAATTCCTGGTGGCGTGCTCTTTTCCGCACTTCAAACATCTCGGTTTCATGAAGCGGTTCTCGGCAGTATGGTAAAAGTTATTACAGTTGAAGCATTGGGTTATTCCTCTAACGAGGTAACCCTCAACTTTCACCTGTAAGTAACCCAATTTTGCAATGTCAAATATCTTATTATTATTATCATTTCGTGGGAGAATTACAAGAAAATAGGGGAGGGATTTTTTGGTTCGTTTAGAAATAAGAGCTGCGTACAGCTATCTATTTGGAATCCTATTTCAGCTAAGTCGTTTGTGATATCTGCTATTTTTGAAGAACTAGGAAGGCCTTTAATAACGGCTTTAATAGGTTTAAAATTATTACGTTTAATTACGTAGAATTCGAATTCCTTATCCGATTCCAAAAAGTGGATAATGGTTCTATATTCTTCGTGATCATTTGTAAACATTTTTACAACATCGTTAACAATTCTATTTTGTATATTAGGGAATTTTTCAGAGATGCATTTAATTTGCTCTCTGAAGTTCTTTTTAATTTTAAGCATTATGGGGTGGGGGAGAGTTTTCTTAGGTGTAACTACTTCAGTAGTTATTTGTTTTTCGGTTGAAAGTGGATGCTCAACATCCTGCTCTAAATCATAAAAAAATTATTGTTAGTTTCTATGGGGTCCTGGGTTGAGGTGGGGGAAACTGGTCTGGCGGTCTTTTTGGGAAAGATAAACTCTTCCGTGGATTCTTTACCTTTATTTTTACGTTTTTTGCTTAATTTTTTCTTATTAGATTTGCTATTAATTTTATTTTCAGAAAGGGAGGCTTCTAAATTAATTTCCTCGTCTACCGAGGTGGAGGGAATCTTATGGTCCTGGCAGTGTAATCTAGTACATGGGGGGAGGGTTTTAGGCTCACTTACTGTTTCCTCCTTTCTCCTGATCATGGCCTGTGTGCTTGTGTGTCGAATTTATATATTCCCTTCGTCAGAGTGGAATTCTGGGAAGATAGAAGAAATGCCAGAGGACATTTCTTCTGACCAATGAAATTCAATAGTAGGTTTTAACAGCCAATAAGACGTAAGGATCAAGAATCCGTTACTATGAGTAAGGATGATCCGTTATTATGAGTAATGATGATCCGATATTATGAAAGTACACTACAGTGTATCCCCCCAGTGACGAAGGGAACGGCATAAAAAATATACAAATATAAAAATGTTTGTTGTTTACAAAAATAAGGCACTATAAAATACATAAATTGCAATAACACATACAATTATTTATGTACACAATACAATAAAAGATATACATATATAAATTACTAAGAAGGAATTTGAATTAGTAAGTTAATCTCTTAGGAAAATGTACGTGCCTGCCAGAACGTGTGGTTCTGATATTTTTATCAACAACAGTTTTATCTTCAATTTGTTGCTTGGTGAGAGGTGGTTCAAAATTTGAACTACCCTTTTGTGAATTAAAATCTTCTGAAAATTCAAAAGCTGGCTTGCATCTGTCTATAGTGACAGTTACATTTTTATTATTTATACAAATTACAAAATTTTTATCAGATCTACTTTTAACCAAATGAGGTCCAGTGGAAGGAGGAGTTAAAGGGGGTCCAATTTTGTCATTTCTAAAAAAAACTTGTGTGAATGTACTTAATGATTGGTGTACATAGCTCTTCGTACAACTATGAGAATCAAGGGATATTGGACTAAGTTTTCTCATCATGGTAATTAACTTCGAAACACAAGTGGGTGTCACAGACGTTTGAAGAGATTCTGAAGATATGAGATCAGATGGTAAACGTAAAGTAGTACCATAAACTAATTGAGAGCTTGTTGCTTTTAAATCGTTCTTCATTGCTGAACGTAGTTCTAACAATACGATAGGCAAAATATCGGTCCAACCAGTGTCCTCATGGGCAATAATAGGACTTTTGAGATGCCTGTGGAATCGTTCTATCATTCCATTACTTTGTGGATGGTAAGAAGCTGAATGTATTCTATGGCTACCCATCATGTTTGTAAATTCTCTCATTAGAGAAGACTCAAAATTTTTGTCCCTTGATCAGTTGTAATCGTAACAGGTGTGCCGAAACGAGAAATCCAACCATTTAAAAGTGCACGAGAAGTGGTTTCTGCCAACATGTCTTCGGTAGGAATAACTTCAGGCCACACACACCTGGTATACCTGTCTATGATGGTAAGACAATATTTATATCCTTTGATGGTGGATAGGGTCCAATAGAGCCAATATGAATGTGGGCAAATCGAGCATCGGGTAGAGCAAATGTGCTTAGTGGAGCTTTGGTATGTTTGAATACTTTTGCTCGCTGACATTTTTCACAAGCTCGAACTCTATTTTTGATATCTTCTCTTATTCCTGGCAAAAAGAACCGCTTAGAAATTAAATTAGTTGTAGTGGATATTCCAGGATGGGATAGAAAATGCAGATTTTGAAATACCACTTGTCTGAGAATTTTAGGAACGAAAGGTCGAGGGGTTTCAAGTGACTTATCACAATATAAAGAAACGTCTTCAAAGGGAAAATATTGTTTTTCTAGTTTAATAGAAGAATATGCTCTAAGGAAAGATTGAATTTCAGAATCATGAATTTATGTTTGAGCAAACTGTTTGTAGTCTAAAATGGGTGGTTTTATAATTGCATCAATTTCTATTCTATATAATGCATCTGCAACTTTGTTTTCTGTTCCAACTACATAGCGAATATCTGTGGAAAATTGTGAAATATAATCGAGATGTCTTAGTTGACGTGGGGTACATTTATCTGGTTTCTGCTTGAAAGCGTATGTTCAGTCAAGCGTTGATCACAGTATATATAATAAATTCGCGACCTTCAAGCATGTGTCTAAATTTTTTTATTGAAATATATATTGCCAAAAGTCCTCGATCATAAGTAGACCAATTTTGTTGAGTTTTAGAAAGCTTTAAAGATAAAAATGCTATTGGTTCCCAGTTACTATTAAAAAGTTGCATCACGGAACTACCAATGGCGAAATTTGATGCATCGGTCCAAACACTTAAAGTAGACCAGGAATCGGATGCTTAAGAAGAGTTGCATCAGCTAATGCTGTTTTAGTACCAGTAAATGAATTTTCCGCTTCTTCAGTCCATTCAAGAGGAGTTTGCGGATTTTTCGAAGGACGAGGTGGTTTCTTTTTGTTTGTGTGACCTTCTAAAAATTTATTAGGGGTGCTAAAATGTGGGCTGCTTTAGGAATGAATCTTCGATAAAAATTATACATTCCTAAAAATCTACGCAATTGCGTTAAAGTGTTAGGTCTAGGAAAGTTTTGAATAGCATTGACTCGATCAGGAAGAGGTGAAATACCTTCTCTGGAAACTTGAAATTCAAGAAATTTTAAACTATCTACTGCGAAAGTACATTTTGAAGTCGTTAAACCATAATAATCAAGTCTTTCAAAAAGTGCACGGAGATTGGTAGTATGTTCTTGAACATTTTGAGATGCAATTAAGATATCATCAATAAAAGCATAAACACCTTTCAAACCACGAGTAACTTCGTCGATAAATCTTTGAAAAGTGCTAGCCGCATTGTACAAATCAAACTGCATTCGAGTGCTTTCGAAGAGACCAAATGGAGTACAAATAGCAGTTTTATGTATGTCTTCGGAAGCAATCGGAATTTGGTGAAACGCTTTAACACAGTGTTTCTCAAACTGTGGGGCGCGCCCCCCTGGGGGGGCGCGGTAACCATGCGAGGGGGGCGCGAGCATATTGAAAATAAAAGGTTTAAAAAATAATTTTTTGGAATGAAGTGAAACAAGATGCTTTCTGACATAATTAAAAATACACATTTACACTGATATAATTTATTTTTATCATCTGGTAATCATCAAAAATAAAATATTCCACTTTAAACGCTCATTAGCCATCTTTGATCCTATAACCAAATTAAACAAATATTTTGTTTGCTTTGCGGTGAATATGAGAACGATGAGAGATTTTTTTTTATGTTTCTTTTAACGATATCAAACGATGAGAGATTTTTTATTACGTTTCTTTTAACCTAAAATATTATCAAGCAAGGCGTAGATTCGTCGAATGGGCCCAAAACGAGATTGCCGTTGTTCCCGATTTTCATAAGCGAATTTTGTTTAGCGATGAAGCGCACTTCTAGTTGAATGGCTACGTCAACAAACAAAACTGCCGCATTTGGAGTGAAGCTAATCCACAAGTGTATGTCGAAACACCGTTACATCCAGAAAAACTGTCTGTTTGGTGCGCTTTATGGGCTGGTGGAATCCTTTTTCAAAAACGATGAAGGCCACAACGTTACAGCCAATGGTGATCGGTATACAGCCGTGATTACTAACTTTTTCATTCCTGAATTGAACAATCATGATGTTCAGGAGCTGTGGTTCCAACAAGACGGCGCAACATGTCACACAGCTCGTGCCACAATCGATTTATTGAAAGACACGTTTGGTGACCGCCTAATTTCACGTTTTGGACCTGTGAGTTGGCCTCCAAGATCTTGTGATTTATCACCGCTAGACTATTTTCTGTGAGGCTATGTAAAGTCATTGGTCTATGCGGATAAGCCACAAACGCTTGACCATTTGGAAGACAACATTCGCCTTTTTATTGCCGATATACGGCCACAATTGTTGGAAAAAGTCATCGAAAATTGGACGTCCAGATTGGACTACATCCGAGCCAGCCGTGGCAGTCATATGCCAGAAATCATACTTAAAATGTAATGTCACAAGATTATCTTTCGAATAAAAAAAATTCATGTCAATCGAATAATACATCGTTGTTTTATTGCAATTTAAAGTTCTATACCTCTAAAAAAACACCCTTTATTAAAATAATGTAAGAAATCTGCACCAATAATAGCATTAGACACATTACAAATAAAAAATGTAAAGACAAAATTTCGTCTTAAACCTAAATCTAATGACATTAATTTACGCCAGTACACTTGAATGGGTGTACCATTTGCAGCAATAAAAGTTTGAACTGGAGAACATTGTTTTAGAGTTTTATTTGCAGGGAGGATTGAGCAATCACTTACGGTATCAACTAGAAAACAAATGTTGGATTTACGATCGCGAACGAAAAGGCGACAGGAAGTCGAAGGCAAGGCATACGTCGCCGCTACTCCTGCCCGTTCAAGTTTTCCTGGAAAGAACAGGACTGAATACATTTTCTTGCCTTTGTGGCAAATTTATTATGATACCAACATAAATTTGATGCTTTTGGCTTATGACTCTTTCCGGGATTGCGAGAATCGAAACGATTTCGAGAAAAACTTCTCGATCGTCGTAGTTCTTTCACTTCCTGTCGTAAAAGTTTCAACTGTTTGAGGAGTTTTGATTCACTACTATCATCAGAATTGGCACTGGAATATTTTGATACAGCTCTTACCTGTACAGGTGTTACCTCTAAAATACGATCAGCTACTTCTGAAGCTTTTTGAGCTGTAAGGGGTAGAATACTTGTAAGGATGGATTGCACATCAGGTGGTAACTGCTGTAAAAATAATTCCAAAAGAAGTGAATCAGTCACGTTGTGCGATTCTGATCGTCGTTGCATCACTCGAAATAATTCCGATGGCTTTCTGTCTCCTAATTGCTCTCCGGTTAAAAGTCGGCGAATTTCCTGGCTTTTGCTTTCACCGCATCGGGCAATAACTTCATCTTTTAATTTTGAATATGGATTTATGCTCCCAGGTGAAAGAATTACGTTTCGAACTGCCATTGCTGCATCGGGAGATAAATGAGCTACGCAATTATTATATTTCGTGCGTTCGTCGGTTATTGGCTTGGAAACTGCCAATTCGAAGGTCGATTCAAGCATCCCGAACCATAGCGCAGGATCTGATGAAACAAAAGCTGGAATTTTAACCGCTGAAATATCCTTTATATTTACGGAAGGCACAGGCAACATTGGGAAATTTTTTTTTGATTAAAATTTTATATTTAAAGAACGGGTCACCATTTTTGGTGTATTGTGTTGAGTGCCAAAGTAAAATTGCAGTGATTTTACAAAAATAAACTTTATTTTCCAACATAACAAATAATTAAGTTCGAATTTATATATTCCCTTCGTCAGAGTGGAATTCTGGGAAGATAGAAGAAATGCCAGAGGACATTTCTTCTGACCAATGAAATTCAATAGTAGGTTTTAACAGCCAATAAGACGTAAGGATCAAGAATCCGTTACTATGAGTAAGGATGATGCGATGTTATGAAAGTACACTACAAACTCATGTATTTGTTTATAATATAGTGTTTTTAAAAGTTGAAAATATTTCATAAGTAATTAGCATTTTCTTTTAATATGTGAAGGGATAGCTGACAGAGTTAACATGAGGGTATAGAAGAAAAAATGCGAAACACATTTTATAAAAGAAAAAATATGTCAACTAGTATAAAAATGAGTAGTATGATAAAATAAGTGATTCTCTACAGGGTAGTGAAGCCAGAATATATTATTAATGTTTAAGTACTTTTTTTAAAAAAATATTCTGAATCTGGGTTCTATTCTTTAACATTAGATGAATACAGCCTTAATTC
Organism: Trichonephila clavipes; assembly: GCA_019973935.1. Taxonomy (NCBI): domain Eukaryota; kingdom Metazoa; phylum Arthropoda; class Arachnida; order Araneae; family Nephilidae; genus Trichonephila; species Trichonephila clavipes. The sequence goes on from BMAU01005279.1 coordinate 936,095, forward strand.
AGGCAAGAAAAACTGAAGTGATGGTTCTTGTTTAAATAAAACATATCCTTATTTTACTAAAATATAACTGCAAATTTGTTCATATTATGAGTAATATCATAATTGAAATATAACTGCCTCATTAAATTTAGTAAATAAATCTGTTGAAAAGGTAAAATCTGGTTTCAACTTGATTATATTTTCTTTTTTAATGAGAGCTACTATATTAGACCCCCATTTTCACCTCATGGACCCCTAAATTATTTTTTTTACTGACGTGGAACCCTTGCAGATCGTCAAAGAACCCTGGGGGTCTATTTAGATCACTTTGGGAATCACTGATCTAAATGATAAAACGAATTTTATTATCAATACAGAAAAACCCTATTGGCAACACTTAGAAAATGAATTACATTTAAATACCTTTTATAAAATATCGCACATGTTCATAACATTCCATTCTATGTGTCAACTTTATGTATAACTGCCTGATCCAATCAATTCCTCCTGAAATATGACATTTATTTTCTTCATTGAGACCATATGATTCATTGCCTCCTGTGGTATTACCATAATCAAAGCATTCTCAAACCTAATTTCAAAATTTGAATAGACTGCATTTAAATGTTGAACGAGGGTTATTTAGGTCTATTTAGATCACTTTGGGAATCACTGATCCAAATGATAAAACGAATTTTGTTATCAATACAGAAAAACCCTATTAGCAACACTTAGAAAAAGAATTACGTTTAAATTCCTTTTATAAAATATCAAACATATTGATAACATTCCATTCTATCTGTCAACTTTATTGATTTTCGCTTAAAAATAGTATTAAAGCTATAAAACATATTTAATACCTGTTTAGTGTTAGGTATCAAATACATCATTCTGACGTTCTTGTTTTTCGTTGTGTATGTCTTTTGGATTTTTTGTTGTTATCAAGAAAAAGAAGTGAAGAGAAGACAATAAAACACACACCATTTCATTCTCGCTCTTAACACGTCTCTCAGTGGCGGCTTAGAACAAGCACCTCATAAATAACGTCGAACGCACATGGTCATAGGAAATGCGTCTTAACTAGCATTGAAAATGCACGCCGTCGAATGTGTGATGTTTGTGTAGAGGCAGGTGCGATGCTTCACTCGGAGGTACTATTTTGGCTCCCAAATCGATTTCCCTTCGAACTCTATTCAAGTGTTTTCACGAGCTCGTTCTTTGCTATTATGTAGCTAATGTTTAACAGAGTAGTTCAAGTAATTTAAGAATTATGTAGCAGAAATGCCAATAAATTGTTTCGAAAACACGCAAAATATAATACAGTTGGACCCCGCGATTTAACGAACCCCTATTTTACGCGATTTAACCAATTTTTCTCTTTCCCCGATTAAAATACAGGCACCCCCCATTTAACGAATAATAAATCCCGAATTAAAAAATTATTTAAACAGCTAAAAAAATTTTTCCATTGGTTTGTGTTAGAATTTTTTTTTCCAGATGACATCCTTTTTGTTCGAAACAGAAGAAAAGTTTGTCTTATAAGAAGAAAATTTCAACGGGAAAGTTTGCAGAGCATTATTAGACTTTACAGGTGCAGCTGAATCATGAGTGCAACCTATCGTGTAAGTTTTGAATATGACAGGAAACTCTTTTCTAATCTCATGCCACTCCACAATACATGGGATATTTTAAGATTTTAACAATGATTTTACATTTGATGACGGACTGCCTGTCTGTATAACTGAAATTCAGGAAATTGTAGATTGGTCGGAGCCAATGAATAGCGATTCTGATGCAGAAAAATTGATAACATGGAGCTTCTACCAAAAAACTGTTATATTTACTAATGCTTCACATAATTTGGAAACTGAAAATATACTTCAAGCAGTAGGATGTAAAAGACGCAGTATTTTTTTCTCTGCATAAAGTCGAAAAAGAAATCTTTCGATTCACATTATTTTGAGAGTTACAACCAATTGAAATAATTATCGGTGTTTTTTCTTAAAATTTCTTCCCTCTGTTGTCGTAAAACATGGATAAACCCACTTCTAATTTACGTATTTCAAAAATTCTAGTTGAGCCTCTGTACAGAGGTCTGATCTATATACAGGCAAAATATTATTATAATAGAAGCATTTTCACAAAAGGGGAATATTTTGAAAATGGGTCATTTTATGTTCATTTTTTGTGAAAATATTGTACTTAAATAATTTTTTTATTGTAATACTATTCCTAAAACAATTTTATATACACTTTCTAATATAAGTGACACTAAATATCATAAACATTATCTATTTATAGGCTTTTGCAAAATCAAGGTTCCGAACGTAGTCAGATACCTTAAAAAGTGTATAGCGAACAATGTTTTTGACATTTAGTGTCTGTTCTCTACGAGATATTCGTAGAGGTGGCAGGTATAATTACGAGATCAGGTTTTTTAAAAGTAAATTATTCAGAATCAAAAGCATGGTACTATCCATTGTAGTAAAAGTAAAAGTATACTTCCATTTAAAAAAGTATTTAAAGAAAAATTATTCGGACCCGATCTTGTGGATACGCATATCTATACCAGAGGTTCCCAAACTTTTTTGTCCCATAGATCTCTTGCCCTGTTTTTCGGTTTGGGGTAGAACCCTGCTTAACTAATATTGAATTTTTGCCAATTTATCAATTTAAACGTCTTTTTGACTACTACTACTTTGAAATTATAAATTTCGAATTGTAATGAAGTGTAGTGATTAATTAATTAAATTAAGAGTTATTTAATACATAAAATAACTGAGCAACAAACAAATGATTTTAATGGGAGGGATGAATCTGGCGCTACACAATAACAAATTTTCAACATTTGGTATATATATATATATATATATATATATATATATATATATATATATATATATATATATATCAATCTTGTCAGGTTTAACCTTAAATCTCTCTCTCCTCTGTTAGTATTGTCTAGCTTCTTTCTTTCATTCTTTTTTTATTTCGGAGGTAAGCAACCACGCTGAAACTTCTTTTCACTAGGAAAAGCAATTAAACAATTTATAACGATATTTTATAATTCGGGACAAATAACAGTTTTGCCTTTTTAAAGTCAAAATTACTAACATCCGTTTCTAAACTTTAAGATGTTCGTTAGTGCTTATTACGATCAGTTCCTATTGTAATGTGTAGTGGCTTAACGTACACCTCCGCCACCCCTGCACCGCGGGGGGCAGGACTCTAGGGACCCCAAAGCCCGAGCGATGCCGATTGCGTAAGATCCGGCTACGGCTCAAAATCTGATTTTGCAGGGGGCGAAAATTCTTCGTTACGCCCACTGGTAATGTGACATTTTTTTTTCAATGGGTCCTATATGAATTCAATGTCTACTATAATATTACCATATTCAAAGCATTCTCAAACCTGGTTTCAAAATCTGAATAAAAGCCATTTAAATGTTGAACGTAGGTTAAAACATCCAGACAGATTGTCTGTGACAAAATGAGAAAATTCGGGCCCAAATTAACCGCATTAAATTTAGTAAATAAATCTGTTAAATAGGTAAAATCGGGTTTCCCCACTACATTAAATTTTCTTTTAAAATTAAAGTCACGATCTAGTTTAATGAGAGCTACTATCATAGACTCCTATTTACATATCATGGACCCCTTATAGGTCCATATAGACCACTTTGAGAATCACTGATCTATACTTCATCGTCATCTACAGTTGAATATTTATAACACGTTCTCATTTGCATTTCAGATGTTGCCAACTGCAGATGACTAAACATCCACGGATCGGGTTCAAATTAGATTCGAGACTCAAATCCGAGATCATGGCACGGAAATCGGAAAAACTCTAACAAATTTTTATAGACTGTCTAACAGCGTCACTTGAATTAAAATGCATAAATAAAATTGTTTTAAAAATAATATTACAAGAAAAAATTACTGAAATGCAATTTTTTGGTAAAAAATGACGAACAAGTAAGACATACTCAAAACATTCTCATTTTAGAATAATCTTTTTCTTATTTATAGTTGAGACTTCTGTCCGGAACTTGAACGAGGATTTTTTAAAATAATATGGAATGGGATTTATTCATATTTTGATATAACAGAGTAGAGAAATTTCAACAAAAACAACGGCTATTTTTTCAATCCCTACTATTTAAAAATAAAATTCGCACTCTCCCTATATATATCCTTATTAATACTATAAATGCGAAAGTGTGTTTGGATGTTTGTTCCTCTTTCACGCAAAAATAACTGAATGGATTTAATGAAACTTTACCGTGATATAGCTTATACATCAAAATAACACATAGGCTATAATTTATAAAGATATTGTGTGAAGTCTCCAAGATATAACGATAACTGTCAAGTAAGTAGGGAAAAATTCTGCCATCGGCAAAAATTCCCGTGACAGGATATATCAATCTTTTATGTGGGAAGCAAAATTTTCCCCATTTTGTTTTGCCTACGCCAGGCGCCAGGAACTGCGAAGGCTTGGACAGGCGGAGCGTGAGAAAGATAACAATTTTAACATAAAATAAATACAACAAAAAGTAATATTAACGTATTGCACTTCTAGATATAAATTATTTACACTATTTTAAACGTTCATTACACAAAATTTATAACAATGTGTTTCTTTTCCTGAGCAGAGATCAACTTAAGAAGGTGTTTTCAAAAATCGCGACCCACCAGAGTGTTACGGGGAGTTATAAATAAAAAAAATCCTTTATATCAGCTATTAGATCTACAGACATAAAATTTAGCAAACATGGTTTTCTTTCTTCTTTTTTTTCAGCTGAGATACACAAAAAGGGTTTTTTTTGTTTAATGTGCAATTCACGTAAAATTAACTTATTAAAACTTCTTTATCCTTCAATCTGTATTGTTTACTTTTGCAATTCACCAGTGCGAAGAACGGGTATACCAGCTAGTATATACACTTGCCTTCGAAAGTCTGCGTACAGGCAATCATCTTACGTGTTTATGCTATAATTACTATTAAAATCTCACTTTAGAGAATTGAAATACTTGTCAGCAATTCTTCAAAGTTTCCTTATTTAAACAACAGCAACAAAATTCACTTTAACGAGAAGAAATAAGAATGGACATTAAATAATCACCAAACATCCACGCCAAAAGTCTGCGTACACTTACAATATAGAGCTTTTAAAGACCTTTTATTGTAAAATAAATGCACTAAATCGTGTTTTTAAGTAATTATATGCTTATTTTACGATTTATTTAAGATTTGAAATTTGAAAGCTTTTGTGGTTCCATGACAGGCAACAGAATAGAGATCTATATATTATTAAAAGAAAAATCATTATAGTTCTTCGGAAAAGGTGGAAATTTTTAACGAAATTGTTGAAGTTATTAATAGGAGACATTCATTGTGATTCAAAAATTGATGATAAACTACAAATCGACTAAAATTTTAACTTCCAAGCCAAGACCCGGCCACCCCTCTGCAAAGTCCCCTCGAGAACCTTGCGTTGAATAGGCGTTTTCCTTTGGGCGTCCGGACTGTAAAAACAGTCCTCAATTCCCTATCGTGAAAGTCTATGATGCTGGGCATGGCAAAAGTGGTGTTTTCCATTCTGCTGAGTGGCATGATGGTGATTGGTTGAACTATGGAATCCGGAAGGAGTGGCTATGGTGCTTCTTCTGGGTGGAAAGCTTTTTGAGTTTTTTATTTTTACTTGGCTGAGAGCTTAGAGGTTGCTCTCTGATTGGATACGCTCTATAAAAATAAATCCAAGGCTATAAAGCTTCATAAATAGTTAAAAGTGTTGCTGAGATATTGCAAAAAAATGTGACTTTAATTACAATTCGAATCCTTTTTCGACTATCAAACATGGTGGAAAAAGCATAATGTTTGGGTGTGTAATGGAAGCCTTTCAGCTGGTAATCTGAAATTTATTGAATCAACAATTTACAAAATTGGTTACTTGGACTTAATGAAGTAAAAAATCAGGGTATATGCCGAGATATTTCAGGTGAGTGATGATTTTAAGTTTCTGCGGCACAAAGGTACCAAGCAAATGGTGAAGCTGTGGCTACTCTGACATGTCTCGAACCAATTCCGAAAGTCAACCTAGTCCTAGACGTAAGAACAATACAGCGTTTGTGGGATTTACTCAAGTGAATAATCAGGGAGAAAATAATAAAATCCAAGGAAATGCTCAAATCTGTCAGAGTAGAAGAATGGAACAAAATATCCACAGATGAAACAACTAAGCTAGTTAAATCCTTGCCAAATATGTTGCGAGAGTTATAGAAAGAAAGGACTAGCTTAGAAAGTATTAAATTTTAGTTACAATCCATTATTGCAAAGGTTTTTTCTAGTGTACGCAAACTTTTGACACACACGATTTGTGCCGTTCTCAAGTTATAAATATTTGTATTATTTTATGTAATGTTCAGGTGATTATTATTTATACTATTCGAATTTACGACGTTAGAGGAATCAAAAATATAATTGATTCAGAAAGACTTCATTCAATTAGCGATCTTTGCAAAAATATGAAAGGTGTTCGCCTGTACGCAGATTTTCGGAGGCAGGTGTATATATATCTTGTTCAAATTTTCAATCGTTGTAAAATACTTTTATTCATCCACTCAAACTTAAATAAATTTTTATGAACTTGTAGTGGAAGACACTTGATGTTAATGCAATTTTTTTTAAATATTAAGAGGGTTCACCCATGTTTGATGTGGGTTCAAAAATCGATTATTTTCCCTTTCATAAATTGCTTCCTTAACATGTCCAGAATACGGAGGTTAAGTCATTTTTTAAAATTCGAAGTCGTTATAAAAACACAGCAGTTAGAAGAAGCACACAGCTGTTTTCATAGTTTTAACCAGACTTGAAACTTTTTTTTCTGTAATGGGGCTGCGTATTGGTATTTCTACCTTTGCAGACCTAGTACATTCCCCAGGAGCTGGTATTACTTTTCAGTGCAGCACCAATTACCGCAAGTAATTTTGACGCCCAGTTTCTTCCCCAGAGGCAGGCACCTCAGCTCTGCCGATGCGAAATTTGTACTTAGGAATTTAATTTTGTCGAGTGCATCTAAGCCAAACGGACACTCAAGGAATCTTTTTCATGCCTTATAACCATACGACATGGCCGCTGTCGATTTTCCGCGTGAGGAAAATCCACCGACTTGGTCCGGTTTCGAACTCGCAACCTTGGGTACAGAAGGCCAGCAACAAACTAATTACGGTACCCAGCCGGCGAACTTGAAACTTGAAACGCGTTTTTCTCAAAACTGTGTTTTTTAAACTTTCCTCCATCATATCTCAAGAATGGTTTGACCGAATGACTTTTATAGAGAATTTATAGAATAGCACATAGACGCGGACAGAATGAACTACAATCATTCAAAAATTCCCAATATTTCTGTTCTTTTAATAACAAAAACATAAAATAACCCGTAAAATTCAAATTTTTTTTCAGAGGTCTGCCTAATATCCAATTTTTGGTATTTTCTTTTGAAAATAGTCTATTCAGTGCATTTAAGCTTACAGATTAAAGCGTCGTTAATTTTTTGTTTACTTCAGATAACCCTATCAGCCAGAATCGTAGGGGAATAAGCGTCCTTTTTTCGAAGCGAGTGTGTTCAGAGCACTATAATTCATGTTCCATTGGACATTTTTGGTTAAAAATTTATATACACACTCGTAAATTTCACATAAATAAATCATAAAAAAATTAAAGTCCTATCTTTTTACTGGTCGTCGAAAAAAAAAATTCCCTAAAAGTGCTTGAAAAACAGGCCGCCGCATGAGTGAACCCCCTTAATTAATTAATTAATAGTAACAAACAAAAATAATAGTCTAACACCAGATATAAAAAGGAAAATTGCTTGTTGTGTCCCTGTAGCGCAATGGATTTCTAATCCAAAGGTCGTGGGTTCGAATCCTACCTGGGATGGCTTAATATCTGAGAATGTGATTTATGAATGAACAAATAGTAACAAAAAGAAGAAAAAAAGTAGTCCAACACCATATATAGAAAAGAAATTCGATTTTGTCACTTAATATTGTGATTTTGTCATATGTATATACATATTTATATTGATTGTAATTACAGTCAGACCTCTATATAACGAAGTCGTTAAATCTCCGAAAAAAGTTCATTATATGGAAAATTCGTTATATAGAGGTTCATCTTTTAATATACTTTATAAACCATATAAAACAAATTTGAAATTCATAAGCACTATAATTAAAAAAAGTAATTATTCACACCTTTTTAAAAATTATTATATATTTATTAAAAATATCTTACCCATCAAAAAAAGAAAAAGGAAAGCTGCAAGGAAAACAAGAAAAAGAATGTCCAAGAGCACACTGTATTTTCAATATTAAGAAAATAATTTTATATTAAAATTAATGAATTTTAAGGACATTTTTTAATTTAAAACATAATAGTAATATTAAACATACATTATTTTATAATTAGAACACGGGGCAACCTCACTGAGGTTGAAAGGGTTTATCGAAGATGTTTCTAGTGAACTGGACAATGGGGTTTAACGGTTGCACTTTTTGGATGAAAAGTCCAGAACTCTATTGCTCTTGGCGAGTTAGGATCTAATAAAACTAGAGCAAGATTTATGACCACCATAAAAAGTGTTAAAGGGAGAATAACTTGAAATGTTCAGAAGTACTTTAAAAATAGGGAGAAAAAAATTGAACCACATAAAAAGAAAAAGTTCGCTATAGAGAGGTTATTTTACGAAGAAAATCCTGAAATGTTCGAAGTTCCAGGAAAAAGTTCACTATATAGAAATATTCGCAATATAGAGGTTCGTTATTTTGAGGTTCGACTGTATTCAAGGTGCCTGACTAGTTGCGGTAACATTTTTTTTTGAAATAATGCTGAAAGTTCATTTTTAAACTCATTTTTTGTTTCATTATAACTGAAAACTTAAAAAAATAACAAAGAAGAAAAATTTTCAATATATTTTTGTAAGAAAATGGACAATTTTAGGTTAAAATTAGGCATTTTTTGCCCATCGCGGCAAACACTATACAATAAATTCTAATGCATAAGATAAAAGAATTTTACTAAGAAAGCGTTTATCTATGTTTTGCTCTATAATCTTTGAATAATTTCAATATATCACAAAATTAGGGGTCAAAAAGTGCACAAAAGGACAATTTTTCACAATTTTTGCTTTTATCACAAAGAAAAACAATCATAAAAAACGTAGATATATTGTTTTTTCTTATTTCCTAGTGCACAACATGATTACTATAATGATAAACAATGATGCTAAACTTTATGAAATTATCTCAAGGACTTTTTGAGATATCATGTTTGCCATGCGATAAAATATGGAAAAATCTGTTTCGGAGAAAAACGCATTTAAAGATTTAAACTCTAAATCTTAAAAAATTATACAGCTAAAACAACCTAAAACCTCTTTAAATTAAAAGAATAAACCTTTTATAAGCCCATATCAGTATGATATACGTGTTTCAAGGGTTTTTTAAATTTTGTTACCAATTTTATAAAGTCAAAAAAGCTTTTCTTAACGTCTAAATGCATAGGTTTTTTGTATACAAATTAGAGATATAAAAAACACACTAGAAAAACCTTATTACGCTAAAAAATAATATTTTTATATGGAAAAATAGGTATATATTTCCACTAAGTATCTTAGAGCTGAACAAATATGTAATACAAAATATGTTAATGTGTGTTATTTTGTCAGTAAATATTCCCGAAAATTTCTTTTAAAAAATAATGTTTTTCACAAAGGTTATAAGAAATTATAATGAAAAGCATATGAAGAACAGTTTTTAAAACTTCCATACACTTTGACCTTTTTTCATCCTTAGTAATTTTGATTTCTATGTAGCTTTTTTTTCCCGAGAAAAATTTCTATATTTTAAGGGGTGATAAAGAAGTTAAAATGCGTTTCAGATCAAAATTTACAAACCCATATACAAGATCTTAGGAAGGGAAGTATTTGCATTTCTAATTATAAATATATATATAATAATAATAAACCTGTATATCATAAATTAAAAGGAATTAACGTTAATAATGCACTTAAGCGAAATGTTTCAAGTTTAATAGTTGTATCTTTAAGTAAAATACACCATAAAATGTTACTGAAAAAGGCTTTCTGAGTAAATTTTGAAACATTTATAAATAGATCTCAACTTTTTGTCACCAGCTGACTAAGTACTATTGGGATTAGCTTTGTGTCAACATTCACCTTACTGCTAGCACCGATGATGAAGCAAATTCCTTAGACCTCGCTGACCTTGCTTTAGACATAATTAAATAATATTTTGTCTTTAAGAACAGAGTTTTCTATCAAATATATATAAAAAAGTCAAATATGAAACAAATTATCGAGAAGCAAGGACAAGAAAACCGAAAAATGACAAACATTTTACGAATTTATTTGCCAAATTTCACTTTAAACTAATAAAATATTTTTTAAAAAATATCACCATGTCCCGTCATTACCTTACCTAAGTTAATATTTTTTTAAATAAATTCAATAAACACCAAAAAAGTGTAAAAAAAGTATTAAAATGCAAACACTTCCGGTTTCGATATCTAACTTCCGGTTCGTTTTTGCTGCTCTCTCTTGACATAAAAACTGTTATAACTTCGTAAATAATTGAAGTACAAACAAAAGTAAGGTATTTTTAGAAAGCAGAAAATTCGGCTATATAAAATTTAAAGTAAAAAAAATTCTCATCATTTTCATCAAAGTTGACGTTTTGGCACTAGTCAGGCATCTTAATAAAAAAGTAACTAAAATAAAATTTTTCTCTGTTGACCTAAGTAGGAATTGACTTAATTTTTTTATTACTTGTTTTAAAATAGATGGCTTTGAAAATAAAGTGAATTTCTCACAAAATCTTAATTCAGACTCTGTAGAGGAAAAAAAAGGCGAAATATTATTATTATACAAGCATTTTTCATTAAAGGAAAATGTTTTGAAAATACGTTCTCCTTTCTTCACTTCTTGTCAAAAAATAACTTTTTTACTGTATGTAATATTTTTACTTTATGTAATATTTTTAAAACAATCACATATGTTTATTTTAATTCAGAGTGTCACTATAAATATAAAAATAAATACCTTATCCAAAGAATACCTCAACCAAGTTTCCTAACTTTAAAAAGCGTTTTTTTCCCCTGTCAATTCTTGAAAACCAATTAGGATTTTTTTCCCTATCAGAGCATAAAATTTTTCTCTCCTTATCTTATTCCAAATCCCGTTCTTTTTTGCCTTAATCGAATTGGTCAGGCTTGCCCTGTCCAGCGTCTTGATGATTTCTGAAAACTCTTTAATGTTTAATAAAGTTCACGACCTTTTAATTGTTGAAGTAAACTCTCTCTTTTATTATAAAGCAATTTACTATTTATCAACTTTAATTGTTAAATTGTATTATCATGCACGAATTTATAAAGCATTTTACTCACTGGAACACACATTACTGTTAGCTAAAATGTCATAATTGGAAACTGCAGATCCACACACACACGTTTGGGCTCTCAGGTGATGTGGGGGCCGCGGTAGCCGAGTGGTATAGGTATCGGACCGTGGCTTGCCTTGTCACGAGTTCGAGCCCAGTACCACCAAAGACCAGCCGTGTAGGGCAGCGATGCACGTTAAATCTGTCGAAAGCTGAAACATCCTCCCGTTGGTGTGGTGTGGTAGTTAGGAGAGAGGGGTGCCAGCTCAGATGTCGTCCACGCACTTGACCATGGTTCAAAATTACGTGGTCCGTCGCCAAAAGCCCTCGTGTAGCTGAATAGTGCGACGTTAATATTCAATCAATCAATCATACTCAGGAGATGTGTCCTACTGATCCAAGAGTTTAAAGAATTTTTGTGTAAAATTTTGAGAGGCAAAAAAAAAGTCTCTTGATTGGAATAATTTTTAAAATAGAACGAAAAAAAGTGTATTTCAATTTTGCGTGGTTATATTTTACTTAAGGAGATCGAGCGAGTGAATATTAACGTCGCGCTGTTCAACTACACGAGGGCTTTTGGCGACGGACCTCGTCATTTTAAACCATGGTCAAGTCGGACGAGGATGACACCTGAGTTGGCAAGGGAGGACGTTTAAACTCTCTACAGATTTAACGTGTATCGCTCCCCTACACGGTGGGTATTTAGTGGTACTGGGCTAGAAATGGTGACATGCCAGCCACAATTCGATACCTTGACCACTAGGCTACCGTGGTATCTTTTGTTTGGAATAATCTTTAAAATATATATTTGAAAAATTGTGTGTATTTCAGTTTTGCGTGGTTATACTTTACTTAAGAAGAAAAAGTAGAGGGAGAAAATAATTTGTTGCCATATTGTCTTGAGCATTTATCATAATATAACATAAAGGAGAGACGATGTTATGGAATACCATTTATATTTTTAAAAATAATTTTATTGGCTTTTGATAAAAATCTACAAAACCACGATGGATATACTATAAACGATTGTAAGGATTTATCACTTGTCAAAGAGAATAATATTTAGTTTGTTGTTAAAAAAAAGTTTTTTTTAGAAAAAAATGACAAAGGAGTGTAATATGGAATGAAGCCCAGCGCGCTTCCACGCCCCAGGTCCGCTGTTAAAATCTTGGCCTCGGCAAGGTCGACTCAGCATTTCATTCCTTCAGTAATCGATAAATGAGTACCAAGCTTGCTTGGGAACAGAACGCTGAGGGTTTCGCGTCAAGCTGACCACTTGACTGAGTCATCTGCGCATGCACCTCAAGTGACGTAAACTAAGATAGATACAGTAGGCCTTGGCCCTCATGGGCTGTTGCGCCACTCAGTTGAATTCAATATGGAATAGATAAGGGGTACTCAATCTTCCTTTCTGCTGGGCCGCATACATATGTCAGTTATTTCAAGCGGGCCGCATACACATGTTAGTTATTTTACTCGAAGAGGGGTGCAACATGAGAATAAATAGGAGGAAGGGGGAGTGGGAAATGCTTTGAAACCAAGATAAAATTGGAAATTAAAAATGTGGAAAACTGATCAAAATATTAGAACTCTTATTTTGCCTTTTTTAATAATTATTTTTTATAATTTTTATTTTTGTTACCAACGCTAAATTAGAAGCATTTAAGAAACACTCCTTCACAATTTCTTCATCAGTAAACGGTTTCATATGATTACCAATAATGTAACAAACTTCATTGGATGTCATTGTTACCCCACTGTGATATTACCACTGACAAAACACTTTTTGCTGTTGCGATTGTGGCATGCAGCCAAAAGCAAAGCACGGTCTTCGCGCGCAGGCGCAGCTAATGAGAACCGAAACTGTGAAAACTTTAAGACTTAAGAGAGAGAAAAGCGAGCAGAGAAAAGACGGAGGTTCGCGAGCAGGCGTCCCCGTCGAGAATTCATGAAAACCCATCTGATAGAATAGCTACCTTTTTAATTAATTTTTGTTAGTTTTAAAATAAAGTTAAAGAAAAGATAAATGTCTTGGACCCCTTGTTGTCTCCCACACAAATATTATTTAAGAAAGCCTATTACCACCTCTTGAAAGAGATCTTCCAGGCAAAGTGTCATTGAATGGGATTCCTGTTTTTGGTATTTTTTAAATGCAGCACTTTCGTGGCATATCAAACAATTGCTGTGTGTGATCCATGTTTATTTTTCACTACAAAATAGTCAACCTTCCAATCGTCTTGAAACGATATTTTCTTCGAATATTGTTTGCTTGCAAGATATGAAAGATAGTTAAAAATTAGTTTCACCCATAAAATTGTCGATACTCCACTGTTGTCTGTTATCACTAACAGTAACCGCTCCAAATAGAAAAGAATATCAATTCGTAAAAGTACGACACCGACAGTAAAAAGCAAAATTAATGTATTTGATTTCTTGTGACAAGTAATTTTCCACCAAATTTTTAATACAATCTTCTTAATAAGTGAATTTCTCAGAACAATGGGCCATGACCGGGCCACTTAAAAAGGCTCGGTGGGACGCAGGGTGAGTGTCACTGGAATAGATGATTTAAACCATTAGAAAAGTAATTAATACTTCATGAAACATTTCTTTTTACTATTAAAAGCCATATTTTAAGAATACGTTAAAGTCATTTCTGTCTTTCTGGTTTTCTTTCTATTTGGTCTTCTAATTTAGTTTATTCTCAAACACTTTTTTAAATGGGAAATGTGTTCTTAAAGAAGAAGATCCAGCTTTCCTGCCTCTATATTTAACTTCTGTTTTTTTCGTGATGGTGGTGATATCTGTACGGGAAGGACAAATTTGTTGACTTAGACTATCAGAGATGACTATATCCAAACTTTTGAAAAAATAGGGCTTAGGTGAATCAGAGCTTCTTGACCAAGGATGGCGAATCAATGACACGTGACACAATATTTTGGGCACGCCAGCTATCAAATTTTTTTGCATTTTATTTCAGAATAACAAAGTTCACTATGAAGTATTACGAGTGATCGGTCGCGGAACGGCTGGGAGAACAGTCGTTTGTTATTGTCTTGCCTTAGTTACGTCGTGGAACTACAGTTACTTATGATGCAAAATTTGTCTACGCATAACGTAGTTAATTTTGTTGACACAACTATATTTTAAGGTTTATTTGCATTATATTTACGATTTTCAAGTGTTGTTTAACATGATTAGCTCAGCAAAAGAGCAAAAAGTGCAAGATAGTAAGTGTAACAGAGAATTTCAAACGGTGAATCTAGAAATATGGCATTATTAGTGAAGGCGAGAAAGCTGAGTGTGTTTTATGTTCTGGAACAGTGGTTTGCAGAACATCGTCTGTAAAATGGCATTTTGAAACAAAATCAAAAATCCTCTTGTCAAAAAAGTGAAACCACAGCAAGAATAATTAATTGCTTAGAAACCATTAGATCAGTGTTTCTCAAACTGTGGGCCGCGCCCCATTAGGGGGGCATGATAACCCTACGAGGGATTTTTTATTACGTTTCTTTTAACCTAAAATACTATTTTTGCTGACCTTTGAACTTACTGGTATGGTTATCTGCATCACTTTTTTTTTAGGGAAGCTGTAAATTTTTTATCTAATTCTGTTGCGCTTTTTTCAATGTGAAGGAGTTTTATGATATATGGAAAAGCATTTTGAGCACTTTGAAGGATTATTTGGCTAAGATTTATTTTTATGAGTATTCTAAAAACGTTTTATACAATTCTTTTTTGAACTAATATCCATATTTTTATATTGAATACACTTTTAACATGGGAGCGATGTGCATAGTCACCCCAGGATCACGAAATCGTTGATTCTGGGAAAACTGTTTATTTGTTACCAGTGACAATGGCAGAGTATCCTCCAATATAACAGTTTTAATGGGAACTAAAATGAATTGATCACATATCTGCATCTTTTTTTTTTGGAGTGGCAAACGTTTCTTTTAGAATCTTAAGGTACTTGTTTTGACCGAGTTCATCGGTTTTGTTCAAAAATATTTTCTTGAACATGCTACACTTTCCTCTTTTGAATAACTTAGTAGTTTCAATTGTGATGTTGTACGACTGATTATGGTTTATAAATGTAAATGAGCAGAATATAAAAAGGAAAGGGGCATCTGTGATCTCTGTGAAAGGAGGTTGAAACTGATTAGGTAAAGGAAGAACCTGCTGAAATAATGCTTATTTATCATGATAGCGATAATAAATTTGAGAAAAGTGATGAAGATGAAACGTTTGAGTTAAAAGGAAAATTTTCAAATGCTACCTAAAGAACTCCGTCAAGTAAAAGAAGAAACCATAAGTATACCACAAGACACACTTCACTCAGTCAAAAAGATACAGGCAAGAAAAAGTTCATGCTATTTGTTGATCATCAAAGAACATTAAAACTACAACAACGTGAACAAAATGGCACAGTTTTGCTTGCAAATAACATTCCTGTAATGTTAGCGAAAAGTGTCTATGATTTGTGTCCTTTATTAAGGTCACGCCCATTTGGAACAATTTAGTTCAGTTTTATTGGATTTTTTTTTCATATTATCAAATAAAAATTGAAAAGTCCTTGAAATAGGTAAGTATATTTTCTCTTAGTTGAATTATACACTGAAATTGTGATTTTTATCGTGTACATTAAAAATAATTATAAAAAAAGAATTGGGGTGAGTCACTCCGCGCGACCATTAATGTTAGTATCGGGTGCACACCTGATTCCGGGCTAAAACATTTTGAAGTTTTCTCGCTTTAAATATTAAAAATAACACAATTGTTATTCATTGGAATTTTACGTTCTTTTTTTATTTAACATTAATTCTAAATGCTAATTCTACGCGGCTTAAAAATACAGTTCGTTCAAAACTATTTATAATATGAGCATTCATTTCAAAAAATCCTTTTACATTTTTGTATACGTTGTCATGCATTCGGTTTAATCTCCTTACAATTAAGCTATTATATCAAGAATAATTTATTCTTATTTTTTAAAAAATAAACTCGTGTGAAGAGTGGGTACTTCGGTCAGTATAAGAAGAAATTTAATAATTATTAGTGACTTTAATGGGCTTGTCTTGCAGAGCAAAGTTTTTCAAAGGAAGGCTAATGTTAGAAATTGACACTCTGAGTTATTTTTCGATATTTAGCTGAGATCTCTATATTTTATCTTCAAAGCAGTATTCGCAGAAAATCCGGATTCACAAAGGTTGATGTTGAAAATGGTAATAGTATGCGAAAGACTTTTGTTCCATCTCTACCCAGCATCCATCTCTACCCAAAATTCAAAGAGTGATTTATTACAAAATTGCCGTTTAATTTTGTCACTGGATGTGAAATCTATGAATATCTCTTTTTCGTCAGTTGAGAGCCCTTCTGAAGTATTTTGAAAGGGATCCCTAACCCATTCCTAACTTTCTATCAATTTGCCCTTGGCTATGTACTTGTTGATGCTTTATTATCGTCGAATACTCGCTACGATTTAAAAATATATCTATGATTTTGTTTTAATCTACTGCCGTAAATATTTAATACCGTGAATTATGAAATGTACATTCAAGATAGATTCGGTAGCTAATCGACTCGCCGAAGACTAACTGGAATTGTACGAGGTACAGCAGTGTGTTTTACATGTTTTGTGTAGAGTCCGTTAGTTGTCCAGACTCTCGTGAACGTTCGCGAGAATGCCAGATGTAATGGATAAGATAGAGAGCAACATAGATTAGACTATTTTATAATGACATTTGTACTTTCAGAAATGGATGACGAAAAGAAAATAAATCTTTAATTAAATATCATTTTGCAATCTGTTTCAATTTAAAAGTTAGAGAAAGAAAAATAACATAATAGTTAACCCCCATTACTTAAAAGTAACTTACTTAAAATATATATTACTTAAGAGTAACATATACAAAATTTAATACTTATCTTATTAATTTGTACGGTTTACAATTAAGATCATATCATAGCCTTAGCGTCAAAGTACATTATTATTATATTCAATATATTATTATTATATAAGGGGGGCGATGAAAATTATGATTGAAAATTGGGTCGCCAGTATGGAAAGTTTGAGAAGCACTGCATTAGTAGATGACTCCAATTCAACATGCATTCTACTAAACGATGCATCATACAATCCTAATTTAAGTTATTTGTTATCCAATCTGCAACACAGAAATCACCTAGTGTTATTTTAATTTGAATTACACATATAACTAAAATATTTACTTTTATACAGTGCAAAAAGTATTTTTTCGTAGTAAATAAAGAATTTTGTGTTGTTAGTATTTAATTTTATTATTTTCCCAAAAATCACAATTCAAAATTATTTGACGGCACGTCTATATATCATTAAAACACTTCTTTGGAAATAATGTCCCTTGATCCATGAAGGTTCACCACTCCTTTTCCAGACGAATATAGCACATGGTTATTTGGTAGTCCCATGACCCGAGACCTAAGAGCATTGTGTGAGTGTAGAACGAATACAATTTTCACTGCTGAAGATATTTCTGTTGACAGACTAAATACCAGTCTCTTTGATGCCGTTTACTGCTATATCCTGGACTATAGAACAGTTTTGAAATAACGAAAAAATCATGTTTTGATTCCTTCCAATGCATTCAATGGTTAAAAAATGTACTTTAGTTTTAAGTGAGGCTCTATATATAAATTTCTATTTATAAAATTAATAGCTATTGTTTAACCATCAGGATTATATATATATATATATATATATATATATATATATATATATATATATATATATATATATATATATTCAAAACTCATTTTTTTTACTTTATTCAATTCCTACTATTAGCTCACACTCTCTATTTATTTATCTTGGTGGAATTTTCAATCGTTAATAAAATACATTTTAAAGCGCTCAATTGAGCTGAAACTTTATATACATGATTATTTTGGATGACAATACAATAATTTAATTATAATTAATAAAAATTCATTGATTAAAACTAATTATTAAAAAAATTACAATTACAACCAAGTTGGCATCATTTTTGGCGACTTGTGTCAAAACTTGAAAATGTTTTTTTCTCACGTGTTAAAGAATAAAGTTGAACTGAAAGTTTATATACACGATTGTTTTGGATGATAATACGATACTTTAATGATAATTAATAAAAATGAATTACCACTTAATGTTGTGATTATTTTATATGTATATACATATTTATATTAACTGTGTAGCTAAAATAAAATTTTCTTTGTTGATCTAAGTATATATATATAGGAATTTATTTATTTATTTATTTATTATATTTGTTTTTATTCAGTATATTTTGTCGGGTATAATGGAATATCTAGTATTCCCCAATATCCGACACGTCATCTTGGGGAACAAACATTTAAACTGAAGTATAAAACATTGTCAGCTAACTACCGATCAAAGTATTACGAACTACAATTCTTTTAGTGTACATTATGCAAAACTTAAATGTTCAAGTCACATGTGTACTAGCAGGTTAAAATGTGTGTTTGAAAACTTGGCTGTAAAAACTTTTGAAAATCATAAAACAAACCTTTGTTTTGTAGCGAATGGTATGACATCAAGAAGTGATGGACGCTCAATGCAATGCATCATGAGAGTCTTTCTTCCGTACTTCAAGGTTTTCTTACGCATTAGCAGCTTCCAACAGAGCCAAAACCTTGGTATTCCATATTACTTGACTATTCACTATACTACCCAATTCTCATCAATTCAGTCACTTAGACGTATTCCGTGTTTCCCTTTTATAAACTTATTTTTATTTCTCATGGGCTGCGGATTTGCATTTTACTTTTGAAGACTTAGTACATTCCTCGAAAGTTGGTATCTCTTTTTAGTGCTGCAAAATGTAGGTGGATACCAATAATCGCAGGTAATTTTGACACCCAGTTTCCTCCCTAGAAGGAGGCACCTGAGCTTTGAACATGCGAACCTGTTCTAGGATTTAATTTTGCCCAGATCACCCAAATAGACACTCTGTGGGAGCCCCCCTGGGTTCCACCCGGGACACTAAGATTAATTTGAGGCAAAGAATGACCAGACACCATTTGTATAATAATAACTTATATTTATTCACTTGGTTCAAATATCAAAAATTCTAATGACAAATAATAAGCTATTTGTCTACGTCAAAAAGGGATTTACCTTTAATAATAAATTAAATTACGAAGTATGAAATTAATTAATAACTACGCGCAATACCAAAAAGGTTTACCGGAAGAGGAGGTCTGAGAAATACACGCAACTTGAAATATTAGTTTTCATTAACTTAAACTAATTTTATTAAACTAACGCTTGTGGTAAGCGGTATTAAACTAGAATATATCACCTGGTAGTACCTATGATCTCTTTAGGTATATTAACCTCCTAAGGTTCCTTCGCTGAATAACAGCAATGCTCCACTGTCGTAATCCAATTGAATCCTATAAACCTTGTCATCACTGCTGCTGGCTCAATAGCCTTCTTCTCCGCTAACTTACAACGCTCTCCTTAAATACTTTATCTACTTTACACATATCCCATCTTCTTCTTTTAAGATTGGAAATATACGCGAATTTACAATCCCCAAAGACGCCTAAGAATATTAGTGGAAAGGTTCCGTAAAGATTCGTCACAACTCTAGGGATCTTTTACATGAAGTATAATCATATGATGTGGCTGCTGTAGATTTTCTGCCTTATGAAAATCTACCGACTTGGTCTGGAGTCGAACCCGCAAACTTAGGAGCGGAAGGCGAGCGAGAACCAACCACGCCACCCAGCCGGCACTTTTTATAAACTAAATACAGTGAAATACGTTTCATGCGAAAACGTTTAAGACGAAATATCGGTTAACACAAATAATACAACATTCCCAACAAACTAACGTGAAACAAAAATAGCTTAACACGTAAAGATTTCTGTTCTGGGAATGAACATAATACGGCAAACACGAGCCGGATTGGACTGTCCAATTGTATTATTGGAAGAATTCATTGCAATAGATGAGGATAACGTGTGTAAACCCCAATTATGGCGTACAATGTCACTTTGAAGTGGATTCAAAGCTCAAAAAGTATCATTGATGAAAATTCTGACGACGAAAATGAAATGAATAACGTATCCCATGTTCCCACAACATCCGAAATGAGGAACGTCTTGAAAATGAAATGCAATTACTTAGACGCACATTACAATGGTGAAATGAAGAACAAAACGGACGATTTTGAATAATTTGTTAACAATTTGATGTTGAAAAACAATACAAAGAAAAATATCAGATTTTGTTCCAAAAACTCAATATAAATGTTTGGTTTTTTAAAAAATTCGAAAATTTTGTATTAAATTTCCTTAGGCTCTTGTGTTTTATTGATTTTTATTAAATATATGCACACTTGCAATATATTTTTCCGTGAAACATTTACATTTTATTAATAGTGATTAAGCGGTCGTGGCCAAAAAATTAAAAAGGCTTGTTCGTTATCACATCATTTATTTGAGCATGCGCCTCGTACAGTGCCAAAAATGCAAGAGAGGGAATTATTCAAATATCAAGCTTTTATATACAGGAAAGAACAGGGAAAAACACATTATAAGAAATACAGTCACGTGTTTAGGTGAAAGGAATAATTAGTTATTCATAGAAATGACATAATTGTTTAGGGAATATTAATCCCTGCGCTAGAAAGGCGCATGAAAACAATTAATGATCTTGTATTTCTTGGAATCTCCAATAAATCTTATCAAAATTTCAAGGTGTAAAGAATTAGTAATAAGTGTACCAACACATAATGTTTTTAATGCTTTAGAAAAAGTTAAATTGAGACGTGTTTCGAAATAGGGTTTTAGGATTAATGAATTAAATGTTATAATTAAAGTAGATTCGAATTATCTGTAGATATTAATTTAAGTTATTACACACATGCATACATACATATCTGTGTAAATAAAATAAACTCTAACAAACTTAATTTTGTTGATGTACGGCTTTTTTTATTTTGAAATATCCTTTAGGACGAAAAATATTTCAGTCTCTTCAGTTTCGTGGTAAGCGATTTTTACTGTACATATTTCTGTTTTCCAGAGACTGATCGACTATCAAAATGATACAACGTTTTGTTTCCAAAGATTACACAAGTTAAATATGGATAATTTATGCTAATATGCATGATTCTTCACTTTCTCATTCAATTCCTACTATTATAGCTCACACTTTCTATATATTTATTTATTTATTTATCTTGGTGGAGTTTTCAATCGTTAATAAAATACATTCGAAAGTTCTCAATTGAGCTGAAATTTTATATACATGACTATTATGGATGACAAAACAGTAATTTAATTATAATTGATAAAAATTAATTAAAACTAATTATTCAAGGAATTACAAATTCAGTCACGTTGGCATCATTTTTGGCGACTTAGTGACCCTTTTGGCGATTTGCATCAAACCTTAAAAGATTTTTTTTCTCACGTTTTAAATCTTTCAGTTGAACTGAAATTTTATATACACTATTGTTTTGGATAACAATGCGATACTTTAATGATAGTTATTTCAATTACCACTTAATGTTGTGTGATTCTGTCATATTTTTTACGTATTTATATTAATTGTAACTATTTAATAAAAAACAGCTAAAATAAACATTTTCTTTGTTGATCTTAGTAGGAATTGACTTAAAAACTTTTTTTTATAATACTTGTTTTTAAGTTACTATCAATACGGTACATAGAGCACTCTCAAAATAAACCGCGAATTAAAAATCCATATTGAATCTCATTCACATCTGCAAATATCACTTCAGAAAGAAAAATCACCGAAAGAGTCGAGAACAAACTTGTTTGGATAAAAGTCCTTTTCCCTCTTTCGATCTTCTATTCTGGACTTCTCAAAAGAGAAGGTAAATATTTAGCCGTGAGAACTATATGTATATACATAGTCTATTGATCAGGCAATGGAGTTTAAGAGTACTTTAGGGGGGCTTTCGAATTACAAATTTTGAAAAGGACTTTCTTTTGTCGATGAATGAATGATGTTTTCCTTTCGAAGTGTCTTTTTTTATGCCTTTTGGGGAGAAAGTATCAACAATGAGATAAGTTAAATTCTTTGTTTGAGTCCATCTAAAAACTTTCGATCGAAAAAGACTTGATCTTTAACAAATACGTTTATTTGATGTATTTGATGGTTATGCATGTACCCAGTAGTGTAGCGTACACCCCCGCATCACTCGAATTGCGGGGGAGCCCAGGAATTCTAGGGTTCCCAAAGCCAGACTGACTCAAAGTATGTATTTGGGCTTGGGGTCCAAAACCTGACTTTGCAGGGGGCCCATATTTTTCTCCGTAATGCCACTGCATGTACCGATTATATATATATAATTTAATATTTAAAAAATCCTTATCCTATATATATTTTTTCTAAATCATAATTTCGAATACCCTATTTCGAAACGCTTCTCATTTCATCTAGAATTAAAGGATTAAAATCTCTATTTTCACAGATTTATTCGTAATTCCTCAAAATAAAAGGACAAGACTTTGATTTTTTGACTGATTTATTCCCGATTCCTGGTAAAAAAAGGATCCTAATTTCTTACTACACGTGTCTTACTAAATGTGGTTGAAACTTCTCCCTAAAACACTTACGTAATTTCCAAAAATAACTAGTAATTCCTTTCACTTGAGTATGTGATTGTATTTTTTCGATTAGAACATTCGCTCGTTTTTTCTTATATTTAAATCTAGAAAAGGTATAGTGTCTCCTCTCTTGATTTTGTGGCTCTTGAACAGAGCAAAGATGCTGAATTCTCTCTTCTTAAAATTATCTAAGTGGTCGATGATTTAATCTATATCTTCAGATATTTAATTGCCAGGACTACAATTCACAATATATATATGTGGGAGACAACAAGGGGTCCAAGACATTTGTCTTTCTTCAGATTTATTTAAACTTAACAAAAATTAATTAAAAAAAAGGTAGCTATTCTACAATTAGATTTCCATGATGTGACAACGGGAACGCCTGCTCGCGCACCTCCGTCTCTTTCTCCGCTTTTTCTCAATGGTCAAAGTTTTTGTTTCACTTTGGATCAGCTGCGCCTGCGTGCGAAGACTGCGTGCTTTGTTTCGTTGAGAGATTCAATTGGATGACGACTCCACAACCGATTCCACAACGACCAACCTGACCGTACGCTGTCCGCAGCGGTACTTATTTCTTTTTTTTTCATGGAGACCAGAGGAGAATCTGAAACATACAAAAAAGACGGAACAGACAAGGACAATACAACAAATACACAAAGATTTAACATAGCATAATTTTGCTGAACTAGACAGTTTCTCCCCACATCTTCATGTGGTCTGCTGCTGTGGATGTAGTATTGGCCCAATATCATTCAACGATATTGGAGGTTCTGGAAGAACAGAGAGAACAATTTCCCCATTATGTGAAGGCACCTCTTCGACATCCGGAAGGTTCAACAGGGAAATATTGTGTATCACAGGCATGGCATGATTCTGAGATGACGATAGTACGGTAGGAAAGCCAGAGTTGGTAACCACAACGGTGTTGTAGGTTTCTAAAACAGAGGACGACGTGTACGTTACCGACGGAGAGTTACGCTGCTTCTCAGTTTCTGACATGCCACTCTCGGGCCCAAACCCGTTGATTTGCGGAATGTGGTTCTGATGAACGGAATCATTTATTTTGCTATCTTGGTCTTTATTAGTTCCATCAGGCATAAGAACACCCTTTTTAATAAGCTCTTCTTTGGTTGAACGCATCGATATTTTCCTCTCTAGAGTTCTGGACGTCTGTTCAAAACGATCGCTCTTTTTCTTCCGTTTCCACTTCCAGGGCTTCAAGAGCCTCCCGAGCATCGCGAACCGACTATGTTTACCCTCCATAGGTGAAGGGGTGGGCGACCGGGAGTTGGAGCCCACGGAACTCGTTTTCATGACACCATTGACTTTCTTACACAATACTATAGGTGAACAATAATCAGAACAAATTTCTCTTATAATACCCTGTTGTAACCAATCATCAATTTGATCGTTTACCTGTAATTTCTCAGAACAAGATAAACGTCTGGCTCTCTGACACACAGGAATATCATCTTTCAATATAATACTCATTTTTAACTTAGTACTCTTAATTTTATTAGGTTTATAATTCTTAATTAGAGAACTCAAATCATTTCTAATATTAAAGTTTTTAACATGTGACAAATCATAACTAGAGTTTTCTATCTATCACATTTGCAACAGTAAAAAAAGAAAAAGCACCTAAAGAGGATTCACTTTCATTCAATAAAACATCGCTCTTTGCGTGGCTTATTTTCTTTATTTCAGTATGTACATTGGGATGTATAATAAATTCTTCGGTCAAGGTCGGTGATATTGCCGTTCGAACACTTAAACTGGGAGAGTGCTGAGTAAGAGAAATATTTATTGATGTTACTTCTACAACGCGCTTTTCGTTAAAACATGAGCTTAATGTTATTGTTTCTTCGGAAGGTTTGTTCAATCTAATTAGTGAGGAATTTAGAACTGAGATCTGGCAACCTGAATCAATCAAGGCTGTTACGGGCTGATTTTCTACAAAAATGTTTACGTATTGGAGCTGTTGTGCGAACTCATCGCTTTTTTGTTTTTCGCTCTTGACTTTCAAACTATTCGCGTTTTTTCTATTATGGATGTGGCCGTTAGATTCTTTAGGCTTAAAACGCTTCTCACAATCTCTTGCGTAATGAGATGAATCACCGCATATGTAGCAATTTTTATTTTGTCTTTCAAGATTTTGGGGATAGCTATCTTTAATCTTTGGTTTATAGTTTCGTGGTCTATTTTTAAAGGGGTCTTCGGTATATCCACAAGCAATAGGAATTTCCTTACGTGATCCGCTTCTAGATGAAATATAAATATCGCACTCTTTAGCTAAATCAATAGGCCTAAACCAATCTTCCGCTTCTCGAATGCCAATATGAGTTGCGGTTTCCTTATTTAAAGTTTCAAATAATTTATCAGAAATTAAAAGATCACATACAGATTCAAAGGAATTAACTTTTCTTAACGAACAATAATATTGGAAGTTTGCCGTCAATCTTGCAGCAAATTGGATGTATGTCTCGCCTGATGATTTTACAGCATTTTTAAATGAGTTTAAACACTCGCGAGGGGTTACTTGGAATTCTCTGAGTACTATAGATTTTAGTTTTTCATAGTCATTTAATTCCTTCTTTTTAATATACAATAAGACATTATGAGCTCTTTCGCCCAGAAGATTTATTAAAATTTCAGATTTATATTCGTCATTTATTTTCTTGGTTAAAAATGTGCGTTCTAATGATTGCAAGAACAGATTAAAATTTTCAGATCTGGTGGGAACAGGAAGAGATAAAGTTTTAATGCTTTTGATCATATATTCTATGTTTGTTTCGAACTGTTTCTCTTCGACTTAAGCTGCAGGATTTAAACTTAATGCTTTATTTTTAGCCGTTTGAAGTTCGACTTCTTTTTCTAACTGTGCTAACTGTAGTTTTGCGAGCTCAATTTTCTGTTTTTATAAAGTTGCCTCTCTTTCGTTTCGCGATACCCTCTCATCTATACAGTTTTTAATTAAAGTTTTAACGAACTCTGCGTCACTTTCAAATGTACTGCTCTTCTCAATTTTAGTCTTTAGTTTAGCTATGGTGTCCGTACACTCTCCACAGTACCATCTAGATCCTCAACAGCTCTTATGAGATCCTCTTTAAGAGCGTTTTTATACATTTTAGAAAAAATATGGAAAGATCCTACCTTTTTGTTTCTAGCTCCCTTGTTGCTCGCACGTACGATGTATCCAATAATTGAAGAAAAACATTGATTCTCTTCCACGCAGATGAACACAGATCCCACAACCTCTTCGCAGGTTATATCGTTAGACGAAAAATATTTCTTGAAATTGTTAAAATGACACCTCTTCAAAGGTGTTAAATCAATAGTTCCAACCTCTACACAGGCGGAATATTCACGCTGAGTTCGAATGAAAAATTCAACCTCTACACAGGTTGAGCAAAGTTTCCAAAAAATGGCGGCACGTCTCCTCCACGGACGCTTTTTGTGTTCACGCGTTCCAAACTTTGATCAAAATCCCGGCCGAGCCCCCATAATTTGTGGGAGACAACAAGGGGTCCAAGACATTTGTTTTTCTTCAGATTTATTTAAACTTAACAAAAGTTAATTAAAAAAAAGGTAGCTATTCTACAATTAGATTTCCATGGTGTGACGACGGGAACGCCTGCTCGCGCACCTCCGTCTCTTTCTCCGCTTTTTCTCAATGGTCAAAGTTTTTGTTTCACTTTGGATCAGTTGCGCCTGCGCGCGAAGACTGCGTGCTTTGTTTCGTTGAGAGATTCAATTGGATGACGACTCCACAACCGATTCCACACACACACACACACACACACACACACACACACACACACACACACACACACGACTCACACACACACACACACACACACACACACACACACACACACACACACACACACACACACACACACACACACACACACACACACACACACACACACACACACACACACACACACACACACACACACACACACACACACACACACACACACACACACACACACACACACACACATATATATACTGGTGTCAAAAAGTTAAGCATAAATCGTAAAATGCGAAAAACATGGAGTAAAGGTTCGTAAAATTATTCCAAATTTACTGCGGATATTAATTGTGCGAAGAAGAAACATTGGGTTTATGCAAAACTTTTCAGTCGACTACGTACGTCCTGCGCGAAACATCGGCGCATGTCGAAACGCTGAGAAACCGATTAACGCAGCATAGGCAGTTCAGACAAATTTCGTGCAACTGCTGTGCGAAGGAACGCTGTTAACCATCGA
The DNA here is from genome assembly GCA_019973935.1 of Trichonephila clavipes. NCBI lineage: Eukaryota > Metazoa > Arthropoda > Arachnida > Araneae > Nephilidae > Trichonephila > Trichonephila clavipes. The sequence goes on from BMAU01005279.1 coordinate 963,444, forward strand.
ACAAGGTGAATGATGGCCCAAAGACGCTAATTGGACATGTTTACGAAAGGAAGAATCGTTGGAATGCTGGAATCCTCACGATCACAAACCAAAGTGTCTCGAATTCTGAATGTGGACCAGTCTGTGATCTCAAGACTGTGGCAGAGGTTTCAAAGAACGAGAGATGTTACTCGACCACCAGTATCAGGTCGACCAAGAGTTACAGCCCCTCGCCAAGACCGATATCTGGTAATAAGTGCGCGACGTCAGAGGGGCAGTACTATCAGATCACTGGGTTCTGCGCTCACAGTCGCCACAGGAATACGAATTTCGAGACAAACTGTTTACAGGAGACTCAATCTTGCTGGCCTGTATGCCAGAAGACCAGCAGTTTGCATTCCCTTCACGTCTGCGTTTAAACGCGCTCGTTTGAAACATCAAGATTGGATTGTGGGAGAGTGGGCCAATGTGATGTTCAGTGACGAGTCCCGGTTTAGTCCGAGTAGTGCTTCTTGGTGGGTAACGAAATGGAGAGAACGCGTGGAACACGTTTTGAACCAAGAAACATAACGGAAAGACATCATTTCCCATCAAGGGGAGTAATGGTATGGGCAGGCATCATGATGGACGGCTACACAGACCTCCATTTCTTTGACATGGGGTCTGTGACTGCTTACAGAGACGAAGTTCTTGAGCCTTATGTTCGCTTGTTTCAAGGTGCTGTTGGTCCTGACTTCATATTCATGGATGATAATGCACCATGTCACCGAGCGGTGCTGATTGATGACTTCCTTGAAACGGAAAACATCCAACGCATGTCGGGGCCTGCTAACTCCCCTGATTTAAATCCTTTCGAGTATGTATGGGATATGCTCGGGAGACAAATTGCAGCCCCTTGGCACCCACCAAGCTCCGTTACAGAACTGAAGAGAGCTCTCCAAGAAGCTTGGAACCGTTTGAGCTCACAACTCATTCATCCTCTCATAGCAAGTATGGTAAATCGCTGCGCAGCGTGCCTGGCTGTCAGAGGTGACCACACGCCTTATTAAACTGCACCATGAGTATTTTATTTAATGTTTTCTTTCATTTTTTTCTTTAGTGAATCCTTGATATGCTCAGTTTTCTTTCAAACTGCTACTTTGGATAACAAAATTAATTATCATACTTTTGATTTGCTTCCCTATTTTATAACCATTTTACACTCGCATATCACGTTTCCCGCCATCCTGATTTACAGTTCCTTCTTTATTCACATAATTATCAATTATGCTTAACTTTTGGACACCAGTATATATATATATATATATATATATATATATATATATATATATATATATATATATATATATATATATATATATACATGTAAGAACTTAAAAATTGAGACATCTACTCATAGTTCAAATTTCCTTTATTTATAACATCTAATTCATAAATCCTAATACCCTATTTAGAAACGCGTCTCATTATTTATTATTTTCTAAAACATTATGTTGGTATATTTATTACTTATTCTATAGACCTTGAATTTTTGATAGATTTACTGGCGATCCCAAGAAATACAAGATCGTTAATTGTTTTCATGCGCCTTTCTAACAGGGATTAATATTCCCTTAGCAATGATGTTGTTCCTATAAATAACTAATTATTCCTTTCACCTAAACACGAGACCGTATTTTTTATAACGAGTTTTTCCCTGTTCTTCCTTGTATATAAAAAAACTTGATAGTTGAATAATTCCCTCTCTTGCATTTTTGGCACTGTACGAGGTGCATGCTCAAATAAATAATGTGTTCACGGTCAAGCCTCTTTATTTTTTTGGTCACGACCACTTAATTACCTCTAATCAAATGCAACAGTGTGACTTATTTGGGAGCCGAGATACATAATAAAAATGAGCTGGCCCCAGAAATTTATTAAGTAATCATTGCTGCGCAAATAGATATTTATATGCCTCGAAGAGTTATTTAAAATCCAATTTTCTCAAATTAAGAACTAAATTGCTTCTTTACAAGTCTTATAAGATCTGTCCTGATTTATGCATCAGAGACTTGGCAATTGAATTTACGTGATGAGGAAGCTTTAGGAATTTTCAATAGAAAGATCTTACGCTGGTGGGATCCAAGTGATTGGATCATGGAGAAGAAGATCTAACTTGGAACTTTACAAAATTTACAAGCAACCTGATCTTGCAAAACTTGTCAAATTATAGAGACTTAAATGGGCGGATCATCTGTCTAGAATGATGAAGATCATTGCTGCAAGAAAAAAATTTCTGGCAAAGCCCATGGGAAACAGACCTCGGGGCAGACCCCCGTTAAGATGGATTGACTGTGTCGAAAAAGACATAAATATTTTAAAGGTAAAAATCTGGAAAAACAGTTGCCAAAAGTAGAGATGTCAGTAGAAAACTTCTGGTGAAGGCCAGAGACTACTCAGGGCTGTCGAGCCATTGAAAAAGAAAAAAGAAACGAATGTAAATTTTTCGCGGGCAAATCTATCACAGTACGCCCGTAGGATAGTTTCCTATCGTGAAAACAAAATGTAGATGTAAAATTATATGGAGAGTTGTTCTAGTAGAAAGAGCTGGCCATCGGCGTACTTCATCAACATGGGAAAAAGGTTCCAGGAAAATATTGCTAAATTCTCCTCTTGTTCTTTGTCCTTCGTAATGTAATCAGCTGCAGCTGTTGTTTCTGTATTTTTGTGTTGTGTGTTTCCTTTGTGGTACTGTCCATATATGTTTTTTTGTCTCTACACGTAATAAACAGGATTAACAATGAACACAAGTCTGCCTAGTCATTACAACATCAACCATGATCAATAATGTCTTAACTAAAAAATTCTTGTCACTCGATACGCCCTTTCAGTTAATCATTACCCATGACCACGAATACTGTGTATATATACATATAATTTAATAGAAAAAATGCAAATATTGAATTTTAACTCTGACACAATTTCCAATTGTTAGAGCTATTGTTGGAATGTAGCATCCGACATAGAATTTGATTGATATGAATAGGTTTCACACAGCTATTGTACAACTTTTATTCAAAAGGATTTATTTTTCAAAATCAGACTTTAAAGAAGTAAAAGAAAAGAAATGAATATATCCTGATGGTTAAAATTTATCTGATATATATCCTAAATTTGTTTTTATAAGCGGATAACTAAACTAAGATATTCTCAAGTGAAATAATTTTGTTGCATTGCATGATGATGATGTTATTTTCAGGAAATATTTTGAAATTAGAGTTTTTCAGTCATTAATTACGTCTTTAATTGATTATTAAACTTTTAAGAAATGAAACTAAATTTATATAATAACTTAGTGTTATTAATAATCTTACAATGTGATTTTAATATAACAAATATTGTTTCATTTGGTTTAAGAATAACAAATTATGCTTTTAAAGTATTATTATATATAAATTCCTAAGGATCACGATGTCCTTAAGTTAAATAATTAAGAATCTCTTATCAATTAAAAAATTAGGATATATGTGAGAGGTTTTCACCTCTTTCTTGAGCACCTAGATATGTAGGAGATAGGGAAGAAACACTCACCATGATCCAATCAATCTCTTTACAATACACAATATAACGAAGCAAATTCTATTAATAACAGTAAGAGAATGTCTAGGTGCTAACCGCGAATGTAGAACAACGACGAAAATACAAGAAAGATTAGGAGACTATCAAACTTGATCTTTACTTTTATATAGGATCTAATCTATCATCCGATTCAGCCTAATATTAATTTAATCTCAGTGATCAATCGTCACTTTAAATCTTTCTCCTAATAAGTATTTATTCACAATAATTCAATAATGATACCTGTCAGTAACAATCTCACCTTATTTCTGATTTATCTCCTCTCCTACTCTCTCTTCTAGCTATTGATAGCCCAAAGATTTCCCAAGAGGTTTAGTAGAAGGATCGCGAATAGATCCGTCACAAATATAATTATGTAACTTTAATTAAAACAACATATCATGCAATACACACTTATGTTATTGAAAAATTATCGATGTGTAGTTTTTCTCCAGTCGTAAGCATCTACGGTACAATGGATTAAACATTTCGCTTTCAGTATTTACCCCATAATACTTCCTACCTTCCTTGGTGGCTCGACAACCCAAGGTGGACCTCGGCCTGCTCCAGAAGCCTTTTCCAGGCCATCCTTCTTTCTGCTAGAGTTCTTCAATTTTTAGTTCTCAAAACTAGGAGATCTTTTACTTAACTATCAATCAATCCATTTAAGATTTGGTCTGCCTTTTCTTCGTATGCCAATTGCTTGGGCATTCAAAACTTTTTTAGTGGTGCGGTCTTCATCCATTCTGATAACGTGACCTGCCCATTTAATTCGTTGTATTTTAATGAAGCTAACAATGTCAGATTCTTTATATGATTGATAGAACTCGAAATTTAATCTTCTTCGCCACGTTCCATTTTCCTGAATTCCTCCAAAAATAAATTTTAAAATCTTCCTTTCGTAGATACTTATCATGTTCCAAGTTTCACATGTATAAGTTAATACTGATATTAAAAGACTTTTATACAATAAAACATTTGCTTTTTTATTGTTTAAATGCGATTTCATATATTTTCGTATTATATTGAGACACAAATTAAGAAATAATACTAATGTTATTAATTTTACCGAAACAATTGTCGCCTCCGTATACAGTGTGTGTCAAATGTTTAAGACAATTGCAATTTCGAAACAAAATTTAGTTACGTGTGTATAATTGCAATTTCAATACTGTAGTGCACAAAATTCAGTGTTAAGTTTAGTTCCAAAAACACAAAGTTTAAGAATGGTACAAAAATAGCCATGTCAAAAGTTTAAGCACAAAATTGTTTTTATGGAAATTTTATAAAATAATGTGCACGCACAAACGATTTCTGAATTTATATGGAGTAGTAGATTGTGTTAATGGCAGATTCAGAAGAATTTTCTGGGAAGTGATAAAAATCTGGATTATGAAAGCGAAATACAAGCCCGTTACTGAAATTATACAAGATGTGACACAAAAAAAACGAGACTAAATGTGTATCTTGAAAAAAGAGTGAAGTTGGCAAACAACTGCTTTGGTAAAGTCATCCCACGTACCTCCTCTCCCCATGTGGCTAGTTTCGCTCTTATCGATCACGCCAATTGGGAGCACTGTGTCATAGACTGAACACGCGCAACTGCATTCTGCAGAAAAAATGTCGAATCAACATCAAGTTTCTAGTGCAACTTAAGAACTCAGCCACAAACACATTTCAAATATTAACCAGGGCTTATGGAGATGAAACTTTATCAGGTGCAAATGTGTTTGAATGGTATAAGAAGTTCTCGGGGGAAGGGTCAGTGTGGAAGATGATGAACCTGTTGGGCACCCAAGGTCAACTATTACATACTAAAACATGGCCAAAAATCATGATATCAGTGGGTTTCCACTCACATCTCAGCGGTCGGACTGTTAATCAACACTACAACATTGAAGTACTAAAAAGACTTTGTGAAAAAATTAGGAAAAAAAGGCCAGAATTTGGGAGTGATGAATGACTGATGCACCACTTGGCCCTTTGTGTCAAGCAGTTTCTGAGTAGCAAAAACATTACTGTGATGTGGCATCCTACTTATTTACCTGATTTGACCCCATGTAACTTTTTTTTATCTCTTACAGTTAAATTTTGCTGAAAGGGAACCTTTTTTACCTCAATTGAAGAGGTTCAAGCAAAAACGGAGCAATGGCAGCACCGACTGCAGAAGTATGAGAATGCTGAAGAGAACTACTTTGAAGGTGATACTACACGGAGGACTGATTCTGCAAGCACAATGTTTTTTTGGACCAGTCTCGGGGTTTTTTTTTTGTGTTACACCTCGCAGCTGCATTATAATCAAATTTTCAGATTGTGCCATAATTTGGAAAAAAAGAAAAACTCAACTAGGTGACAGGAAATTTACATTACAGAAAAGCAATGTAGCACTTAAAAATTGACGGCCTATCTTCAAGTTTACCAATCATTCTTCCACTTGTAAAGGCACCTCGATGGTTTCTGGTAGACACTATAAGCATACGAGTTCATCTTCACTTGCAGAAAATGTCTAAAGATACGTCCTTCCTCTATTTTAAATCAGCCATAAGTACGCGTATTCCACACATTTATTCGTCGGGCCATCTATTCTCATGTCTCAGTGCTGATTTTTGCATATGCCTAGCCTTTCTATTGAATCGCCTTTTCACTGCACTTAACTTCACAAGAAGCCCTTTCAACAATTTCATAGTTGTATGTTAAAAAATGCATTTATTAGTTATATTTTACGCTCTAGTGCATTTATGATTACTAGACTTCAATAATTCTGAATAATTCTATGAATTAGAATTCCTCGAAATGTGGAGCACGCCCCCTAGGGGGTGTAATAACATTAGGAGGGTGCGCGAGCATACTGAAAAGTCGATTACTAAAGATTATTTAAAAAATTATTAATTTAATGAAAGTAAACAAACAAATCAGTGTAAATACATTTTACATTGATATTATACACTTATAAAGGTATCAGTACTGCGCAAAATGTATTTTATAATTAATTTAACAATGCTAATTTAAGAAGTTTAATAATTACCAGAGACTCCCACGGGCTTGTCATATATAAAATTATGTACAAAAATAAACACTCCTCCTGATAAATTGTTGGGTTTATAATTAATCCCTTAACTATCGATTAAAAGTTACGCGATTCGCTCCTCAATGCCACAGTTTTCCACTTAGACATGCGTCGGGGATGTATTGGGAGGGAGGGAAGAAAAGAAATACATAAGTAAATATCCTGAAATAAGAGTAAACCCTTCGCAAACGCTATCAAGGTCCTTTTATTGCATTCCAAAACCTTCGAAATAATCTTGTTGAAGCAATGCACAAAAAAGATCGTACTTCGGAAAGACGTATATATACGTCCGTGGAAATAAACGCTTTATCTGAATGAGACGTTTATATACGCTGGTGGCAAGACGTATATATACGTCCATGAAAATAAACGCTTTATCTGAGTGAGACGTTTATATACGCTGGTGGTAATTAAGAGGATAAAGTTATATAATAGATTTAGCGTTAAAGTACAGTATTATTGAATTCAATACATTGTTGTTGTATGGAGGGGGGAGCGATGAAAATTATGATTGAATATTGGGTCACAAATATTGAAAGTTTGAGAAGCAATGCCATAAATGATTGTATTATCAAAAATATTAGATATAAGTGAATATATATATATATATATATATATAAGCAATTAATAAATTATAAGATTGCTTGTCTTAAATAATACAGCCCAAATGAACGGTCTTGATTGGTCAAGATCATGGTGGACATGCTTTTTAGCAGAACGGATTTAAATCCCCTTGACAGTAAGTTGTGATCAGTATTGGAGGTGAAGGTGTGACAAACCCGGCATTCCAGTCACAACTGTCTTAAGCGAAAGAAGAGCAGTGATAGAATTTACCATGGAGGTAGTGCGTACCTTGATAGATGGTCGGAAAAAGAGACCAAAGCCCCATGAAGTCAAAATAAGACCATTTTGAATAAAAGGTGCACTATGTTAAATGTAAAGGTAAAAAATAAAACTTTAAGAATGTTTAATTCTAAATTTGAGAACTAAATTTTTCTTTTTTAACTCTTTTATTATTATATCAGAACTTATGGCATTACTAGTTGTAAAAGAAAGGCGACTCACTCACGTATTCACGCATTCACTCGCTACGAGATGCAGAACAACTGGATCTAAAGTCTTAAATTTTGGTAGGTATGCACCTTCTGTTTAGTAGAGATCCGCCAACAACAATTTTTGTGGAAATCTACTCCAAGAGTGGGAATATATAATTTCATTTCAGAATTTCAAGTTCTACCATTGTCGCCCATCTGGTACAGGCGTTAGCGATGCTGCTGCTATTCCGTAGGACTTCGAATCCCGGAGAAGACATGGATGTTTATAAATGGATAGTGCCTTTGCGGCATTGGGGTATTCTAAATAGTCGCGGATACACAAGTCCTCTCGTGAGGTTGATGGAAGGCCCCTTCACCCCTCAGAGTGTTCTCATTCTAAATAGGGGTGGAACCGAGCTAAATTGAACCGTCGCCTGCATGGTGCTCAAAGCTACTGACAAAGACAGGCGTACATCTAGAAATCCAACCTGTTCAGACTCTAGCAACTTTCCTACCCTTCGCGAAGGAGATGACAGCAACAACGTCCTGCCATTTTTAGATCAAGAGAGTAGGGATATAAGAATGTTTTGTGTACAATCGAAAGCTTTACTCAGATATGAATAACTTCATGTCATAAGACATCACGAAATACTCAGTGAAGCAGGCGAGTAACGGATAGCATTTGTAGCGTGTAGCGGTGGTATATATATAAGCCAATAACAGCCTCTGGACTAAAGTGATCATTTTGGTCTAGCGGTAAGTTACGTGCTTATGAATCCATAAAGGTTGCGAGTTCTATCCTCATTGGTGACCCTGGCTGAACTTTGAAAAAACGCAATCTTCGCGTAGCTATCGTGGCGCCATCTACCCACCGCAAAAGCAACCAGATCCACGTGACGCAACAATCAAGCCGTCAGATCCACATGACGCAACAATCAAGCCGTCAGACACATTTGACGCAACAACAACTCACACACTCGCTATAACTATATCGTTCTTTTAACTATCCACCGACTCACTGGTAGGGGAGTGTGTAGCTTGGAGCGGTGGTATCTATATAAGCCAGTAACAGCCTCTGGACCATTTTGGTCTAGTGGTAAGTTACGTGCTTATGAATCGAAAGGTTGCTAGTTCTATCCTCACATTTATGAAAGACGATTGACATATCTTTGACTCGATAATTTTTTTTAATACCTTAACCCTTTCTTGGGCCTTGGGAAGATTACTTGCTATCTACATGATCTTACAAAATGCATCTGTAGGAAACTCAAAACTCATTTTTTTCCTCTTATTGACATTGTCATCATAAATACTAATATTTTTTTCCTCTTATTGACATTGCCATCTTAAATAGTTTCATATTGTAGCAAGTGAACAAAAGTAAGAGAAGTTTCGACAAGCTAACATTCCGTAAGCATTAGCTCGTCAGCTAATAGACGGGTATTCCTCAAGAAAAAGGAAAGGACGTCCTGTTAGCTTCCAAGAAAAAAAGTTCCAGATTATGTGTGCAAAGTCAGCGTGGGGAATCATATGCCACACACACAAAGATGGTTTCTAACCATAGACGATGTAGGAATATATAGCAGAAAGGAACAATAGAAGAGGACTCGCTACAAGTGTGCAGAATGTGATGTCCCCTTGTGCATTGCAACATGCTTCTCATCTTTTCATGGCAAATAATCACCATTAAATTTAATTTTGTTTATAACGGTTATAATGATTAAGGTTTAAGATGCATCTAAGAACACAAAAGTGTAGAAATGAAAACCGATGATAATTTTTCTCTCTAAATAAAAATGTTATTTTACACAGTGGAAAATAATGCCAAAAACAGATTTATGTGCCATATATACAAATGCAAACACACTTTTTTCCTTTCAAATGGGGCTGCGGATTGGTAATTACCATTGCAGACCACATTCCCCGGGATTACTTTTTAATGTGTCACTATATTGGTTGTTGTGTACTGTGGATATTGCCACTGTCTAACGTAGTCAGATCTTTGGCCTTGAGCACCATACAGGTGACAACAGTACGAATTAGCTCGGTGAAATTCCACGAAGGGACGATAGATGGCGACACCACCTATTTCCACCTCCACAATTTAGACATAGAACTGAAGGGGAGGAAATATTATCCAGTCCCCTGCACTCGTGATTCAGCCCACAAGACTTTCGGACCCACTGATTTAACAAGCACGTACTCCGTGTGTACCCGGAGAGTATTTGGCGGTACGGGCATCTAACCCAGGCCTTCCGGGCCGGAGTCCGGTGCTCTAACCCCTAGGCTACCCACGGCTACTGAATACTTTAACAAATGAGGAAAAAGCCTTTTCATGTTTTGACACACGTCGCCAAAAGGGTCGTTAAGTCCCCAAAAATGATGCCAACGTGGTTGTTTTTGTAATTCTTTAAATAATTAGTTTTAATCAATTAATTTTTATTAAATATTATTTTATTATTGTATTGTCCTCCAAAATAACCCTGTATATAAAATTTCAGTTCAATTGAGCGCATTAAAATGTATTTTACTAACGATTGAAAATTCCACCAAGATAAATAAATACATATATACAGGTAGTAGGACTTGAACAAAAAACTTCTAGAAATTCAAAAGAAAAATAAATGACCCACGAAAGGACTAAATAGCATGCATTTCACTCTCGCTCTCTCTTTTTTATTTTAATGGAAAGGAAATTGTGTGTTTTTAGTACCATATATTAAACAGAAATACTGATGCGTACATATATAACCTTTATTGATTTTAAAGAAGCAGTGAGATAAATGGACACACGTTTTCTTTCATATATCCCCATGAGCCTATATTAATATCCTAAGCACATTTCGATCGTACAAAAATAAAGGTGAAGTGTAATGAGAGTCCTTATGTAATGAAAGCCTTAAATAAACATACATTTATCACTGTGTCTCTAAACGAATCATTAACATTTCATTATCTTTCATGATAATGTATCGCCATCTTCAGGAATAACAAAGGAGTAATTTTGTAAATGGCACTTTCGCTTAAGGTTTGGGTGATTTATGATTTTCGTGATGCGCCAGTGGAATAGGTGGAAATATGTTGGATTAATTTATCTTGTAAAAGTGCTTAGTGCCACCCCCTCCCGAATAATTTCGTCAAACCCCCTGTAAAAATCTGTTAGGGTTACGGATGGCAAAATATTCCTCTTTCTTTTGACTCCGAATTTTATTGCACTAGTATGTAAAATATCATACCAGAGAAGTAGTTAATGAAGTTATGTTTATGGTGTGAAATTAAATCTTATTTTTTTCTCCTCTAATGGGGTTGCGGATTGGTATTTTTATCTTTGAAGACCTAGTACATTCCCCAAGAGCTGGTATCATTCTTAAGTCCGGCACCAAATAAACGATACCAATTGCCTCAAGTAATTTTGACGTCCAGTTTCCTCCCGAGAGGGAGGCACCTGAGCTCTGACGATGCGAAATTGTACTTAGGAGTTTAATTTTGCCGTGAGCACCTAAGTCAAACGGACACTCAGGAGATTTTTTACATGCCACATAATCATACGACATGGACACAGTTGATTTTCTGGATCATGAAAATCCACCGATTTGGTGCCGGAGTCGAACCCGCAACCTTAGGAGCAGAAGGCCAGCGACAAACCAACTACGCCGCCCAGTCGGCAAGAAATTAGATCTTAAAAACTGAGATTCGATAAACATATACACGAAATTTTACAGCTACTCAATTAAAAATAGATACCGTTTATTTCTGAATATAACCCAATCCATGTTTAAGAGAACTAGGACATCATAAACATTTAAAAAATCGATTTTTCAATTTTAGTATTAAAAAACAGTGCATATTTTTCTGAATCTGAAAATGTATTACACTTTTATGTTCGTTGATAAAATGACCTACAAATATGAAAAAGTAATTGACAAAAACGTGAACAAACGTTTACAAATGTTTAGTTTTTTTACTTTTTCTCCAAAGCATATTTTTTTTTTTGCTTTTAGGTACACTTTAAAAAAAAACTATCGCACAAAAAGTTCCAAATTTTTTATACTTCTATACAGGATACCTGTGCATATAGTGAAATTGGTTTTTTAGTTGAAGTAGTACATAGTTTTTAAAAAGAAAAACTCTGATTTTATGTTTAAGTAAATTTTAACAAAACCCGCTAACCGTTTTTCAAGCCTTAGTTCTAACCTTGCAATATGGAGCATTTCTTGAGGAATTTAGAAAAATTACTTACCTTCATTTTTCTACTTTTTTATATTTATTAATATGCCTACGAATTATTTTCCTTTTTATTAGTATCCCATATCTTCCTTAATATGCGAGTTTTTTTAAAAAAATAACGACTCTAATGTTTAACAAGTAATGTATACAAAAAAATTTAAGTCAATACCTACTTAGATCAAAGAAACATTTTAGTTTAGCTACTTTTGATTAAATAGTTACAATTAATATAAATATGTATATACATAGGACAGAATCACAACCTTAAGTGGTCATTAATTCTTATTAATTATCATTAAAGTATCATATTGTCATCCAAAACAATCGTGTCTATAAAATTTCAGTTCAACCGAATGCTTTAAAACGTGAGAAAAAAACCTTTTCAGTTTTGACCCAAGTCACTAAAAGTGGAGCCAACATGAATGTATCTGTAATTCTTTAAATAATTAGTTTTAATCAAATACAATTAAATTATTGTATTGTCATCCAAAATAATCATGTATGTGAAATTTCAGCTCAATTGAGCGCTTTAAAATATATTTTAAAAACGATTGAAAATTCCACCACGATAAATAAATAAATAAATAGAGAATGTGAGTTAATAGTAGGAGTTGAAAAAATAAACACGAATAAATCTCTTAATACAGTTAAAATAAAATGCGAGAGCATTTATTCATTTCACTAGAATATCTGTACCTTGAAATTTATTAACATTTGTTCCTTAAAAAGCGTCCAACCACTGGTATTATAAAAGAGCACGATTTGTCTTAATTATATTATCTTTTAACGCACAATTTTCCTCCCTTAAATAATTTAAATGCGAAATTCAGGCATTGTACGATCCGTCCTTTTGTTTTATCGCTCATTCTCCCAAAAAGAAACCAATGCGTGTGTCAGAATAGCTAGGAAAATTTATTAAATAGCAAAACTACAAGTAGAAGAATGTGCATTCCGTTGTTTAAATAATAAGTGTTTTTTATTTGCGTATTATTAAATAAAGTAAACAGAATTGAGAATTTAGGGAATATAATATTACCTTATAATATTACCATATTTTAATGTAGTAATGAAATATTTTTGATGTTTTTTTTATATATAAAATTCGCGCTTTATATTGCTTTAATATTTTACAAGATCTAAAATAGAGAATGAAGAGTGCTTTTTAGTTATTAAGCCTTATTACTTATTGTTAAGATACTTTTTAAATATTCTTATAGTAGTTATAATCTGTATACTGAATTTTTCTTTAACACGGGAGAAGGTGTGCACTCCCTACTAACGTTAAGGGTCACGCGGGGGGTATTTAGTAATTATTTTTATTGTACACGACAAAAATCATTATTCCAGTGAATAATTCAGCTAAAAAAAGTATACTTACTTACTTTTAAGGACTTTTCAATTTTTTTTTTTTTTGATAATTTGAAAAAAAAAAAAAAAAACTATAAAACTGAACCAAGAAATTTCAAAAATGTGCGTAACTTTAATAAAGGACACAATTCCCAAACATTTTCAATAACATGACAGGAATGTATGTGCATGCAAAACTGTCACACTTTGTTTAAGTTATTGTAGTTTTATTGTCCTTTGATGATCGAATAATAATAGTTTGAACTTTTTCTTGCGTGTTTCTTGGGGTACACTAATGACTACAGATTTTACTTGATGGAGTTTTTTAGGGGGTACTTGAAAATCTTCTTTTAAACTCAAACGTTTTATGCTCTTGGCTTTTCTTAAATTTACTTTCACTATCATGATTAACCCTTGCTTGATCAGTTTCAGCTTCCTTTAGTAGAGATCACACACAAATGCCCATTTCTTTCTTTTTTATATTCTGTTCATTTACATTCATAAACCACAATAAGATGCACAACACAGCAATCAAAACCTCTAAGTTACTCACAGGGGGAAAATGAAGCCTGTTCATAGAATATATTTTGGAAAAAAAGGGGTGGCGTGCGGGGAACTCAGTCAAAAAAAGTACTTTAGATTTGTAAAAAAACGTTTGCTACTCCCAAAAAGAGGTAGGTACGTGACAAACACATTTCAGTTCCCATGAAGACTGTCATACTTGAGGATACTGTCTAGGGATTATTGGTAACAAATAAACAGTTCTCCCAGGATTAACGACTTTCTGAGCTTGGTGTGACTCTGTGCACCACACGACCGCTCCCGGATCAAAATAAATAATATTTACTTTTTTTAAACTGAGAGTATCAAATCAATTTTAGGAAAAGATGAAAACATTAAAATCATTTTTTTTTTATTTCAAAGCAATAGCAGTACGTTTATGCACTACTATATGTGACCAAAACAACTGAACAATAAACAAAACAATAAACGAAACAAGAGTGACACAAAGAAACTCTTTAGAAAACGGAAAGTCAACTGTAAACAGGAAATACATCAATTATAGGCTGTTATTCCGCGGTTCTCATTATTTAACTGGCTTCCTAATACCTGCCGGATATACAGTTACGGGATAGTGCGGGGCACAGAAGTAAGTGCTGGGTATTCTTCCTCTCCAGAAACATAATTATTAAGGTAACCAGTTATTTTACAATAAAAAGGAGGACACGCACACGAAAAATTTAAGAAAAAGTTATAACTTAAATATTTGAAGCATTTTTTTAATTCAAATAAAAATGTGCTAATTACGCTTACATTCCTTTTAATTATTTACTTAAACAAGTATTTTCCCATTGAATATTGTTTTGTTGATATATCATTTTCTAATATACTGGAAATTTCGCAGTAAAAAAATATCCTCTATATTGAGCTTTACAGTAAGTGCTACAGTATCAACATTCAATCTTGATTTCTCACTTGTCTAAAAATCATTACCCACTGAAAAAAACTCTTTCAATTTCTGCATTAGTTCCAGGTCAGCACAACGTAAATTCAACAAGAATAACTAAATTATCATATGGAAAATGTTCATTTTTGAAATGGTTAAGTATATTTCCACCCATCTTTTATCAATTTCAGCATGCTGATTTACTAACTGTTCCAATTTATTAGAATTTAAATATACATTCAGTCTTCTAATTTATTCAAACACACAATAGACTAAATTCATGTGACGTCACGATCACGTGATTCCGTCAACCGGTGAATATGGCGTCGTTTGTTTACTATTGCGTACGATTATTTTGTTCTTAAATATTCACATTTTACTTTCTAAAATGTCTTATTTTGCTGAAATGGTTGCTCGATCTGTTATAGAAAGGATAATTAGAAAGAAAAAAATCGTTTTTTAATATCATTATAACAAATCTAAGTGCTTTGATAGCATGATGAAGCGTGAGGATTATATACCATCTTTCCAGTGTTTATATATATATATATATATATATATATATATATATATATATATGTGTGTGTGTGTGTGTGTGTGTTTGACCACTCTTTCAATAACGTTTTCAACACCGTAAGGCAAATGAAACTTCTTCAAAAAGGATTTTGGATAGATGTAGACTTACTTCTACAAGAACGTAAATATTTAAAAGCAAATATTTGTTTATTTTATATCAAGTTATATTGAGAACATATTATGTTTAGTTAACTTAAATTTTACTTATTTTACACATCTTCAGAGTAGTTAACAGAGGTACTTCAGCATTTAATTATCTAAAATTAGAACACAAGAATCTGATATGTAATCATACATATATAAAAAAGAAGTATATATATTTATAAAACTTATTTTACTTAGTAATTTTACAATATTACAGGGAAAAATAAAAAATAAAGAAATAGAAAAATATCTTACATTATATTACAGCTCTGTTAATGTTTATACTAGTTGATGAAATAAGAACCACTTTCATACATTAGAAATCAAATTTATCATTTACCATTTGTAAAATTGCACACAAAAAATTGTGCTACACTTTAAAAATCTTTATTCGCTGCACTACTTAAGGTAAAATGTATGATTTATCGAGAATTGAATTCCAAATATGGTAATAAATTAAGGCATTAATTAAGGCATGCGTATATAGTAGAATATAAATTTGTGTCCATATATTAAATATAAAAGTCCTGCTCACACACTCCTACATGACCAAAATAAAAAAAAAGTCAATTTTGAATTCATAATTCTTTTAGAAAAAAATAAAAATTGTGATATATTTGCGGGGTATCAACACATATGTTTTTCAGATTTTGACTGTATGGTATAAAAACCTGTCTCACACATATACAATTTTTTTTACTACATATGTATAACAAATATGCATTTATTGGTATTTGCACAATTTGTAGATTTATCATTATAGAGATTAGATTTATTTTATACTTTTGCAAAAGTAAATCTCATGATATAAGTCCTGAATAAATTTGCTGCATTGAGTTTGTTGCAAATATTGACCTAAGAAGAGTACTTTGATCAATTTTATGATATTTATCGAAGATAATTACAGAGAATCTTTTTTCAAAATTATTGTTAATAGGTTAATTGGTCAAAATCACTGATATTTTTGTGTGACATATGTTTCGAAGACAAATTTTGGGTTCTTGTGTATTATAATGATAAATTTCTTTTTTTAAAAGTATAATTATACATAAAAGGACACTTTAGATACATATTAGTGATAACAAAATAAAATACCAATACATTTCTCCAAGTAAGTTTTAAGTTTGCATGAAATGGAACTCGAGTGTTTAACACTAAACATAAATATCCGGTCAAGAAACATAACTAGTAGAAATTGTGAATGGAAATTTTATGCAACTATTTATTTCCATATTATTGTATTATATTGTATTAAATTGTTTCTATCTTATTTGCAATTCATTGTGTTATAAAAATAAGATTCATTTTCATCAAAGGATAAATATTTATTGTTAATCAAAAACTTTCATAATAACTATCTAATATGAGATAAACAATAGCTTAAAGAAGTATGCAATTCAATAAGAAATTAAATTGAATTTGTGAAAATTATAGCACTTTTTCTGACGAAATATTCCTTAGTATTATACAATTATTTAAAACAAATTGTTTAACATGTTATAAGCACATTATACAAAGGCAAATAAAAAAAATATTGAATTTGTAATGTAAATTTTTAATGTAGTTCATACTCGCATTAATAATCTGAATTTGGGATCCAAGTGTCGCATATCCCTGCATAATATTTAGTAGCCGAGATATAAAGGTGAAGTTCATACTACATTGAATATTTCTTAAAAATTATATATTAATATGATTCATTTCTTTAACTTAATAATGAAATAGTATTTTCTTTTATTACTTTATACTATCATTTCTAAAAAAAATTCCAAACATTTTTAAAGGATAATTGCTAAGTAAATCAGACAGTCAAAGATAGGAATGTTATTTTATTAGAAACATTTTTAAATATCTTTAAATGCTTCATAATATTGTACAAAATATGTATGAAGTATTTATACGCAATACATTGTGTAAACAAAAAATTCATTTTCAACAACTAACTGTTCCACAGTGAAATAAAATATTCATTTGAATTTTAAGTGTAGGTAGGTAAACTCGAGTAAATATAATGTATTTTTTAGAAAATTGTTACTTACTATTACGAAATAATGAAGTACTGGGGGGGAGAAGAGAAATTTCATGCATAACAATATTTATCTATATAAATTCACACCTGTGTGAAGAACAGGTTTATCAGCTAGTAGCATATAAGTACAAAGGAAAAAAATTAAGAATTTTCTATAGTATTGATAAATCAAACCAAAATTACGGGATTATTTCAATTGTCTGACACTTACAATGCTTCACATAGAGTGTTTAATGTCTCCATTGGTAAGCCATACTATTATAAAATTTGCAATTCATGAAGTTGTAAAAAAATTCAATTTTCATCACAGTAGACATATATATGAATCATATACTCACATCCTTAATTACCTTTACATGCATAATACTGAGTTTTCAGGAATTAAACTATTTTAAGGATTTGTGTAAAAAAGGAAAATAGTTAAATCATGGATAAACAAATACTTACTTCTGAGATTTAAAAAAAAAAAGATGGAAAAAAAGCACTTTTACCAAAAGATAATTCTCTTCATTTATCTAAAACTTTCGTATTAACTAATGTTCTATGTACACAGGCTTCAAGAAATAAACTTTTTTGCAAGTTTGATATGCACTTAAAAAAAATAAGATAAAAACATATCAAATTAAATGTAATCATTTCTAAAAATTGTTACCCCTTTTGTAATGGTTTCATTCCCCTTAAGAATATTGTATTTTAATTTAAAGAAAGAAATGACATATATATTAAATTTTAACAGCAAAGAATAATTATAAATAATTTAGAAATCGATAATTTGTGTGTGGAAGGTAAAAATCAAAGATACATTTCTTTAATTTTTGTAAACATTCCTCCCACGAATTATCATCAAATTGAAAAAATTCAGAATAAATATTTTCTCCTGACTTTGAATTATTAATTAAAATTACAAACAGACATTTTTATATTATTCCCACCTAACTGACACTGTGTTGTATAATAATAGGTGTAAGCTCTTTTTAAAGAAATTATATCTATGTTATTCGATAATCATACAATTTTAAAAAAGAAGTTTTAATTCTATACAGTAAACCATTCTTGCGCAAAACTATACGAGGGCTGTTCAGAAAGTATCGAGACTGAATTTATTCTATTTATTCCAGAAAACCTCTAGCAGAGGGACTGTGCGTATCATGCGCGCGCATATTTCACATTGTCTCACAAAAATCGGCAGATCTGTACAGCGCTCCGTTCAGTCACACTGACTTCTTTCACGTGGAGTGTTTGCGTGCGTTCGTCGAAAAAAGAAAATGTGTGAAAACACGGATCAGCGAATCTGTATCAAGTTTTGCTTTAAGCTCGGTAAAACGGGCACCGAAACCTACGAGATGATGAAAACAGCATTTGGAGAGGAGGCGATGAGTCGTGCTCGGGTTTTCGAGTGGCCCCAGCGATTCAAGGAGGGTCGTCAATCAGAGAACAGTGATCCCCGTTCTGGACGCCCGTCCACCTCTCGCAGTGAGGACAAGATTGCACAAGTGAAGGCTGTGGTGCACTCTGGTCGTTGTTTAACAGTCTGAGAAATTGCACAGGAGTGTCACATTTCCATAGGATCATGTGATGAAATCTTGAGAAAGGACTTGAACATTCGCCGAGTGTCTGCAAAGTTTGTGCCGCGTCTCCTCACTGAGGATCAGCAATTCCAACGACTGGCAACATCATCTGATTTGTTTCAAAGTGAAAGCGACGATCCGGAGTTCATGAAGCTCCTCATCACTGGGGATGATCGTGGGCTTACGGATACGATCCCGAAACAAAGCAGCAGTCGTCAAAATGGAAAACCCCCGGTTCTCCTCGGCCAAAGAAAGCACGACAAGGGCGATCAAAGATCAAAATCATGTTGATTGTGTTTTTCGATGCAGTTGGAATTGTTCATAATGAGTACGCTCCCCAGGGCCAGATAGTGAACAAGGAATTCTACTTGGACGTCATGAAAAGATTACGAGAGGCTGTTCGCTGAAAACGACCGGTGTTGTGGGAGTCCTCTCGCTGGATGCTTCATCATGACGGAGCCCCAGCGCGCACCACCAATCTTGTGCAGAAGTTCCTGACAAAACACGGAACAATCCAAGTAGCACATCCTCCCTACTCGCCGGATATGTCACCTTCTGATTTTTTCCCCTTTCCAAAGATCAAGAACACCTTAAAAGGACACAGGTTTCTGGACATTGAAACTATAAAACAGAATTCGACACAGCAGCTTCAGGCCATCCCAAAGTCTGAGTTCCAGAAATGATTCGATGACTGGAAACATCGTTGGGCCAAGTGTGTTACTGCCAATGGAACATATTTCGAAGGAGATTGACTCAAAACCTGTTTATGTATATGTATGTTTTTTCATAATAAATTCAGTCTCGATACTTTCTGAACAGCCCTCGTATAATAAATATATATATATATATATAACTACTAAATTAATTAAGAACTAAAATAACTAAGAGCCATACTTAAGTGTAGCATGAACTATAAATAAATGCTAGGATCCAACCGAACTAGGATAAATAAATATGCCGGCTAACACTAGTCGAAAGTAGACAATTACCTAATTAGATAAATAAATTAGAATAAAACAAAAATTATATAAAAGAGTTGTTAAGATTATTTCCTAACAAATATATATTCTAAAATAATACAAAAAATACAATGATATCATATGTTTTTAATTAGATAAAATTACGATACAAGAATGACGTCAACAAACATATAGGAAAATCAACGCTATGAATTCACACGTGCATTTATTGACGTTGGAATCACGTGATTACTTACTGGCGTCAGTCTGTCCATGAAGTTACTCCATTGTCGTCGATTTTAATATAAGGCATTTCTTTCGATAAAAACTCAACACAATTTTCCATATCTGCCCAATTTACTTGCGACGAAAAAAAAAAAAAACACCATCGATAACTGTTATTTTTTGTAATATTTGTTTCAGACCATTCTTCAGGATATTGGAAACACATGTTTGGTTCATCTCTGAATAGAGCTAAATAGAGATTAACAGATCAGTGTTAAAATATTGAAAGGGGGGACAAGTCGGAGGATACTTTTCGGGGAAGGACAGAACCTATAAAAGGAGGATGGTTGGTCACCTTATAATTATAAATATAAGAAAATGCGTTCCCCAAAATCTTTTAATTATATATATAATGTAAAATTAAAGCATTTTAAAAACAACAAAATGTAATAAATAGGCAATAAAGTTTAAGGTACCCTCGGTAGCTTAGAGGTTATATGATCATGAGCTCGTAGTTGGCGTGGTATGTGTTCAAGACCTGATGCCACTGAATACTGTCTGTGCAGAGGCGCTGATACACTTTAATCCTTCATCTACGACTACTAACTTAGAATAACCATTTTTACGAATATTCTGACGATACTTAGAAGAAATATTCTTTTAAATCCACGCTTGTCAAATATAGGCAGCACAGGTTCTATGATGAGTATTTTAGCGGGGAAGGCGAATAGTTTTATAGCAGAAGTTACGTTTTCAGCTGACATTTTGATCAGATTGCGGACATTGTCATTTTTGTACCGAAAAAGTAGTTAATGTCAAAAGGTAAATGTCTCATTTTTTTATTTGTAAAGGAAGACCTTAGAGAACGATTTGACTATTTATTTTAAGGTATCCGACTACGTTCGGAACCATGATTTGAGATGGCATCACATATGATAACAGGTCCATTCTGTTTAGAATTAAGAGCGCTATGATTGTTCAATGATACGTCGATCATGCGTTATGGACGGTAACATCTTCTATTCGTGAGGTTTCCACTAATATTTACCCGCAGGATAACGATTGAACTCATACTGCACGCATCAACCAGGCTGCTGTGCAAGGTAAACAAATACTTTTTGGCTCCACCGTTCTTTCCTCCTCCTGGCATAAATCTTGCGCCTAAGAACCAGCCTATAAGCTCTAGGCTTCTTCTACTGTTATGATGTCAGTAAAAAAGAGAACCACACACACAGTTCGGGGAACCGGTTGAAACGTCATCAGATGACGCGGCATCTGATTGTCAGAATGGACGTATTAATTGAACACTTCTGGACATAAATGTACGTCATTTGCATGCTGTGGCGACGAACTGTGACAAAAAGTTAAGAGACTATTTGTTAGTTGATAGTTGAGAGACTATTCAGACACTAGACATTCTTCATCCTTCTCTGTACCTCAATGATTCTCAAAATATGGAGCGCACTTAATTTTTCCCCCCCAGAGCGCGTGATAATCCTACGTGGGAGGCACGAGCTTATCGAAAAGTCGAAAATAAAAGATTATTTAAAAAAATTATTAATTTACAGAAAGGAAGCAAGTTCGAAAAATATATTTAGACAGAAAAAAATAAATCCATATTTACACTGATGTAATATACTTATAAATGTAAACAGAAAAAAGAACGTAATGCTTAAAGTAATTTAGGTATCCGACTACGTTCGAACCGTGTTTTTAAAAATGCGCATAAATTGATAATTTTCATAATATTTAGTGTCATTTAGATTATTATACATGCATAAAATTGTTTTATTTTAACATTTTGACAAAAAAAAATTATTTAAATAGCTAGATATTTTGGCATAAAAAATTAATTCTTATTTAAAAATTTTCCAAATTTTTTCTTTTTTTGTGAATAATGGTTCGATTATAATAATATTTTGCCTGTAAAGGGTGTTTTTTTCTACAGAGGCCCAACTAGAATTTTTGAAACATTTACGTTATTTTCAGAGTTACCACCAATTGAAATAATTATTGGTTTTTTTTTTTTAAAATGATTTCCCTCTGTTGTCGTAAAATATGAATAAACCCACTTCTAAGTTATATATTTCAAAAATTCTAGTTGAGCCTCTGTAGAGATGTCAAATGGAGCTATATACAGGAAAATATTATTATAATAGTACGATTTTTTCACAAAAGGAGAACATTTGGAGAAAAGATTATTCTGTTATTTTTTTGCCAAAATATTGTATTTAAATTAATTTGTGGTCAAAATGTCCTTTTAAAACAATTTTATGCATATATTCTAATCTAAGTGACACTAAATATCATGAAAATTATCCATTTATGCGCTTTTGCAAAATCAAGGTTCCGAACGTAGTCGGATACCTTAAATGAACAGTGTATATAGTTATTTTTTCAGTTGAATAAATTTTTGATTCATATAAGTACCGACAGCACACTGGGTGTTGGAGCAAGAAGTTGTTTTTTCGTCTGTGTGGCTTATTGTTGTTTGTTGTTGTGTTGTAAAGTCATTACTATATTGCAATAGACATCCTTTTTTTGCCTTTCTTTAAGCTTAACTTATTTATTTTGCTTTTTAATTGTTTTATTTTAACGTTTTCAAAAAATTTTGAACTTTGAACCTGAGCTAGTTTTCTTTGCCATACAATTAAATGAAATAACTATTCTTATTTAAAAATTTAACAATATTTTAATTTCTTTAAGTGCAATTGAGATTTAACAATAATGGGAGATTTTCAAGGTGCTATTTATTATTATTATTATTTCCTTTTCTTAGAATGTCTGGAAAAAGAAACTCTTCAAGAGGCTTTGGATTTATTACAGAAAGTATTATTTGAAATCATTTATGTTCTGAAAACTATTTTTAAGATGAAGGAGACCGAACAAATTATCTGCTGAAATTTTTGTTAAATTCTTAGGATGACGACGAAGAGACTGATTTCAAGGTGCAGTAGTTCATGTTAAAATACAGCATTTCTTTCCCCAGGATGCAATGTTTTAAAAAACATTCAATGGAAACCTCCCTCAAAATGCATAACGTGTAATGAATTTTTGGGTATTAATGAAAAGGACTCTTTCTTTGAATATCATCAAATTAAATTTATGTTTTAAAATGTAAATAAATTTTAAAAAAATTTATAATCTTTAAAAAAAATATTTTGTGTTGTAAAATATTAGTATTCTCTGATCATTTAGCATTTTTAAGAGTTAAAGCTACGTTAAAAAAGTCATTCCGTCTTTTCATGTTAAGAGAATATTTGAGACCTTTGTGGACTGGTGATACTTAAAAGCACCAATTTAATTAATTAGCTTTAACAAATTAAATTTTCTAAAATTAATTATTTTATTTATGTATATCTCTTAATTTTTAATGCAGTGATTGAAAAAAATATTGCATGAAAAAAATTTGCAGTAAATCATAATGCGGTACACAAAGTGTTAAGGTATCCGACTACGTTTGGAACCGTGATTTTAAAAAAAGCGCATAAATGGATAATTTTCATCATACTTAGTGTTACTTAGATTAAAGTACATGTATAAAATTGTTTTGACATTTTGACAAAGAAATTACTTAAATATAATACTTCGGCAAAAAATTAACTTAGAATAACCTTTTTTCAAAATGTTCTCCTTTTGTGAAAAATGCTTCTATTATAATTCTATTTTGCCTGTTTATAGTCCAGACCTCTGTACAGAGGCTCAACTATGAGTTTTGAAAAATTCACATTATTTTCAGAGTTACAATGAATTGAAGTAATTATTCGCGTTTTTTCTTAAAATTTCTACCCTCTGTTGTTGTAAAACATGGATAAGTCCACTTCTAAGTTATACATTTCAAAAATTCTTGTTGAGCCTCTGTAGCTATATACAGGCAAAATATTATTATAATAGAAGCAGTTTTCACAATAGGAGAACATTTTGAAAATGGGTCATTATATGTTAATTTTTTGCCAAAATATTGTACTTAAATAATTTTTCATTGTAATTCTATTCTTAAAACAATTATTTATATATTTTCTAATCTAAGTGACACTAAATATCATAAATATTATCCATTTACACGCTTTTGCAAAATCACGGTTCCGAACGTAGTCGGATACCTTAAATTTGTCGAGGTTCAAAAACTTCACGTTGGTATTGAGTGGTAGTTTGCAGGGGGAATTACAACTCAGGTTTCGTCTTCGTTACTTGACCATAGCTCAGAGGTGGGGAACCTTTTTACCATTTGAAGTTTATGTAAATTAGATAGTAATAAAGGGACCCGCAGAGGCTGATGTACCTATAAATGCAACTTTTATAAAATTATTATAGTTTTTGTATAGTTTTATAATTCGATGCATTATACTCGTATAAAAATATTACAATTTTTTTATATATAATTAAATCCTTATTTATAATTTCACAAAAAAAGGTACAATATGAATTATTTTTGTACTCACATAAGGGCAAAAACATGTCATTACATTAATCATTAAGTATTGTTTTTTTTTACAAAATTATTAAATGCTTTGAGACTGCTGTAATTTTTTGTTTCACTGTTGGTATTTTTATTTTTGTAAGCACGCGCGCGCACGCATACACACATGGGTGGCTCCGAGCCTGTATGGAAAGGGTACCAATCATCTTCTTTAAGTAGTTAAAACTTTATTGCAGGGTAAATCTTTTCCGATATGGCCGCTCATTCGATCAAAGAACATTGATACAGCGAGGTAATAATATAGTCAGAAACAGTAGTAAGACAACAACAATAATAAGGAAATAGTTTTTGTATAGAGAACGTATAACATCTCTGGTAGTGGGGCAGTGTTGCACTAATTGGCGTTCTAACGTTTGAAATGAACAATTGCTATTCCCACAAGTAATCATTGAGACATACATACATTAATGCTATTCCTTATTTAATTCTATTAAATAGCAAAAATTGCTATAATCTATACAATTAAATATTAAGAGCTAGCTTTTATGAAAGCCACACAAGAAACTCATGGTTGCCACATGCGGCTTCAAGTTCCCCATCTCTGCTGGTAGAACCCCCTCCCCCTCAGTATAGAGGGCGCTTACCCCAGAGATCTTCTGTACGTGACCGAGGGCTGAAGCACTCTATATTCTATTAAACTTATTATTTAATCTTACACTTATCTTCGATGAATTACTGAATTTAAATTGAGTCTAATAATTGTGATGATATGAGCGTTGATTGATATAAAAACATTCTACCACTGATAAATTGAACCACTAATGACCGAAACATTTGGTGTAACAGCCTGCGAATCGGAAATTGATGAAAGAATCATTTTTGGTAGCCTCGACCAAAAAGTAGAAATATCATCGTCGACAGTGAATCCAGGTAAGCCGGATTTTTATTGAAATTGAATTATACCTGAATAGAAGATTAAAATGTCAGAAGATCTCTCAAAATTTTATACGTTCTTTGTTGACAAAATTGATAAATAAAATTGAAGGAAAGATCAACAATGAAAATGAACCTGTTGATCAATTTGAAGCTTTTTTAGAACAATTAAATGATAAAGAAAGTAACTTAAGTTTATTAAATACACTAATTGAAGATCGTTTGTCTGTTGACACTATTTCTGAAGATGTGGAAGCTTCGGAAGAAATTAAAGAGAAGATTATATTTTGGAAAACTAAGCTTTCTTCTAAAATTAGGAGAATAAATTCTGACTCTATCCAGGTTGATACAGTTTCTCGAAATATCCAAGTTATTGATTCCAATAGTTTTGAATGTATGGGCATAAATTTTACCTAAATTGCATATAAATAAAAAGTATTCTGCTTGCATTAAATTATTCTGAATGATTAGATTTTGTTAGACATTTTTATAATTTATTTGAAAGCTCTATTCATAATAACAATAGTTTCGTGATTTGAAGCAAAGTTGATAAATTTAATTATTTAAAATCCTATTTGTGTGGTAATGCGCTTGCAGGTTTGCATTAATGGATTTAGAAGACGGTTCAATTTCTAATGATATTGTTTTTATCATAGAGCTCTTTATAATTGATTTATTAAAAAGATAGATTTGGAAATAAAAACAGATTTTGTTAATTAACGCTCATTTGAGCAATTTATTAAATTTAAGACCTGTTAGAAACTTTACTGATATTGTGGGCTTAAGAAATTTGTACGATAGAGTAGAAACGCAAATAACGAGTCTTGAAAGTTTAGGAGTTAAAGGAGGATCCTACTCAAACTTATTAACACCCATTCTGTTAAAACAGATACCCTTGGAACTCGTTTTGGAATTCAATCATTCTGAAAAGGACGAAGGGTTTGACCTGAGCGCTCTTTCGCGGTTCCTGCACTTGGAGATCCGTAGTCGAGAACGAGCTTCTCAAATAAGCAATCATAAACATGTCATTATTCCCTTCCATCGGAAGACAGAACAAAAAATAAAGGCTCCTATTTCCCCGGACAACGCATGAAGCCACCCCCGAACAGAGTACAGTTCCAACCACATTCATTTCCCACCCTTCTGGGGGAAAATAGAACTTAAAAGCCGAAAATGTTTATACTGCAACAAAGGTCATGAACTCGACGCTCGCCGTTCTTTTAGTGCTAACGAAAAGCGAGAAATTTTAAAAAAAGGGTGTTGTTATTTGTATCTGTCGCCCGGTCATAGGGCTTTGGAATGTGTAAAAAGGGAGTCGTATCCTATTTGTAATGGACCCTACCATTTCTCAATATGTTTTCGAAATCGATATGATGACGATTTGTCTCCGAAAAGGAACACTGATAATATAGTTTCAGCAGTATTTAAAACAGAAGTAAATAGTGTATTATTACAAACATGCGCCGAATTAATAGATGTCAAAAATGAACAAGAAGTTGTTAAATTTTTTTTAGATAATGGTTCACAGAGAAGTTTCGTTTTAAAGAGTACCTCTGAGAAATTTAACTTTCCAATTCTTAGAAAAGAAAACCTTTCCATTTGCACGTTTGGTGCTAAAGAAACTGAAACCAAAACTTTAAATATAGTTAATATAAAATTGAAAAACAGGGATGATCCAAATTTGTGCATTGAAATAGAAGCGGTAGAGACAGAACATATTTCTATAACGAATTTACCGAACCCTGATAGAGATATTGATAAAAAAATTAGATATTTAAAAAATGTACAATTAGCCGATCCTTATGAATTTAACGATAAAGAAATATCAATTCTTATTGGTGCGGACTATTATTATCAAGTAATTACAGGTAGAATTACGCGTCTAAAGAAAAATCTTGCGGCCGTAGAAACATTATTTGGGTGTTCTTTACAATGGCAGAGTACATATTATGAGGAACTTTTAACAATGAGTGTTAATGTTAATGAATCCAATATTTCTAAACAGCATAGTGAATTTTGGGATTTAGAGAATTTAGGAATAGAAGCAGAGGTGTCTGATGAGGGAAATATTGATAATGATATAATGTCTGAATTTGAAGCGAGAATTTCATACCAAAATAAGTGGTATAAAGTTAAATTTCCTTGGAAAATCTAACATGAAAGCATTGTTAAAAAATAATGAAGAAATTGCTAGAAAAAGATTTCTAAAGTTAAGATCACGTTTTAAAAATGACAGTTCTTTATTTGAGGATTACAAATGAGTTGTAAATCATTATCTTTTTGAGAAAATCATAGAACGCGTTCCATTTGAAGAAGAAAATCTAAAGCATAATATTTTTTATCTACCACATAGAGCAAGCAGTAAATACGTACTGATCAAACTACCAGCAAATTGCGAATCGTATTTGATGCGTCATCACATGCGAAAGCACAACTATCTTTGAACGATTGTTTACACACACAGGGCTAAATTTTATACCTAACCTATTTTTTCTATTAATCAAATTTAGAGTGAATCCAATTGCATTTGTAGCTGACATAAAAATGGCATTTTTGATGATTGAGATAGACGAAAGTGAAAGGGATTTTACAAGATTTTTCTGGGATGAAAATCCAAGAATTGATTTAGAAAACAAATGGCTAGATATTTTCCGAATGACTAGGGTTTTATTTGGAGCAAAATCAAGTCCATTTCTTCTTGAAGCTACGATAAAGCATCATCTTAAAAAATATGTGGATATTTTTCCTGATACTTTTAACCATCTTAACCAGGCATTGTATGTTGATGATTTTCTGTGTGGAAATGTCAATGTCCAAGCAGCCTTGACAACCTGCATAGAAAGTAAACAAATTTTGAAAGATGAAAGTATGGATCTTCGAAAATGGAGGACCAACTCTTCCGATCTAAATCAAAGGTTAAAAAATTTAAATCTTGAAGTAGATGAACATAAAGAGTCATTGAACACGTTGATAGCTTCAAAGGTCTTAGGAGTTGGTTGGAATGAAAAATCTGATACATTTTATTTTGATTCCAGTGATTTAGGAACATTTCTTTGTAAAAGAATTAATACAAAAAGATATTTGTTACAAGCCGCAGGTCGATTATTTGACCCGGTGAGTTTCATAGGTCCTTATACAATCCGAATAAAATGTTTAATTCAGGAAATTTGGTGTTTAGGATTGGATTGGGACGACAAATTGCCCAAACAATTAGAAGTTTCATGGAATAAATGGTGTAGTGAGATTCATTATTTAAGAAGTGAAATAAATATTGCTCGATATTACTTTCAAAACTTTTTGCCTTCAAATGCAACTACCATTCAGTTGCATTGCTTTTCAGATGTATCCAAAAAGGCATATGGAACTGTCGCTTATTTACGCATAGAACTGAGTAATGGAAATATTATTTTTAGTTTTGTAGCATCAAAAGGTCGGGTAGCTCCATTAAAACTCTTTCGATCCCTAGAATGGAGCTTATGGGCGCACTTTTATCAGCAAGGTTAAGCGACAAAAGTGCTACTGCACTCATACTGCCTGTGAGTCGTTTTTATTGGACTGGACATGGGGAACTAACGTGTTACTGGATCAAGGGGGATTTTAATAGACATAAAGTGTTTGTAAAAAATAGAATTAAAGAAATACAAAAACTAAGTGATCCCAAGGAATGGCACTACTGTAAAGGAGAGGATAACCTCGCTGATTTAATAAGTCGGGGTTTGCCCTTAAATGATCTTAAAAATAACGAAATATGGTGGCATGGTCCCAAGTGGTTGACAATGAAACAAACAGAATGGCCATTATTTTCAGAACCTACGATTGAAAACGAAATAAACATTGATAAATTTGAATGGAAGAAATCAATTAATGTAAATACAGCGATTGAAAAGAGGCAAATTGAAAATAATTTAATCTCTAGATATTCCTCTTTTAGTAAATTAATTAGAATAAGTGCTCTTTTATTAAGGTTTATTTATAAATGTAAAGTTAACACAGCATTAACGACAATAGACTGTATAAGTGCTTCTGAATTTGATCATGTTACGAGAGTTTTTGTAAAACAAGTACAATGAACTGAATTTCTAACTGAAATAAAGTGCCTCAAAGACGGGCAACCAATTCCAAGAGTGAGTGAGTGAATGTGAGATTTTATGGTGCAAGAGCCAAATCTGGCTATACTGCGCCAAACATTTGTGTAAATATGTGATTTAGACGGGAAAAGAAAGAAAGGATAAATTGAATGACAAGAAGGAGGGTCGAAAATAGAGAAAGATCACTAGGGTACCCCAGGTTCGTGAAACCCGTGTTTACCAAAGATAGTAAACCCCTTGGGAAAAGGAAAAGATCACTAGGGTACCTCGGGAGTGTGACACCCGTACTCTCCTAAAGAAGCTGAGCCCCTGAGGGGAACCGATTCCAAGAAGCAGTAAAATAAGTTGGATTGGATTACGCTGGTCTCATAATCACGAAACCAAATTTAAAAGGAGCAAGAGTGATTTTAAAATCGTATATTGCCATATTCATCCGTTTCAGTACAAAAGCCACACATTTAGAAGCTGTTTCTGACTTGACCACAGAAGCCTTCCTAGTGTATCTCCGACGATTTATAGCAAGAAGATCCAAGCCGTCCGTCATTTGGAGTGACAATGCAACGAACTTCAAGGGAGCAAGAAACATTCTTAATGAATGGAACGAAATTTGCAAGTCCAACACAATTCAGCTATTCCGCGCGGAAGAGGGAATCGAATGGAACTTCATTCTACCCGCTTCTCCCCATTTCGGTGGAATGTGGGAAGCGAACATTAAGTCCATGAAGCGTATTTTATTGAGGGTAGTGAAATCAGCTATCATGAAGTTCGAAGAGTTAACTACGTTGGTGACACAAATCGAAGCAGTTCTGAATTCACGTCCCTTGTCTCCACTTTCTTCGGACCCCAATGATTTTACCCTTTGACCCCGGGGCATTTCTTGACGAACTGTGCTATTTCATCCTTTCCTGAACCTTATACTGCTTCGGATTCTTTGTCTTATCATTCCAGGTGGAAACTCATTCAATCCCTGCGAAACAAATTCTGGAACCGTTGGAGCACCGAATATCTGACCCATATTCAGACCCGCGCTAAGTGGAGTGTACAGAACCCTAACTTGATGGAGAAACAGCTTGTTCTTTTAAAGGATCCCAACACCAAGCCCTTGGACTGGCCTATGGGGCGTATTCTTGAAGTATTTCCCGGTAGTGATGGTCTTGTAAGAGTAGTTAATGTGAAAACTTCAACAGGTATTTCAAAACGAGCCATCACAAAAGTAGTGCCTTTACCTATTCCAGATGATCCTGCAACTGTGGAAAAAAACATTTGAACACATTTTACAATTTCTTGAACTTTAACCTTTATATTATTCTATTTACATAATTGCTAATTTGATTTTTCAGTATTATTGATAACTCATGTTATTTAAGAATCGCTGATTTGATTTTTCAGTATTATTGGTAATGCATGTGATTTAAGAATTGCTAATTTTATTTCAGAATTATTGATGATGCATGTGATTTGAGAATTAAATTCATATGATTTTTTATTTTTATCATTTCACATCGCATGAATTTTATTTGTATTATTTCATTTTGCATGAATTTTACTTGAATTACCTTAGAATTTTAATTATCTTAATGTAAACTCCGTAGGAGTTCTAGTGGGGAGTAACGGTAGAACCCCCCACAGTATAGAGGGCGCTGCTTGTAAAAACATGCTTTGTTTACCTGAGATTTTCTGTACGTGACCGAGTGCAGACGCACTCCATATTCCATTAAACTTATTATTTAATCTTACACTTGTCTTCGATGATTTACTGAATTTAAATTGAGTCTAATAATTCTGATGATATGAGCGTTGATTGGTATAAAAGCATTCTACCACTGATGACCGAAACATTTGCCATAGCTCATAATTCCGCGGCCGGTATTCTATTTATGTATTATGTTGTGACTCTATCTTTAATTTGCTTTATGTGGTTATGCTGGGTGTCCGAAAAAGATTGTACCTTTTTAAAAAATTTTCTCTATTTTCTCTTAGATACTATCGGAATGTTTTATTATACCAGAAGTTAGGTAATATATCAAAGATTTCTTTTGTACCAAAGATTAACCTTATAAAGATTCAATATAGGCACCCTTCGTGACATGGCGGATACCTCGGCGACACTCCATTTCCGTCCATACTCGCACCAACATGTCTCTCGTAACGGCAGAAAAAGAATGTACCCTTTTTCTTTATTTTTTTTCTAGGTACCCAGTATGTAGAGTGGTGAAAATTTGCCTGAAAGGTACTAGATACCTCAAGGAAGAATTGCCGAACTCTATCAACTGTTTCTTTGGAACGCGGTCGCCCGGTGCTTTTGCCTTTGCAAAGGCAACCTGTGTCCATTAGTTGTGTATGCCAATGTTTAATTGAGTTCTTGTCCGGTGGATCAATCCCAAATTGTCGCCAAAAGTTGCGTTGAACTATGATTACAGACATTGTGTTTGTGTATTCTACAGCACAAAATGCCTTCTGTGGTTAGGTGGGCGCCATGTTGACAATTTTGTGCACACAGGGAAGGAGGATATTTCAAACCTTTGAGTATCTAGTAGCTTTCAGTCCAATTTTCACCACTCTACACACTGGGTATCTAGAAAAAATAAAGAAAAAGGGTACGTTCTTTTTCTGCCGTTGCAAGAGACATGTTGGTGCGAGTATGGACGGAAATGGAATATCGCCAAGATATATGCAGTGTTAAGAGGGGCGTCTATATTGAATCTTTGCCAGGTTCATCTTTGATACAAAAAAACTTTGATATAATACCTAACTTCTGGTGAAATAAAACATTCTAATACTACCTTAGAGAAGGTAGATAATTTTTAAAAAAAAAGGTATAATCTTTTCCGGACACCCTGTATATGTATATGAATTTGCCTTTGATTTGTGTGTGCTGTGTACTTCTATAAAAATGTAAAATAATTTTTTTTCAATAAAGACTGAAGCGCACGGGTGGTTGTTTCCCGGGGAACCGGTTTGTAGCTCTAAACCCCTTTTGGGAGAATTCGGTTCCCCTGGATATTCTGCCAATAGCCCGAGTTTTACTTTAGAGTGCGATGCAAATTGAAATCAAATCAAATACAATTTTCGTCACTTGGTCCTAATGGAAAATTACGAGGTCCGTTGTGAATAGCACTTGTGTGTGAAGTTGTGAAGCCCCCGTCCATGGGAACCTCAGTTCTACATTATCTACGCGACCTGTTTCGGTGGGGAAGAACGAAGAATCACTCAAATCATTCATTTTAAAACCTATTTATTAATTAAGGTCTTAGCTTAAACATAATCCACAACAATAATAATTAAGTAAGTTGATCTAGAATGATAAGACTCAGCACGTATTACCAAATAATCGCGTACTTGACCATTTAATCTAACTTTATAGATTAATTCCTCTATCA
The DNA here is from genome assembly GCA_019973935.1 of Trichonephila clavipes. Taxonomy (NCBI): domain Eukaryota; kingdom Metazoa; phylum Arthropoda; class Arachnida; order Araneae; family Nephilidae; genus Trichonephila; species Trichonephila clavipes. The sequence continues at coordinate 996,464 of BMAU01005279.1, forward strand.
TTAATATACACCCTTTCCTTATAGCTTATATAAAATTAGCTTACCGCTATATCCTAGGTAATCAGCTACGTTCTTTATCTGTTCTGATGTGGCTTTAATCCGACAGTGTTCCGTATAGCCTCGAACCCACTTTTGGTTCATCAGTACCGGCACAGCTAGGCTATTACACGGAGTTAGGCTTCTTCTAACGCTCGCGTATTCACCGCTAACCTGACCCAGCGATGAAACCTGGAGTTAAGTAACCGACAGTCAACCACAGGTTGGAACTCCAATTCACAGCTCTTTTTCGACCTCCAGTTACTTGACTCTGAGTTTCTTAACTTGGATTTACTGGTCGATTCCCATTGGTCGAAATAAACCCCGTGACTTACGGCTGAAGCTAAAATTTCTATCTTCACCTCGTGCCAGCTTGTTTTTAACCTCGTGTATCGCTATCTGTTTAAAATGAATGCCAACAGAATTTATTTTACGCAGTACGAAAAAGATTTGGTGTTGGCTTTGATGAAGCCGCACTTACATATAATAGAATTTTTTGACTTTTCTGGTTTCCAGTTTTTCTAAAAAATCCAATTGAGTAACAGTGGAAACTTTTTGAATGGTATTCATCGTAAACTAAAAATCTATCCAAACTCAAACTACTTCAAAACTTGCACTAAAACGTGAACACTCGAAAAATCGCTTACTGCGCATGCGCGTTTAAAACTAACCCATCTGTGACCCTGGGTAAGGATTTTTTAACTTGAACCGGAGTTAAGTTATTAACTTGCGATGGTGAATAACGTTTTCGGCGAAACCCCGGTTTCCTTCCTCTTCCCGGTGGTCAGGTTAGCGGTGAATATGGGCGTTACTTTACCTCAAATCACTTTAACTCTCTACTTAGCGACTTCACTTCCCACTTAGCAATCACTTCTGCGCATAGACATAGACCCGAGCATAGACTCCGCTCTACTGCTGACTTCCAATATATATATGATTCCTAACTTCTTCTTGAGTTGGAAAGAATTGCCATTTCGGTCCCACAGAAACCTCAAGAGGACATTAATAGAAATCGCGATGAAAGCCCCGACACAAAGTTAATGAATTGGCCACCAGACTGCGCTTTCTAGTGTTCCCAGAAATCCCAGGTTTCTGGGGATACTCACCTTGACGTTACGACGCGCATTTCCTTTTTCCTTCTGACGCTGGCTAAGGCACACGTTTGTTCGTGTTTTGTTTCACTTTCTAAAGTTTGTGTAACTATTTTTGTTGTTTATTTTCACTTTTCCTTTCCAATATGGCATCGTCGCTGGATTTCAACGAAAGTGATACTGGATGAGAATATTTGCCGGAAACCGACGAATACCACAGTGACCCTGATACGGATTTATCTATTTGTGAAGAGAAAACGAAATGGTAATAGACACACAAAAAAAATGACAATACCCTTATACACGTGGAAATGTTTTTTGTTTCAAGGAACATTTAGAGCAATTTCACAAATATTTGAATTTGAATTTTAATTTTCCTATTTTTCACAAATTTTTGTAACCAAGAAATTTTGCAGCTTAACTTTTGTATTTTCATGCAATCCCAACAAAAGAAAATCTACCTTATAATGTTTCCTGTGCTGATTACTGGTTATACATCTGAATATAAGCCACGTATCCACATGAGGTTACAATGGGATTTTGCCCTATGTAAGAGGTGGTGAACCTGCGGACTCCGTGAGTTTCTTGTGCTGCCTTCATAAAAAAAGCCAGCAATTCTATTAATAAACCATTAATTTCGATTACAACAGTTTGAAAATCAACGGAATTAAATAAAGAATGACATCAACGTATGTTTCAGTGACTGCTCATGAGAATACCCAATTGTACATTTCAAATATTAGAGCACTCCTAGTGCAACATGGTAAAATTACCACACATGCTCATGTAGAGGAACAATTAAAGCTTCGCATTATGGTTTGAACCAATATATATATATATATATATATATATATATATATATATATATATAGTCTTATTCTCTAAAAACAAGAGATAACATCCAACAATCACATTCGAAAATCACATAGACAGTAGGAAAATCACACAATGAAGGACACATGAGCAACTGAGATTAAAAATTATAAAATGGATGCTGAAGTATTATAAATATTGCTGACACTTAGGACAGCTAATATATAAAATAATTTATATAAAAGTGGGATTGAACATGTTTTTTGACCAATCAACTTTTCCCCCTTTGTGTAAATAATACTGAGCAAAAACGTATTGAAAGTAATGGATATGAATGTCTAAATCCATTACAAGATAGAGGTAACTTACCTAAAAATTGCACTGAAAAATGCAGAGCCCGTGCTAAATCTGAAATAAGTTATTGCCTGATTCTGGACCCTAATGCAGATTTAAATCATGTGGATAGCTGAAATGTAGCACTTAGCAAAAGTGTAAAAAGAATGGAAATAAAAATTAATAAGAGAGTTACAAATTACCATAACTTAAGTAACACTAGAGTATGTATGAATAAAATAATATAAAGTAATTTTATCTAATATTAGAATATGGAGGTAATTATAACTATGAAATATGTAAGTTTATAGAAATAAACTATTATCAATCTCAGAATTTTTAATCCTTACTATTTTGAATAGCTTTATTCATATAACTATTAATAAAATTAATGGGGTATTTCTGATTTAAGCAATATTTAGTAAAATGTTTATAGTTATTTATTATTTCTGATTTTTTGGCACCAGAAATTTATTGCGTTGTATATAATTAATAACAATGTTTCTGAATATAGAAACATGCACATTACTCTCCCAATGAGGAACTTTAATAATATTGAAATTAAAATCTTCTCTTTTATCATAAGTATTAGAAGCTATTACATTATCTTTTAATTTGATATGCATGTTAAGAAAATTTCCTTCATTGTTCTTACTATTTTTCTGTATTAAATTAAGATATTGTGGATAAAAGTTAATGTTAGGTATGAAATTGACTTGTTTGCCAAAAATGATTATGTCAACTATATAATGATAAATATTATATTTAGAAATATTAATGTAACTAAAGTGTGTTTTTTTTGAGGTATAGAACTTTAAATTGCAATAAAACAACGATGTATTATTCGATTGACATGAATTTTTTTTTATTCGAAAGATAATCTTATGGCATTACATTTTAAATATGATTTCTGGCATAGGACTGCCACGGCTGGCTCGGATGTAGTCCAATCTGGACGTCCAATTTTCGATGACTTTTTCCAACATTTGTGGCCGTATATCGGCAATAACACGGCGAATGTTGTCTTCCAAATGGTCAAGCGTTTGTGGCTTATCAGCATAGAACAATGAGTTTACATAGTCCCACAAAAATAGTCTAGCGGTGTTAAATCACAAGATATTGGAGGCCAATTCACAGGTCCAAACGTGAAATTAGGCGGTCACCAAACGTGTCTTTCAATAAATCGATTGTGGCACGAGCTGTGTGACATGTTGCGCCGTCTTGTTGGAACCACAGCTCCTGGACACCATGATTGTTCAATTCAGGAATGAAAAGTTAGTAATCATGGCTCTATACAGATCCCCATTGATTGTAACGTTGTGGCCTTTGTCGTTTTTGAAGAAGGATGCCACCAGCCCATAAAGCGCACCAAACAGTCAGTTTTTCTGGATGTAACGGTGTTTCGACATACACTTGTGGATTAGCTTCACTCCAAATGCGGCAGTTTTGTTTGTTGACGTAGCCATTCAACCAGAAGTGCGCTTCATCGCTAAACAAAATTCGCTTATGAAAATCGACCATTATTTTCGAAATAAAATTGCACAATTTGAAAGCGTTCTTCAGGCGTGAGTCTATTCACGATGAATTGCCAAACCAAACTGAGAATAAATCACTTGACAGCTGTTAAATCGGTCGCCATCTTGGAAAATAATGCCATCTTAAACTTCTATACCTGGAAAAAAAACACTCTGTACTTTCAAAATAATGTAGGTATAAATTGCCGAGACAGTTGCTCACAGGGTCACCATGTGGCAAACCTTTAATCTGCAGATAATAGTTACCCTTATGATATATATAGTTCTCTTTAAGTACAAACCTAATTCGTGAACCAAATCTATCATAATTAACATTATTAAATCAATTATTTTTATGTAAAGTTACAAGTATATTAATCAAATTATCAATGTTAATAGAGTTAAAAAAATTTTCAAAATCTAAACTATAGTCTGAATAAATCTTTTTATCTTTCATTTGCTCAAAAAGTGATTTACTGTTTTTAAGAATGGCTGTGGATTTAAGATTATTTATTGTATTATGTAATATTTCTCTCTCTCTCTCATGGAGAATTTTGCCTGTTTTTCTATATATATATATATATATATATATATATATATATATATATATATATATATATATATATATATATATACCGGGTGGGCAAAAAGTCCGTAAAAATTTTAAAAATTTATAAAATCCGGAGAAATGAACGAAAAATGAAACTGTTTGCAGGATCAGCATTAATATGTCACGGGATTTTTTTAAGCTAGAAAAAAAATAATTCGAAAATCATCCGGTAGGTGGCGCTGATGTACGCAAATCAAAGCAACAATGCATACATAATGAACAGAAAACTTTCACAACTTTATTACACCACATGACCACCACCACAGGGGAGAAGACATTCCAAGCGAGTGACAAATCCAGCAACGGTAGAGTGCAACACGTCCGGATGTATGGAGGATACTTCTCTGTGGATCGCATCTTTCAGTTCCGACAGACTTGATAGACCGGATAGATACACGCGAAATTTCAAATATCCCCACAACCAGAAGTCTGCCGGTGTTAAATCTGGAGACCGAGGAGGCCATGGGTACCTGCAGCGCCTGCTAACGATTCTGTCTTCCCCGAACGTCTGTATCAGGAATGCCTTAACCGGGTTAGCAGTGTGACTGGTTGCTCCATCCTGCATGAACGTGACATTCGCAATCTGACCTCGTTGAATTAAACATGGCACGACAATCTCCCGCAGAAGCGTTAGATAACACTGAGCATTTACCGTTTCTGTTATGCATCCATTTACTGGGCACTGCGTTTCAAAGAAGAAGGGTCCTATGATAAATGAATCCGAGGAACCACACCATGCTGTCACTTTTGGGGAATGCAATGGCTTCTGTGTGTACTCACGTGGAATAGAGATCACCCAAATGGGGCAGTTATGGTTGTTAACGTCACCATGAAGCGAGAAATGAGCTTCATCTGTCCACAAGATGTTAAAATCCCAGGTGGGATCCTGTTCCATTTTAGAGAAAGCCCACTTCGCAAATGCTTCCCTCTGTGCGGTATCTGCTGGCAAAAGTTCATGGCACGATTGCAATTTGTGTGGGTACAGCTGGAGGATTCGACGAAGAATATTGCGGACACATGATGACGGTAAGCCCAATCGTCTGGCAGCTTCACGAACACTGTTGGTCCCTGAAGCTGCTTCGGACGCAATCGCTTCCATTTCGACAGCAATGCAGGGTGCACGTGCTTCTTTCAAGCATGGTCGTCCGGCTCGTGCTCGATCCTCCAACTTTCCAGTTTTCTCAAAACGTTTAACAAACTTTAAGAGACCTCCAAGTGTTAAAGGGCCTTTTCCACTCTTCACATTTTTCTGAACTCGGAGTTTACGCAAGGCAATGGTCGCTGATTCCTCGTTTATGTAAAATAATTTCACCAACAAAGCTTTATCCGGCGCACTGAGCATCCTTGTTCACATTCACTGTATGTAATGGGTAAATGAATGTGGATTCATTGAGAGCAAAGTTTTTTATAGCCGTCTAATTTGCATATTTACACCACAGATGCTTGTAACAGCGCCACCTACCGGATGATTTTCGTAAAATTTTTTTTTCTAGCTTAAAAAAATCCCGTGACATACTAATGCTGATCCTGCAAACAGTTTTTTTTTCGTTCATTTCTCCGGATTTTATGAATTTTTAAAGTTTTTACGGACTTTTTGTCCACCTGGTATATATATATATATATATATATATATATATATATATATATATATATATATATATATATATATATATAATATGCTTTCAAAAAGAAAAATACCAACAGGGAAATAAAGAAAGTTACAGCAATACCTTTGAATTTAATAAATTTTTAGAAAAATAATAATCAATAATGCATGTTATAACAAGTTTTTACCCTTATGTGAGCACAAAAATATTTTATATCGTAAAGTTTTTTATGTCAAATAATAAATAAATAAGGACTTAATTTTTAAATAATATTTCTGTATAATGCACACAATTGTAATTTTTTAAATATTTCTGTATAATGCACACAATTGTTAATTCTATACATAAACTATAATAATATCATAAAGGCCACATTTATAGGTACATCAAACTATGCGGCCTCTAATGGTAAAAAGGTTCCTTACCCCTGACCTATACATAGCATGTATCCACTAGTGCTTACATGATGCTCAATGGGTTAATAACACTCACTCACGCAATAAAATTTAAATGTTTTGGATTATTTTAATGCAAATACAGAAACTACAATCTATGTATGAAACAAATCAATAATTAGTTTTAAAATCAATAATTAGTTTTAGTAACTCATTATCATTTTATGTAACAACTTTGATAATATTGATAAAATAAATTGATTAAGCGAGCAGGAACAAAATCTGTTTTTGAGCATTATTCTTCAACATAAAATATAACAATGGATTTATTTTTATTGTTAGATTAGTAATAATTTTTATATATTATTGCTAAAATAACGAGGGAACAAAGAAATAGTTGCTTAAAAATTATTTAAAAAATTCGCCCAACTAATTTAACTATTCACTCATAAACTTTTAAAAAACAAAAAAAGATAATATATAACAAAAAACAGCCTTACAGTAGTCGCATATGATGTGTAACATCTGACATGTTGCAATAGTAACTTATATCCAGAAAAAAAATGAATCGGGTATGATTGGAAATAATTTTCTATCGAGAGAATAACTATATCTTTAATGAAAATTTTATTTAATTAACACAAGAAGTAAAAAATGCAATTTTTTATCAAAAATAATTATTCTTGTTCGATTTGGGGAAGAGCGGAGATAATAGACTTATGATAACTAAAATATATATGACACATATACATGTGATTTCAAAGTATTTAAAAACCGTTGAAAAACAGCATCAATAACAGTACCACTGTTAGTTGTCGAAACATTTTGATTTGTGTCCATTTCCAGCTTGAGTTCATCATTCAAAAAATCTATGAGTGGCTCAGCTTTTGGCAAACTGATGCTAAAATTAAAATCACTACTCAAAATCATGGGAAGCGAGTGATAGTTTTTTTTTAAAAAAGAGCAGAACCACCTTCGGTACATCCCTTTAAGACCCGAATTATTTTTATCTTTTAATATTAAATTCTTCTGGTTATTAATACTATATGGACCCGAATGACACTGGGAAAAATACTAAAAAAATTCTCACCCCCACTTCCCCCCTAGAACCAAATTGTAACGAGGATCGGGGTTCGAGGATTTTATGCAAAACAGTCACAAAGAAAAATAACAGTTCTTTAAGAGCGATGCGAATTTATTATCGTATCGTAAATCCAATTCTTTAAATACATGATTCCACAGCAATATTCACAGAGGAAATCTCCGAAGGTCTTTACGCCTTCAACAGTAATCAAACACAATTAGAAGTGTTTAAAATACACGTTGTAAAAGATTATTCACAAGCACAGCCGAGCTAATGGGTAATTACACATATGCCCATAAATTAAGAATAATGAAGTTCAGGCAAAGAAAGAGACAGAAGCAAAACAAATTTGACTTATTTGTAAATTCTATTTATTAAACAAAAGGTAAAGTGCAAAAAAGACGCTATATGTTTGACATAATTAATAAAAATTGCGAATTTTACTCCCTGGAGCAAACTTCAAAAAAGAACCTATTTACAAAAAACAGTATAACATGGTTAGTATGATGGTTAATACGGAGTATGTCTCCCGGACGATGCAATACAGGCCTTACAACGCCTCGGCATGCTGAGTATCAAATCATCAATGTGATCTTAGGGAATATTACACCACTCATCAAGAAATGCCCTCATAAGTTCCGGTAGACAAATGGGAGGGGTTGACGGGCTGCAACTCGTCGGCCAACCTCCGATTGAAGGCATTCGTCTACAATGTTTGCACGGTGAGGACGGGCGTTGTCATTCGTAAACAGAAATTCAGCACCCATGGCGCCCCGAAACAAACGTACATGTTGTTCCAGAATGACATCCCGATAGAAGTGGTCTGTCATCGTTACACTCTGAACATGTCGTCAGTTCTGGAACCAAGAATAATTCCTCCCCAAACGCGAGCCATCCTGCACCACCGTAACGGTGTCGTTCAACGGTGTTTTCTTGGTGGTAACGGGTACCTGGCGCTCTCCATATTAAAGTCCGGCGAGAATCAGACTGCAAACTAAACCTGGACTCGTCGGAAAACATCACACAAGACCACTGTTTAGGTGTCCACAATACATGCATACTCTCTACTCCAAGTTAATTGCAGGCGACAGTGAGTTGCGGTAAGTGGAGCACATCTGAGAGGCCAACGATCTTATAGACCAATGTGCCCTAAGCGTCTGTACACGGTCTGCCTTGAAACTGTCGTACCGGTAGCTGAAGAGAGCTGACGAGACAGGTCTGATGCTGTGCTCCGTCTGTTTCTTTTGGCAGTAACTGCCAAATATACCGGTCATCATTCGGTGTTGTAACTCGGGGGTGACCTGTGCTGCAACATCTACTCACATTACCATCATCTTGGAATCGTTGCCAAAACCTGGAGATAACACTCTGGGCGATTCTATAAGTTCCTTGGATACTTCCATCTGGGTATTCCAATTCCAGTCGTCCAATAATTCTACTACGTAAAAAATCATCCAAATGCTTCCTTTGTGCCATAACTATGCAGTTATTGCACTGAAAGGCTTTTAAAGCGCTTGTGAACACTTTTACTTCTTTGCCACCATTCCTTATATACCCCTCTCTTACACTCTCGTCATTGTGACGTTCTATCCGCGCCATCTGGTGGTTTCCTGCAATTTGCATATTCTTCTTCAAGATGTGTGTGATAATTCTACAGGTGAAATTTTTATTTTAGAGTTCAATTTCTGTTTGATTCTGAATTATTCTTAATTTATGGACATGAGTGTAAATTAATGCTCACTAATTGTGGGTTAAATCAAGAGAGACTCGTTGCGGCTAGCACCGCTCTATTTATAGGCTCAGCGGAAAATTCCAGAAAAATCCGCACGCTTCACAGAGCGTGAATTAGTAGAGAAATCCACTAATTTCTAGAAGAATCCAGAGGGTCCTGAAATCGCCAAAATAGTCGCCAAATTGGCGGCTAACTTGGTAACCAAATATAATTCCAAGTTGGCATTATCACCATGATCTCGCCACGTTCCCATTGACGTCACTTCCTGTTACCCATTTCCGTCCCTTTTCACGAAATCACTCCAAGAAATATCTCGTAACCGAGAGGAAAGATGTTACATATAAAAAAAAGGTTTATTGAAACAAGATTGCTAATTTATGTGTTAATGTTTTAAGCATAAGTGGAAGTTTTCGATCAAAAATCTTTTCTATAATTAAAAATTATACCCCGCTGGGTGGCGTCTTTGGTTTGTGGCAGGCCTTCTGCGCCGAAGGTTGAGGGTTCAATCCCGGCCTAAGTCGGTACATTTTCATGCTGCAGAAATCGACAACGACAATGTCGTATGATTATATGGCATAGAAAAATTCCCTAGATTGTCTGTTTAGCTTGGGTGCTCTCTGAATTGAAATCCTAGAGCAGGTTTGCATCCTCAGAGCTCAGCTGCCTCCCTCTAGGGAGGAAACTGGGTGTCGAAATTACCTGCGACGATTGGTAGCCACTTATATGGTGCAACACTAAAAAAATAATACCAGCTTCTCTGTCGAATGTACTAGGTCTGCAACGGAGAAACTCAAATCCTCAGCCCATTAGAAATAAAAAAAACAATTATAAACACCTATTATATATGAAAAATCAAATACATTTTTATTTTTGTTAATTTACTATAAATACTTAGAATCCAATTTGCATGGAAAATTAATGGCAACCAGTATCATTTAACGTTCTACCTCCAAATCAATCAAAATATATTCTTTAATAATACTAATTTGTATTTTTTTACGACTTATAATAATATTTTATTTTACATAAATATTCTCTTTTTTTTGTTGATTTGTTAACTGTTATCAATTTAATATCGATAGTTTTTACGTCAGTATTGCTTACACAATATATTTCTAGCATAAATATTCATTTTGTAAGTAATTCATCCCCAAACAATGTGAAGTTCTTTTTATAATATATTAAAGTATTCCTCCATTTCCATCTGCGTTGAAATGTTGCAGATAGCTTTGCGTAGTTTCAAAATGCGTCGTTAATGAATTGTCAATCAATCAAATTGAAGTGTTTCATTAGATATACGTTCATGTGAGCTATTTGATCCATCTAGTTTCATTTAAACCTGTGTATACCCCTTCTCCATACGAATATATAATCAGAAATAACAATAATTAATAATAAAGCATTTTGTACTGTTCCGTCAATTTTTAAAGCTAGAAATATATTTTTCAAGTTATTAACGACTTAAGACAGCATTATTTATGTTTTTTCAAACAGAAATGAACAAGTAATATAAAAAAAGATTTTTTAAAAGTCAATTCTCTCTCTCTCCTACTTAGAGGTCAATAAAATTTTTTTTTTATTTTAGTTACATTTTGTTAAATAATTACAATTAGTATAAATATGTATATACATATGACATAATCACAATATTAAATAGCAAAACATCTTTTAAATTGACATTAAAAACTTTTTAACCACATTAAATATGGGAACCTAGAATAGTAAGCAATAGAATATTCACAATCTATTAGGTAGTACATATAAAGAAAAAGTACTTTTCACCAATCTTTTATTATAAAAAAATACTAGTTCAAAAAATGGT